>CM035414.1:74274630-74757130 GCA_020310875.1 Ceratopteris richardii
CACTTGGCAAAAACATCAATCTGGAATAATAAGCCATTATTGTTGGTCGGCTAGGCATAACAGATAGGTCAAAAATGAGTATGTATGTTCCCTGATTAATACCAATGAAATTGAAAAATGTATAGGCTGCATGCTTGAAGACCTTCAATACTGTAAGTATCATACTGAGTATTTTATTTGTCATTTTGACAGTTAAGTCGGGTACTGTCGCATAATTCTGCAGACAAAATTCGATGGTTTTGACCATATAATCTTCCGTTGGCAAGTAATTATGTGGCGGGCTTGGAAGCAGAGGGTAATTCAGCCACTGTTTATTTATAGCTCCATTTCTTTGCAGGTCCAAAAATTCTCTAGTATCCCTTCGGCGTGGTATAGGACAAAAGGAAGGGTTTACCTGTAATGAATAAGGTGATGCTTGCCAATGCACCCGTAGTGTGGGATGTTTCTCCAAAAGCTTTCTTCTCCAAACAGGCTGTGCAGCTTCGAATTCTCTTTGACTGTATGTGAATGTGTCATGTTTAAAATTTAGCTGCTCATCTGGACTTTTCTTTGTAATCTTCTTTATATATTGTCTTGTTTTCTCTTTCAATAATCCGTACGGAATGTTGAAAGGCTTCATGATCTTTTCCAAGTCCTTACCCTTGATCTTGGCTTCCTTCATTACTTTGATTACTTCATTTTCAAAATTTTCCATTAATCGGGACACCACTAGTGCCCGCTCCTTCTGACTTATTTCTGCAGTGTATGGCATGGGATGATCATCATGTATATCCGCCATCTGCTCATGTATTGGAGAATTATAGATCGGGGAAGATAGAGGACGTACCTCTACCTTGTCAGTAGGATTTTCCTTAGCTGGCACTACTGGTGTCTCGATCGTTGTGTTCTGGTTGATTTGGATTTCTAATTGCTCTATACGTTCAGTTTTCTCTTTACTTTCCTATATGGCTGCTCTAACGGCTTCCTTTGCTGCAAGCAATTCATTTCCAATTTCTGCTACATGATCCATATTTTCATTGTAGCTTGCTGCAAGTTTCCCATGTGCTGTATTCATCTGCTTTTTTAGTTCATTTATTTCTTTACTGTATCTCCGTTCCGATTCTTCTCTCAATTCTCGCTCTTGTCTCAGCAATTCTGCGTATTGTGCCATTTGATCTCTTAATTCTTTTTCTTTAGTTTCGGATCTCTCCTGCTGTTCAATAGGTTGATCATATAATATTGATTTCATCAGTTCTTTATTTCGATTGCGTAAGTTGTCATTCTCTTCCATGTACAACTTTAACTATGTCTCAAGTAAAGTGCTTCTAGCCTTCATTCTTTCTTTGTCAGCTTCGCTTGCATCATGTAATCTTTGTAAATCCGCAAGCTTTGCCTGGAGTTGGTGATGTTGAGTTACTAAGGTATCATATTGCGTTTTTACTTCGAGCAACTCCGTGTTTTTGGCTGCTATCTCTGTTTGGGCCTGGATTAATTGTGATGACAATTGTTCGCTCATTATTTGGAATTGACTCTTTTCCCTCATTGCCTTATCATAATCTGCATCTATTTCCATCATCTGTTGTTGTGTATCCATAGCCGTTTGAATCATTTGCTTGACTACAGGCTTCAGCTGAGTGACATCCACATTGAGCCATGTGGTTGGTATACTAGGTTCTTCGCCTGTTGTGACGTCTTTGCCATGTGCCACATGTAACATAGTGTCGTGGGGCTTCCTAATCTGAAGCTGGATCCTTGGCTCAGCCACCATGTGTGCAATATGCCCTTGAGGTGTATCATCTGGTACCTCAATAACAATCTGCTCTTTGTTTTGTAATAGCTCTGAATCTGTGTTCACTGGAGTTTGTATTTCCTCTTTGATAGGTGGTTTTGCATACGTAACAGTTGTTGGAGCTTCTTTGATGCTGATTTTTGTAGTATCATTCAATTGAATGACATGCTTAGGTTTATTGGAATCTTCTATGTTCTTTTCCTTTTCTGCGTGGTTGTCTGGCGTTACTTCGACTTGATTGATCTCAGTCCATTCTTCCTCGTGAGTTTTTGTCCTTTTGTCAGTGTCCAGGGTGTCCTTTTCGTGACTGGATTTTGCATCGGAACTAGAATCATCGAAGCCCAGTTCTTTGTATCTCCCAGGTTGTTTTGGGGTCTTTTCTTTACTCCGTTGTTGTTTCTCCTGACTTGCTTGTCTATAATGATGACCTTGGACATTCAGATTTACCTGCCCTTGCATGTACTGATGTGCCTCTTCTAGGGCGGTAGAGATCTCTCTCTTGGTAATAGGCATTTGGGCTATCGTAATCTTTGGAAGAATGTGTGTCCTCTTTGATTGGGGTGTAGATTGGGCTTCTTCCTCTCTTAGACGCTTTGTACCCCTCATGGGTTTCTATGAACTGGTTCCTGCTTCTTCAACAACAACAACTACTTTCTTTTTCTTGGGGACCGTAGCGGATTTGGCATATTTGGCTAGCCCTTCTGAGGTTGGCATCTCACGTAAGCAGTTTTTTCATCTCAAGAGCTTCATATATAAGTAATGTCAAAGCCAAACTCCCATTTAGAAACTTCTTCTGACCCCACTTCTTCTGGGCTTCAAATAATCTTTCTTGGACATAGCCAGTCATATTTACTTTATTCCCAACTTGTCTCATTACATGCGAGAGTAGTTGTACGACAATCTTTTGTGGTGCAGTATATCTGTGCATACTTGGGAAACAAAAATGTTGGTGCACCAGGCGGACAGCATCTTCAATATCAGTCCTGTTGATATCCAAAAACGATCTCTTTTTAGGATCATGACATTCCTCTTTGACATTAGTGATCCCATCTTGATTCCATCCGAAGGCTTTGTTGATTATCACATGTGTGAATTGAATGGTTTTCTAGGTGCCTACTTTGTCCAATACTTGTGTTTCAGGAACTGATATCTTCCTCGCTGCAGGCTGCAGTGTATTCATTACTTGTGTACACCTTTGAAAATCTGGTAGATAAATTGGCAATTTAAGAAATGCCTCTATGCCTGCCTGTGTCCATACATCCTCGATATGCGGTAATCCTTGTATTATAGTTTTGAAGTCTTGCGACATAATAGGGAAATAGTGATCCCTATCCATGATCTTGATAGTGGCCATGAAAATGAGGTTTGACACTGGTTGGTCATCCAGAAACCAATGGCCTCTTGCTTTCGTTATTGATTCCGAAGGAAGAAGCTGCACCTCTTCCTCTTGCGTGGCTTCAGAATTGGGAGATGCCATCTGCACTCAATTGATGAGAGTAATTAGTCACCTAATAGTATTCAGTCTCATCCTTCAATTATCCTTTATTAGATTGGCGACTCTCCGCGTGAATGGTGTCGTTCTTTCCCTGTGGGTGTGAGAAAGGTAATACCTGGATTTCTCCATATTTTAGATATTTTTATATTTTCATATGAAAGGAAAAACAGAAAAGTTAGATCATAGCCGAAGCGGGGTTTTTTTTTTTTGAGTGATTTTCTTAATGTATGTACAAGTGCTCTCCTATTTCCCAAGAGGAAAATGTGCTCGACAATCCTGAAATAGAAAAAAGATGTGCCGAATGCTTGCCCTTGTAATGTGGCCCTATCATGCATACTTTGGGTCCTGATAACTCCAAATGTGTGCAACTTGAAGTAGTTGGATGATGCATGAAGTTTGTTTTGTCTTTCGGCATCAAAATCTGCTTCATTCTGTTGGGACGTATTGTATCTCGAACATTCCTGATGAATGTGGTGCTTCTCATGTTGTACGTCTGCTCCATCTGCTTTTTGAACCTTGGACTGGCTGTTGTTGCAACTGCAGACTTCTTTTCTTTCCTGTAGTGGTTGTTTTGACCGTAGACCATATTGGTTCTCGTTATGCTGTGGTTCATCGTTTCGGTTTAGCGTCTTTGGAGCACATGATTTTGGAATCCATATTTGCACTCGATCCGGTTGGGCGGCTACTACTTTCTTTGGAATCCATATCCTAGCACTTTGTTGTTGACTTTGGTGCTCAAAGTGATTTGCCTTCTTATTTGATTGGTTGGTCTGATGTCGAAGATGTTTCTATTGTTGAAGATATGCATCCCTTTGATCCTTTCTTATCCAAGCTTGTTTAGTGTACGGAATAGGGTATATTCTAATAGGTACAGACTTTGGATTATTCAGAGGACTAGTCTCTTTTATGCAGTGTGCTTCACTGAGGTTGGTTTCAGATTGAATGACACTCTTGTGACTTGCTAGACTAGAAGATGGAATGCAAGCAGGGTTCAGTGTGTCGTCACATGAAGTACTTGATGAAGGGGTTTCTAAAGTACTAGTGAACATACATTCATGCCTGTGTTCATGAGAGTGAATTTTTGGCTCTATGCTTGCGACTTTGATTGGTCGTTCGTCTAGCAAACAGAATACTTCCCGATGTCCTATCTTGGCTGAGATGTATCCTAAAGCCAATTGAATGGTCACCTCATATTCGTAAATCCAGTCTTGACCTAACACTACATCTTCAAGTAAATCCTGATCATGACACACTAATAGCTTCTGTTCCATAGTGTTGTTGCCAAGATGCAGAGGTAAGGTGATTTCACCTATACATTGAGTGATTGTTCCTCCTATTCCTATCAACTGTGCCATTGATGGACGTAATTCCTCCTTGAGTTTCTGAGTCAAAGAAAGTTTGATACAGCTTATGGTGACTCCTGTGTCAATGAGAGCATCCACTAAGTGGTACTCCGTTTTACCCGCTCCCAAATTCAAATATGGTTGTGTTCTCTGATGACCTAGGTTTTTAGTAGCTCTAAAATTAGCCATTGGGATGAGTTCTTCTCCTAGTCGATATCTCTCATCTCTCTCATCCACTCTTTTCGTTTCTTAACTCGTTCTAGTGCTTCCTGTCTCGCTTCTTCTCGTATCCTTTCCTCTTCGATGCGTCTATTCTTGCCCTTGATTAATCGTGACATTGTTTTGCCAGTCAACGGTTCTAGATATTTTTTCACTCGACATCCATTGATATAGTTTGGTAATACTTCCCCATCTAGGGTTGCTAAGCTGATGGCTCCACTTGTCGATATACGATTGATGATTAATGGGCCATATCCTCTCTTCTCCAACTTCTTAGCGTGTTGTTTCAAGGTATATACCAAAACTAAATCTCCTTCCTTCAAATTTTTGTCTTTAATATGAGCATCAAAGTAGGCTTTTTGTCGCCGTTTAGCAGCATAAATGCCTGCTACTGCTTGTAACCTAGTTTCGTGAAGCTTTTCTATTTGATCCAATTGAGCTGATAGTTCATGTCCCGTCCACTCGTAAGTGGTTGCTACTCTGAGAGTGGGAATAAAGAAATCAATTGGCAAAATAGCATTTTGTCCATATACTAAGTTAAAAGGAGTGGTGCCTATGGCGGTTTTGTAGGCTACACGAAATGCCCATAAAGCATGATGTAATTGCTTATCCCAATCAGATCTACCATTGTTCACAATTTTTGTGAGAACTGTACAAGATTTTATTCAAACTTTTGGCTTGTCCATTGGCTTGTGGGTGATAAGGAGCTGATTTCTTATGAATTACCAGGAATTCATTCAGTAAAGCTTCTATAACTTCATTCACAAAGTGCGTACCTCTATCACTCACAATTTCTATCGGTAGTCCAAATCTAGTGAAAACGTTCTCAAAGAGAAACTTGGTTGTAGTTCTTGCGTCATTTTTCTTGGTTGCTTTGGCTTCAACCCATTTGGTCAGATAGTCTGTGGCCACAATTATATATTCGGCATGGGATCCTTTAGTTGGTGGGCTAATAGGTCCTATGAAGTCTATTCCCCATTTAGTGAAAGCTCTAGCACTCATCATGGGTCTCAGTGGCATCTCATCTCTTCTAATTGGATATTTTGATCGTTGACAAGTATCACATCGTTGCACAGACGTTATGGCATCTTGATGTAGAGTTGGCCACCACATGCCAGCAGAGAGGATCATTTTTGCTGTTTTATCTGCAAAGAAGTGCCCTCCTGCAACTATTGTACCATCTCTAAAACAGCAAGATATTCGTCTTCATGAATGCACAATCGTAATTGATTATCTCTCCCTCACTTGAAAAGTTGTTTTCCCATAATGGCATAATCCTTGCTCACTTCTACAAGTGCACGTTTCCTTGCTGAAGTGGCTCCTTCTGGGTATTCTTGGGTCTTTAAGAATTTTACCAGAGGCATGCTCCATCTCGATGCTACTGTGGAGTAGCATAGAGTGGAGTTCTCTTCTGGATTTTGTTCTTGACAGGTTGGGCAGGCCGATACATAGTTATGCGCATCCCTCTGCATGGTTGGCCAATATATACCCAATCTCCTCAGTGTTTGCCATGTTCCGTTTGCATTCAAATGAGTTTTCCATTGATTTACATGTGCTTTCTGAAGCCACATTTCTTGTTCCTCTTCTTCTACACATCTCATGAGTAATCCATTTGAATCTTGGTGATACAAACTTCCAGCAATGATATGAAGGTTTTTAATCTTCCATAGCTCTTGGGTTCGGTTTGGTGTGATTCCATCTTTAGGTCCATGCGTGAGTATAGGGATCAACTTTTCTGCCCATTGGGGACATACTTCCAGGTTAAAAAGGTACGTATCTGGCAGATCATCTGTTACTCCTATGGGTGGTTCTCCATGGGTCATTCTTGATAAGTGATCTGCTCTTATGTGGGTATTTCCTTTCTTGACTACTACCTCAAAATCAAATTCCCTTAGCAATAAAAACCATCGTACTAGTCTTCCTGTATTGCAAGGTTTATTGACTAAGTACAGTAGAGCTTGATGATCAATGAAGAATTTGAATTTGTTTTCCATCAGGTAATGTCTGAACTTTTTCACTGCGTACACCATCCCTAGGCCTTCTCTCTCAGTTGTGGTATAATTGCGCTCGGCTTGATTAAATTGTCTACTAGCGCAGGCTATAGGGTGGTCTAGCTTTCCTGTATCTGCAGGTTGAGTTAAGATGCAACCAATGGCAAACTTGGAAGCATCCACATGAATGTGAAATGGCTTATTCCAGTTAGGTACTCAAAGGATTGGTGCTGAACTCAATCGATTCTTTAACTCATTGAAGGCTTTCTCACATTCTTCGGTCCAATTAAATTGAGTCAAGAGTGCACAGAGAGGTCTAGCAATTATGGCATACATATGTATAAATCTTCGGTAGTATCCACAATGTCCCATAAATGCTTGTACTTTTTTAGCAGTCTTTGGTCTTGGTAAATCCAGAATTACTTTGATTTTGTCTTCATCAGTTGAAATTCCATTTTTAGAGACAATATGTCCTAATATTTTTCCTTGTCGAACCATGAAGACACATTTTTCTAGATTGAGGCATACTCGATATTGTTGACATTTGGCAAAGATATTTTCTAGTTCAGGGATGTGCTCTGATCGTATAGCTGAATAAGTACATAGATCGTCCACGTATACCTCCATACTTTTTCTCAGGAACTCTTTGAATACATGGCACATCAATCTTTGGAAGGTGGCTGGGGCATTCGTTAGACCAAAAGGCATGACTCTAAAGGGGTATACTCCCCATTCAGTTGCGAAAGCGGTTTTGTGTTGGTCCTCACGAGCAATGGCTACCTGATTATACCCTAAAAAGCCATCCAAAAAACTATAAACTTCCTTCCCTGCCACTCTTTCCACCAGATGGTCCGTAATGGGTAACGGGTAACTATCCCTTATGGTCGCGGCATTTACTTTCTTCAGATTGATGCACACTCTTAACTTCCCATTCTTTTTCGGTACAACCACCAAAGGTGACACCCATTCCGTGTGCTCAATCTCATATATGAATCCAGCATCTAACAACTTATCTATCTCTTCCTTTATCTTTGTTGAATACACATCATTGTATGTATACGGTCTTTGTTTAGAAGGTTTGGCTTCGGATGTCATGGAGATTCTATGGGCACATATAGATGGATCTAATCCTTTCAAGTCCTTATAGGTCCAGGCAAAGACATCCCGATATTCCTTTATGAGGCGTATTAACTCTTGTTCTTCCTCCATTGAGACATCCTGTCCTATGAAAGTACATCGTTCTTCTCTTTCCTCTACGGTTACTAGTATCTTCTTGGTTTTTTCTTTATTGTCATATGTTGTTCCTGGGTGTGCTTCTCTTTTAGGCATTTGAATAGCAATTAAATCTCTTCTACTTCATATTTTTTGAAGTGGGCTAGCACTTCAAACTGATCTTGTGGCTTGTTTTCTTCACCTTCTGGCTCTTTATCTCACTCCAGCTCTTCTTCCTGTGTAGGTTCCTGGTTGTTCTCGTTAGCTGTGACACCTATTTTTTGATTTTCATCCTCTGGTTCCATTGGTTCTTGTTCCATCTCAATGCTCTCATAGTCCTCCTTCCATTCTTTCTCTATCACTTCTCCTTGTTCAGCGTCCTGAAGGACTATTACATATAGACTAACGTCATATCCTTCCTCATCAATACATTCATTCATAGTTATTACTTCTTCGTTCACACATACATCGAGGGTCGCTAAAATCTCCATCCAACCGTGAGGTTCAAACTCTTCATCCAAAAAGACTTGAGGCATGTAAGATGGATCTTGTACAGACCTAGCTACACTTTGCCTTTGCTGCCATCCCTTTCTCCTATCCTCTTCCTTTTTGGCAGTTTGGCACATCCATAGATGAGTGTCCTCGTTCATCCAAGATTGGTCACTAGAACCTATGCTGTGAATTGACTGATCGTCTTCCTCCTTATGAATTTGATTCCATTGTAAGGGGGAAACATCTTGATATGTATAAGTGTGGAGATTTATTCTCGTGGTGGTTCCTTCATGTTGTAGGTATACAACATCTTTTCCCCAATCTTGCACAACCTTTAACTGTCTCATGAAAGGTCTCCCAAGTATCATTTCATAATTGTTCGCCCTTTCAAATTGACATATTGCTAAGGTGTGTTCAAATTCAACACCGCATGTGGTGAAAACTACTCGTTCCAATAATCCCAAGGGTCTTTCTGTGTGTCCGTCTGCCATTTGTATCTTCATACGCGTTGGTCTTAAAGCTAGTTTTCCCCATTTCTCCCAGATTTCTCTAGTAGCAATGCCTACACCAACTCCAGAATCTAAGATGGCTTTGGTGGTATAACCCCTATAAGTAATTGAAAGGCAAGTGTTTCCTTCATCTCCCTCACTAAAATCTCCTACCTTATCCACTGGGATCTTTACTGTGTTTACTTCATCAGATATCTCTTTTTCTTCCGTCTTGATCTCCAATTGACTGGTTAATTTCTCCTTCAAATGTGGTTTAACCTTCAACAATTCTTCTAATGTTAGGGTACAAGGGATTTTTACCTTTCTAAGGTGTTGTATGATATCCGATGTTTGGACTGATGGGTTCGGTTCTTTTTTCCTTATTGAGGGAATACAATACAATTCTGAATTATGTTCGTACTCTCCTCGGTAATTTGGCAAAGCCTTTACTCCGTCATCTCCTTTGTCACTTGGATCCATTGGTAAAATTTCTTCTGAATTTAATTCAGGTATTGAACCCTCTACTCCCTCTTTCGCTTCTATCTCTTCAAAGGGTGGTTCTATTCCTTCCACTTTCTTCCATCTGTCTTCTTGGACTCTTGCCCACAAATCTTTAGGCCATTCCCCTTGTACTTCGGGAACAATGGATTCTTCCCTTTTATCCTCACAATAATTGCCATTCTGTGTCTTACTTACTTCGGGTTTTTCGTGATCATTAGTGATGGTGCACTCTTGGAATTCTCTTTCGAAAATTCGGGTATTGGGGAATGGCAACGCAGGTTTTTCTAAGGTCTGTTGAGCAACTTCTATTAATTTTTTGCAGATCTCCAACCTCTCTTTCTCTAGGTCACCTCTAGGATATTCTCTTTCATGTTGTTCTATGGTAGGTACTGCTCTTATTCGTGCCTTGTATGCCTGAATCCACATGGTTAGTTCTTCAGGCATGGGATCTGCTAAGACTGATCCCACCTCTTCTTTTTTATACTTTTCATTTTTATTTTCTTCTTCAATTTTCTGTTCCTCTTTTGGGTTTTTTTCGTTCTTCTCATTTTCCTTCTTCTGCAGTAACTTCTTTTCTTTTATCCTATCTCTATGGTTCTTCCATCTTTGAGTTCTTTTTCTTACAACACTTTTCTGAGGCTCTTCCGAGTCTTCAACTCTCGGAGGTGTGGGTGTATTCACTTCTCTATCGTTTTGAGTGTTTTCCTCAGTTTTGTCCGTGGTCTCTCTAGCTTTGGCTCTAGTTATTGTTTTCAACGGTACAGTGTATTCCTTATCGCTCCCTGATGATTCGATAACTTCTATCACATTGATTTGCACGTTGGATGTAACCTTATTCGGGTTCTTTGGGCAATCTCTGAAAAGGTGTTCCTTACCACAATCACTACAGTAGCCTTCCCAGACTCGTTGTGGTGGTGGTGGGTTTGGCATTGTACATTCTCTGATATAATGATCACCTCCACATTTGTAGCATGGTCCTCTAGGTACAGACAATCTGTTCATAGGTCGGGGTGGTATGGTTGCTCTAGGGGCTGTGTACATTAATGACACATAGTCCTGCTCATATCCGTAGGAACTATCTGGTACATCCATGCCATAGGCATATAGTTTGTACAGTTGTCCATATTCTATCATAGAGCTTTCATAATTGGGATATGCTCCTTGAAAATGGTCGTAAGATGAGTCATATGGTTCATTACTAGCCAATGGTGTGGTTGGGACTATCGCTCTCTTTAGGTTTTCTTCAGGTTGAGCCATCTTGACTGGGACAACGTTCTGAGGATGGGGCGGTTGTTGTCCTAGTACTGGTTGTGGTTGGGTGTATCCTTGATACGCATATGGTCGTGGCACTGGTGCCTGCTGCTGATAAGTAGGGTACCTCCATGATTCACCTCCTTGCTCTCTCTGAGGGTATCCATAAAGTCTCATATATGTCTGTGCTAGTCTCGATTGCCTATTTGTAAGGGCAATTCTCTGTAGTGTGATTTGTATATTTTTGTTCTACACTGCAATATTGTAGAGGTCCTGGGACGGTGGGTCTATTATAAGCATAAGTAGGTGGTGGGACTACTCCCCTCGTGCATACGTGAGAGGGATGATCACCTCCGCACTGCATACATCTTCTAAGCATGGGCACTCTTATAGGGTTATTGGGGTAGTTCCTCTGTTCTTGAACGTTCAGCTTCTTCGCTACCAAATCGGCTATTTCCTCTACATTGTTTTTAGGGTTTGATGTGCTGCTGGCCGAATCTTCACTTTTCAAGCTACCTTGAGGTATTTTCAAATCTTCTGCTAGGTTGTCTTCTAGGTCTATACATTCCTTCATGCATTCTTGCAAAGTTTGAACTCTCTTTACATATACCAGAGATTTTAATGATCCGTTCAATAATCCTTCCAAAAATAATGACACCATTTTATTTTGGGTAGGTCTCTCTTTCACTGGGCATCTGTCCACATACTGCTTGAATCTTCTTGCTGCCAATCTTACTGATTCTGAAGGGGCTTGCTTAAAGCTATGGATCAATGATGACGAGTTGTTTTTAATTCCAGACTTAGTGAATTCCTCAATCATTTCTTGATAGACTTGTTCCATGTTTTGAAAATTATTGGGGTCCAATGGCTGGAACCATGCTAACGCAGTGTCTGACAAAGTAAGACCAAAGGACTCATATTGGATCAAGAAATCTTCTACTTGTTTTGCTCTGATTACTTGTTTAAATTCGGCTATATGATTGTAAGGTTCACTAGAGCCATCGTAGTGGTTTCTCATACATTTGGCCACTTGAATTGGCCTTAATCTCCTTCCTGCTTCGGGCGGTCTAGGCATTACTGGGAAAATTGGTCTTCCTATGGGTATGCTTGGTCCTCTTGCTACAGGTGGTCTGACTGGGGCAGGAATTCCATGTTTTGGGTCAACAGGTGGTTGAGGTCGGTAATTAGGGTTATTTGCAGGCATTGCAAACTGCACATGTGGTTTAACCGGGATTTGGGTTTTTTGTGTTTGTTGTGTTTGTTGTGTTTGCCCCGACTGTTGATATGAATCATTCTGAGACGTTCTAAGTGGGTCTCGTGAAGTAGTGGCTTGGTACTAGGGGGAAACACTGGAATATTCTGATATTTCAACTCGGCTCTTTCTAATTCCGTTAAGGGCCAATATCTTCTCTGATTCTTATCCAAATATGTGACGATGGCGGGGAAATCAGGATCTTGTAACTCATAGATGGTGACAGGATTAGGGGCAGCTTCCCATATTGAAGAATGTGCTCTAAGGAGAGGCTCCATTCCATTGATCAAGTATACATCCATCAGGGAGTCATCTTGGGGGATCAGGTCTCCTCTCCAGACCCTAGCAACAGTAGATCTCCCTCTAGGTGTAGTTACTTGCTCTTCATTCCCTTCCCCATTTAGGTTTGAAGCATTGTTTTCTTCCCCATGTTCATTAATGTTTTCCGGGTGTTCCGTGACAACATACTGGATATCTTTTTTGTCCATGTAAAATCCTCCTACATACTTGACTGCTGGCCTAGGCACTATGTAAGCCTCTGAAGCCTTCTTTAGTCTGGCCACTGATCTGTTCAGACCATCCAAGTATATGGGTATCTCAGGTTGGTTGGTGGTCACATATTCGAAAGAGGTCCGATACTCTCCCTCAATAATTGACATCATGCCAATCATTGGTACTGTGTTCTGCATATCCTATGAAGCCATAGGAATTTCTTCCTCTGATTCACTGGAGGTCTCCGAGTAATGTGAACGGCTACTTGGCTCGGCTACACTACCTATAGAAGAGATTACACTTCTTCGGCTTCCTAGGGTTCTTCCAGATCTCAGGTTCATCCACTTAAAAGCTCTGATCAGCCCTTGCTAGCCTCTACCTTCTAGAGTTCTTTACTATGGATCAGAATTCTAGAGGAATTTGGCTGGAAAAATGACTGAAAAAGAAACTTTCAAGTCATGATACTTGACTCCAAAATTTCACGATACACGACCTTTCACTCAAACGATACTCGATACTTCGTTAAACACGATACTTGGACAACCACGATACACGATCTGTGATAAGTATCACGATCGGTGAATGCACGATACACGATACTTGGTTGAAAACGATACTCGATACTTGACTCTCACGATACTCGATACCTGATGGAAAACGATACTTGATACACGATACTCAATGAGTATCGCGATTGGCACCAAACGATACTCGATACATGATCTTTGACGAGTATCGCGATCGGTAGAACACGATACACGATACACGATCTTTGACAAGTATCGCGATCGATAGAACACGATACACGATCTTTGACAAGTATCGCGATCGGTAGAACACGATACACGATACACGATCTTTTGCAAGTATCGCGATCGGTAGAACACGACCGATCTTTGGCAAGTATCGCGATCGGTAGAACACGATACACGATACACGATCTTTGGCAAGTATCGCGATCGGTAGAACACGATACACGATACACGATCTTTGGGAAATATCGCGATACTCGACCACAGGAGATCACGATACTTGTTAGGTATCACGATACTCGACCGCGGGAGAACACGATACTTGACCACAAAATTTCAAATTTTTTGATAGCTTTTCAGATTTTGATTCAATACACTTGTTTTCTATGCTCTGCTACCCTTTCGTCACTCCCTGTATCACTCAAAACACACTTTTTACCTCCTGTAAGTCTTCCACGATACCTAACGCAGATCGTTTTCTTCTGGAAAGCTTAAGTTATGTAATGAAGTTGATAGAATGATACATGAACTTACCTTAGGACTCTATCTCAGCCCTCTACCCCTCCTGACTAGCTCTGCGTAGCTCGGAATGCTCCAGTCTTCGTCCACGATACCCGGTCGCAGTTTCTCGCGATACTTGCTTTGAGCACAAGTGATTTACAACATGACAGTTTTTGACTTTTATACTCTTGAATTTTCCTACTCACTGAAAATAAAACAACACTACAAGAATGGAAAGCTACTCTAACTACCTACCCTACTCCCTTACTCCTCCTACTCTACTCATTCCACTCACTTCCCTAAACTAACAACTCACTACACACACTTCAAGAGTGAGAAGTAGTAAGTGCGGCTGAAAGTGACTTACCAAAGAAGAGAAGATCATTACTCCACCTATCGCTTCAATGCAAAAAGCTACTTACCATCACACGAATGCCTCGGTTTGATTCGACACTCCCCGACAACGGTGCCAAAAAACGTGTTGACCTAAGAACCAACTTAGGGACTTGTGGAGAAAGAGACTATACCTCAATCCCCCTCAAGTGCATATAGTGGGGATTCACGCTTTAATTATCAATCCGATGAGTATACAAACCTAGCCGAGTGTATGAAGACATGCATTCAAA
Source organism: Ceratopteris richardii (assembly GCA_020310875.1). NCBI lineage: Eukaryota > Viridiplantae > Streptophyta > Polypodiopsida > Polypodiales > Pteridaceae > Ceratopteris > Ceratopteris richardii. The sequence continues at coordinate 74,289,014 of CM035414.1, forward strand.
TGATGATCAATGCAAATGAATTACTCAAAGAGTGCAAACAAGGCACAGACTAATCCAAACAAGCTTCAACTGTCAGTTGTGGTGTCACGATACTTGGTGCAGTAGCCAACAGTAAATTGAGTTTTTCTCTAAGCTCTGGACCCCAAATATAGCAAATAGCATATGCATTTCGAAGCTCTCAAGAAGACGCATCCAATGGCGGTGGCTTCACTCAATTCTGACACTCCTACTTCAAGTTATGAGCAAAATACGGAGTCGCGGGAAAACCTTCTTACACTTTAGCACTTCCTACACTTCGTACACACCTTAACAACAACAAACAAACACTTTCATGGATAGACAACACTTCCTAACATTCTTTCCAAGCAATACACATGCACACAAGCTCACCAAGAAGAAGATACAGAGAGAAGAAGACACAAATTGGAATTTCTATGCTCTTGATTCTCACAATGGAAAAAAGTCTCTACAAAGAGTCACAATTTGACTTATATACTTGTGCCCTAAAATTGGTCCTTTCACACAAGAGATCGGCACTTTATTCACTAAAAGACTAATTTCCTACTATTTTACATGGGTAAGTTTCTAATCTTCTGAGGGGATGCATCTAGAGGACTCCTCTAGTGCATTTACAATGGAAAATATATTACAAGAATGGTTATAATACAAAAATTGGGTGTCCAAATCGGAAAAATTTTGGGGCCCGTCTTTTTCTCTGCCTTGTGCTCTCTTTAGCTCTGCAACAGAGACTTCTTGGGTCTTACAAATGTGGTCGAACTTATAGTCTATGGCTCACCAAACCGCTATATGTTTTATTAAAGGACATATGCAAAGAAGTGTCCGATGGCCATTTGGCCTTTTACATGGACAATAATGGTAACAATTACCACTTCCATCTTTTCGATTACATTAAAAAATGTCTTCCCCATCAATGCCCTAGTATCCAGAATGACTAGCTCTAGATCAAGATGAGTTTCCATTTTTTGTAGTACTCCTAACATTACCAGCTTCCCCTGGACAAATATTATGTACATAAGTGGTAGGATACCACTCTCCAAGATGCACCGATTCGGGTTGTACTTGATTAGTGGCTACCACCTTTGTGTGAGAATTTTATACAAAAATTTCATTACTATGATTCATGGCATTGCATGTTGCACAATAAATGTGATTCAAGGTACAAGTCACAACAATGTGACCTACATTTTGACACTTTGTACAATAAAACTAATTGAGAACCTACGGGGATCCTATTAAAGATACTTGGTGCAGAATGACCAGTTCCCATAGATGCTACAGAGAAGGATTGGCTGCTTTTAGGTTCCTTTCCAATTGCTCAGTTGTAAGAATAATTTGTTTTAGCGTGTGTCTTGTCCAGAGCAAAAACACAAATCTTTTCCTTAAGAATATGATTAAGACCATCCATAAACCTTCCCCTTACTACATCATTGGATGGTTGTTCGGGTTGCAAAATCTGCTTTAAGGTGCTCTGAAAAAGGGAGGCATAATTAGCACCAATTTGAGAAGGTTGTTGAACCATGTATTGTTATGTGAAAAAAAGTTGCCTAGTGGTTTTAACCTTTCGGAACCTTCATAGAAATGTTGTGTGCAAAGCATCATATGTTGCACAATGATTTGTTGCAAAATCAGTTAACCAAGGAACCACTTCCCCTCCCAATATCACCTGGAATACCTGGCATTTTTGAGCATTATCTTGCCCTCCTTCTAAGAGATCATATTGTGTAAAGTAACTCTAGTGATATAATTTGATGAGAAACCCATTATCAATCTCATTATCATAAAAGCTATGTATGCAACTTATGTTCTTTTACAACCTTGCTCAAATGGTTTTTGTCCGCATTAGGTTGGTCATCCTTGCAGCAATAGATCTTTGAGTTGCTCTTTGCATTACAAGAGAAATGGATTCACAATATTTCAACCCAAATAACTCCTATTCACTTGTCTCTTGTGCTCATAATGGAATACATTGTCTTATGTTTCTATATCACCTGCTGTCTCAATCTTTAGATAATGGAAAACTCTACAAGTTTCATGCCTTTCTTCTGGTATGTGTCTTGTGTGTGTGTGTGTCTTTGATTTCCATACCAATGTGAATGGGCCTCATTCTTGTATAAGCATATGAGGGTCCACAAGCACAGGCCTTGATTCATCATTCCCTCGCTGCTGTGGACACGCAAGCGCCTTTCAGCTGATCTCGTTCAAGATGCGAGTTTCATTTTTATTGTGGAATGAATCCAAGCTTGAGGACTGTGTTGTTCCGAGTGGGTTGTTCGGCGTATAGGTTCTTCTCCTAAGGCCCCTGGAGCCTGCTCAATGGGAGTACTCATCTGCTCCAACCCGGCGGGACTAGGCTTTCGGTTCACAATGGCGGTTAAAGGTTGTCGTACCTGGCGTGTCCCAATAGATGTATGTCCGCAGAAGGCAATGAAGACGCGAACGCGTTGTTTCTGCATGGGACCTCAAAGAGCTCTCCGCTTCTATTGTTGTTCCGATTCGAGTTCTAAGCCCCCGCAAGATACAGTTCTAGAGGCTCTCTCAGGTCATTCTTTGACGCGCGAGATTTTCTCTCACAATATCTGTAGATGATTATGAGACGACCGCATTTGTTGTTTACTTGCTGCGTGGGGATGCATCCTGCAGTGCTTTGTCTAATCCGTTTATAGAGAAACATCATGCTCATAATGATCAAACGTGAACGAGACCATTAATACACCACACGTTCCCTTCGAATGGTTAAACCATTTATTCTTTTTGTGTTGTAGACAAGGAGGTGGTACAGTGCATAATTCACAGAGCACTACATGATGGGTTTTTCATTGTTGACGAACTTATGCTCTTCCTTATCCTGAAGTAACTTTCTTTCTAATTCCTGTTACCTGAAGTTGCAATCTAATTTCCCACAGTCTCTTTTTCTACTTCTGCTAACAGAAGTTGCAAAATCTGATGGGAGAGTAGCACAAACTACAAACATCGTGCTGGGCGGCACAGTCTCAGGGACGTCTGATGAAGAGTGGAAAATACTTAATGAAAAGGTGCTATTTGTTTTTGAATACCAACGACTGATATATGTGTTTTGCTATGTACCTTTGCAGAGAGTTATGTTAAACAGGAAGGACTTAGTTTGAGAATTAAATGTAGTGAAAGGTTTTTTGTCAGAACACATATCATTTTAAAGGGAAGTAAGAGAATTAGGGATACATATTGACTTGATAAGACTATATTGGCAAACGAACAGGCTTAAAAGAAAACTACATGGCTGACAATTCTTTCTGTACAATTATATCATAAAAGTTTTGTGTATACAGTGTGTATGTACGTATGTATGCCACATGAATAAACATACACATGTGCATATGTATGTATGCGTGAACGTGCTCACATGTGCACATGTACAAGTACCTACGTATTAGACATATACAAGAACTGTGTACCATATATCGGCAGGTACCTGTCTACCAACCTATATACCATGGCTGCTCAAGTAACTTATGTTATATGTGCTGAAGTACTTATCTACAGGTATGTAGGTAAGTATGAAAGTCTATTTGTATGTATACACCTGACCTATCTGCATACATAAGGACATATGTATGGGCTTGTGTGTTCACTTGCTTGCATCTACACATGCAGGTAGGTATCCATGTATGCACATACACATGTACCCACATACCCACGTATCCATGTACGCATGTACCCATGAACCTACGTATGCATGTACCCACGTATGCACACACCCACATATGCACGTACCCACGTAGGTACCGATGCAGGTGCCCATGCAGGTACCAATGTACGAACCCATACAGGTACATACGTAGTACGTACCCATGCAGGTACCCATATACCCACGTACATACCCACATGTATCTTAGCCCAAGAAACAAGATAGATATAAGCATACACACTAAGAGCATCAACACGCATACACTAGATATGTCAAAAAATTGATATGACTCCAATAAACTAAAAAGTGCTACAAGAGTGTATGTACAAAAAGAAAGTAAAACCTCAGCCAAAAAGAGCCTTCCAAGGGTGTTGATGAAGAGACTAGGTAGTAAGGATGAAGAGGTCCATGAAGAGGCTTACAACTCCAAAAGCTTCTCGATACATGGCATAAGCTTTTTTTAGCTTTTGAATGGTTTTGACCAGGTTTAGTTGATTTTTAAGAGGTTGTTGACTTTGACCAGGTATCATGGTTTGACTTGGGGTTAGAGCCTAGAGGTGCTAGTTGGTGAAGTGTTATATATGGATGGAAAGCTCTCTTTGAGTCAAATAAGATGATGAATAGAAACATCTGATCATATTTATACCTACCATATTGTACCAATTTTGACCTTATATAGAAGTCCTCTATAAATTAAGAACAAATGGATGCTCAAAAATCTATGTACACATATAATATAGATAAATTAGAATTTTATCCTACAAATTTTGCAAGGCTTTGAGTTTGAGCTTATTTTTGTGCTGCAATCTATTTTGAGGTAATACTTTGGTGGAGATATTGGCAACATTACGTTGAGTAGAAATATAATGAAGTTCATTCTTTTCAGAATCTTTTCTTTGAATAGTGGCAATGAGCATTTTTGAATCCAAACAAATGTTGATGATGCTTCATATATTACTCTATATTCTGCGTCATTGATTTTCATTGTGTCATTGAAGGTTCTTGCATAACTTCCACCTACATATTAAATTTGCATGGTCAAAGTTTCGTCAAAGGCCTCGTCAAATTTCTGAAAATGATCAAAATTTGGCTGAATATTCAATTAGATATTCTGATAATACTCATTGAGAGCTATCTATTGATATACAATACTTGGCTATTAGATATTGTGATTGTACTCATTGAGAGGTATTTCAAAACCCAAGCCCTTACTTTTAGACTTTATGAGAAAAGCACATTGAAAATTGAAAAGAGAGAGTGACACTCGTCAACATCCTACATAATCTCGATGAATAAATCTAACGACTTGTATTAGTGCCACATGGCATCAAAGAAAAACACATAAGCCCAAATCTTAGGGTTCTTGAAAAACACGAAAACCCTTAATAGGGTTTTTACTGGCAACTTTTATGAAATTGCTTCTTGGAGTTTTTGGGGGAAGCTTTTGCTTTATCTAGTAGAAATCTATATAAATACCAAGTTAGTATCATTTCTTATCAGTTTATGGAGCTTGCTTCTTGAGCTTGTGTTGGAGAAGGTGGTCCTTCAACTTGAAGAGGCGAAATTGTGGTTTTCATCATCTACAAGGTGTGAAACAGCTTGGAGCTCATCTTTTTGGAGGAGATCATCTACAAGGTGTGAAACAGCTTGGAGCTTAACTTTTTTGGAGGAGATCACAATTCAACATTCACGGTAATGTCCATAGTTAGATCAATGATCATAGAAGAGTACCCTTTGCTTTGAAGGGCCAAGGCCAAGGATGAGGCTTTTGTCCAAGACGTGTAAGTGCATTACAAAGAGAAGAGGAGAAATCCAAAATATGAGTCTATCTAGAGATGAGAAGGCCCATAAAGAAAAATCATACATAAATGAATCTCTACACTTTTATAGCTTTTAATGTCTCCTCATACTCCATGCTTTTTCTATTGCATGTATTGGACATTTTGGACAAGACTTTAAATCATTTCTTATCACTCTAAGGAAAATATACTTTTGGGTATTTTTGCATTATAGAAAAAATGCATGCAAAGCAACATGTTGCGAACATAGCAACGTTGTGGTTACGGAGTTGCGAACCGTTCGCAATGCGTTGCATTGCAACTATGAGGAAGACTTATGTGAGCAAAGAGGGGTTTGGTCTCTACATTCAAAGCCTTATGGTGGACTTATAACACCTTGTATTTGTGTGTGTGCATGTGTACAATAGGTGTAGAGAAGAGCATATAACCTTTGTTTGAAAAGGATTGACCAACCTTGATAATCTTGGGAGTATGAGTATGTGCATTGTGTGAGTTTATATCCTTTACCAACATAGTGAAAGAGGCTATGGAGAGCTATGTGGTGGTGTGCTCGATTTCACCAAACACCAAGGGAGTGGACTACTACATGAGGAGAGAGAAAGTAGAGAGAGAAACATGTGCAAAAATTTGGAGAAGAAGATGGAGAGGGTGAAGTCGAAGAAGTTCCAATCAAGTTATGAAAGATTTGGGACCAAGTCTTGTTGACAAGTGACTTTTAAGTCAATTGTTCACACATGAGCAATGACCAAAAGTCATAAAATTAATGTGAATGCTTATAACTCTCCAATTTGGCATCCAAAAAATCTAACAAAAATATGTCTAGAAAGCTCTCGGAGAGAGCTTTCAATGGAAGGGTCAAAATTATACAAAAGGAGAGTCGGTGGGGCCTTTATATTCAACTCCCACTTAAAGAACCTGGGAGGCTCCTTTAAGCTAAGTAACTCCCACCATCTGTATGCATAGCTGATGTTGTGCCTTGGGTAGACACTTTGTGAGAGCATATGCAAGATTTGGGTAAGTAACTCCCACCATCTGAGTGCATAGCTGATGTTGTGCCTTGGGTAGACACTTAGTGAGAGCATATTGACATTGATCAAAGTGATATCCTCTAACACCTCTCTCATGAAGTGGTTTCTCACATCAATATGCTTTATGCGAGCATGGAATGTGGCATTCTTTGCCAGACATATGGCACTTTGGCTATCGCAACCAAGAACAGGTGCCTTTTCAGGCATCCCAAACTCACTGTACTAGCGGGCTAACCAAATGGCTTTTTTGGAAGCCATTGTGGCTGAAATATATTCAGCCTCTGTAGTAGATAGTGCAACTATCCTATGAAGTCTAGAGCACCATGAAATAGCTCCACTTGCAACGGTGTATACATAGCCACTTATGGACTTGCAAGTATCCACATCACCTGCCATGTCTGACTCCTGTCTGAATCACATAATTGCAGATGAACCCTTTTCATAACATAGGCATTTACCTTTGGCCCGTTTCAAATATCTCAAGATAGATTTGACTGCCTCCCAATGAGCTTTGCTAGGATTAGCCACGAACCTGCTAACAACTCCCATTGCATGAGCAATGCTTGGCTGAGTGGCAACCATAGCATACATAAGTGAACCACAAGCTGATGCATATGGAACACTCATGTAGTTGGCTGCATCATCATCTTTGGGACAGTCATCCTTGGAAATCTTAAGATGTGGCTGCAACTGCACCCCAAGAGCCTTAACATCAGCCACATCAAATCTGTCCAGTGCTTTTTCAATATACTTTTCTTGGGATAAATGCAAAGTTTACTGCTGTCTATCCCTTTTTATTTGCATACCAAGAATATGCTCAGCTTCCCCAAGCTGCTGTTCTAGAGCATTTAGAGTGCTCTTTTTCTTTCCAGCCAGCAGCATATCATCTACATACAGCACTAGAATAATCGGGCTGCCATCTTCATCCTTTTTAGTGTACAAACAGTGGTCTGCATGGCTTCTTTTGAACCCATGTTTGAGCATAAATGCATCAAACTTCTTATACTGGGGGCTTGTTTTAGCCCATATAAGCTCCTTCTCAGCTTGCATACAAGATGCTCTTTTCCAGGAATGGCATATCCTTCTGGCTGTTTCATGTACAGCTCTTCATCTAAATTACCATGCAAAAAGGCTGTCTTAACATCCATTTGGAATAACTCCAAATCCAAGGCAGCTGTGAGAGCGAGTAGCACACGTAATGTTGTCATTATAACCACCGGAGAGAACACCTCTTTAATATCAATGCCCTCTTTCCGGGCATATCCCTTAGCAACCAGCCTTGCCTTATATTGCTTCCATGACCCCTTCTCAAAGAGGGTACTATATCCATGCATATCCATTTGCCCAACAGACAATAGGCTTTTCTTGATGCTTGGTACATACCTTACATCATGCAAAACCAACTCATTAGTGCCATCTACAAGGAGATGCATTTGTGCCCATACCTTCAATAGAACAAGCTTGGTTATTTCTAAGATATACATGTCCATGGCTTCCTGCATGAAAGGTAGCAAAACACTTCTTAATAGGAGTAACATGGAACGATGCACGTGGATCCACAATCCATGTTTGTGACAAAGCATCATTCAGAGTAAGAAAAACATCGATTAGATCCCTCTTTGTGATCTACATATCCTGTCCATGAATATTAACAGAAATCAAAAGTTTGGCATGATTTGCTTCCATAGTAGCACAAAGAATATCGTCTATATCTGATAGCTCTTCAATGATGACACCAGAGGCCACATTGGCCTTCTCTTTGTCCTTGTCCTTCGAGTTGCCATATGCTTCATTCGTGGTGTCCTTTTTCTTCTTGTCACCTGTCTTCTTCTTTCTTTCTAGTTCAGCTTTGGAGTATCTGCAATCAGGCTTCATGTGACCTTTCCTACCACATTGGTAACAAGTCACTTCAGCCTTCCCTTTGCTTTTGCTCGTGTTCCTCTATACATTTCCACTTTTTTTTTTCACATTGGCTGAAGTATTGTCCTCTCCACTCGCTTTCCTCTTGATTTCCTCATTCAAAATAGAAGCCCTTACACCATCAAAGGTAAGATTGACATTATTCGAAGGTGAAGCAACCAATGTTTCCCATGAATCAGGTAAGGTCATCAACAAGAAGATGGCCTTAAGCTTATCATCAAATGCAGGTAATTTGGAGTCCTGCAATTGCGAGAGTACTTGTAAATGAAGATAAGTGCACAATTGCACTTTTTGACTTATCAAGCTTCGTACACACTAGCTTACGCATAAGATGCACTTGATTTACCGGCTTGATATTTTCATAGGTCACCTTCAACTTCTCCCATACCTCAAAAGCACTTGTAAGGCCCTTCAGATCCACTTAAGATTTCATTTGATACAACCATCTTGAATCTTGATATAAGTGATGGCCTTCTTGTGTAGGTTCGTCCATGATGCATTTGTTATATCTTCAGGTGTGACTTCATCAAGAGCCCCTTCACAATCTTTAAGAAAGAGGATGCTTAGCATTCTCTCTTTCCACAAATCAAAACCGCTACCCTCAAATCTCTTGATCTCAAACAAGTTTTTGACATCAGAGGAGGTAGAAGCCATGTTGTGCATTGAGATTTTCAATTTTCACCAATATAGGTAAAATGCACTTAGCTATCTTGTGCACAATTACTTGACGAGACTATAGCTTAGAAATTAAGCCCAAAAACTGTTCGAAACTTGCAAAATCCAATTTTTGAAACTTTTTGCTAAAAATTTCCAAAAATTCCAGCAAGATGTAATTGCATAAAAAACAACAAACTTGTTTTTCAACCACAAAACGCATACATAGACGCAAGACAAAGTCGATGGGTGTTTGTTTTCACAAAAGCCCCAATTTTTACAGCAATATGACATGTGGGAATCATAGTACAAAGAGTTTTAAAAACGGGTTTTAAAACGTTTAGTACGTAAGGTATTAAAAGAATGGACATTGGAAATAAAAAGAGAGTATTATATTTTGTTGAAATTTTTTTATTTTTTGTTTTTAAATAATCCATGAATAATGCATGTTTAGCATTCTTTTACATATCCAATGTTAAAGCCCTTGCAATAATGCATTTCCAAGATGTAAGGCTATGAATTTTCACATGGTTACATATGACATCGAGCTTTACCCATCGTGAATCTTGAAAAGTAATAAGGGGTTGAAACTCTTTCTCTCTTTCCCCCTCTCTCTCTTTGTGTTCCAAAGGAGAGAAACCAAAGAGTGTTGAAGAGCTCTCTCTCTCTTTCTCTATCTATGTGCCGCAAGGGGAAAGAAAGCAAAGTGGACAAGAGAGGGAAAGAGTATCTGCTTAAGGAAGAGAGGGAAAGAGAGGTTGCAAGGGTAAGCATGAGGGCAAATGCGCGTGCAAAACTCAAGCAAAGAGGCAACACTATGTGCTCATGGCAAGAAGAGACCAAAACCAAGCTCATGGGTAACTCCAACATAAAAAATGTATCCTAAACATATAATGAAAAAAAAAAACCCTATTATGGCAAAAAAACGTAATAGGACATTCGAAAGGTCCGAAGCACTTATATCGTGAAAAATGAAGGTTTTTCGTGATGAAATTTTCCCAAATGCAAGAAAAGACCTTCGGCTTAGCATAGGTTGAAGTAGAAAAGCATTTGGAGGAACGTTGTTGCGATGGAACAGCTCGAAGCTTTGATACGAATTGAAAGAGGCCGCAGAGAGCTACGTGATGGTATGCTCGATTGTTTCAAGCACCAAGGGAGTGGGCTACTATGTGAGGAAAGAGAAAGTAGAGAGAGAAACTTGTGCAAAAAGTTGGAGAAGAAGATGGAGAAGCTGAAGTTGAAGAAGTCCCAATCAAGTTATGAAAGATTTGGGACCAAGTCTTATTGATAAGTGATTTTCAGGTCATTTGGGCATGTTCACGCATGGCCAATGACCAAAATTCATAAAGCTAATGTAAATGCCTATAACTCCCGAATCTGGGGTCCAAAAAATATAACAAAAATATATTTGGAAAGCTCTAGGAGAGAGCATTTCATAGGGAAGGATCAAAATATACAAAAGGAGAGTCCTTGGGGCCTTTATCCCGAACACATAACATCCTATAGTTATCCCTACGCTTCCAAGTACTTGGTTGAGAAGTGCAGAGGATATGTGAATTTTCTTTGATATGTGTGTCGAGGAAGAGCTCTTCATGACAAAGGTCCTTGTGTGTGCTTGTAGGATACTTTGCATGATATGTGAAAAATCGAGGTACCTAAATCTTAATACTACAAATAGCAAATATACCTACTTTGCATATTCCCCTAGTGTAAGGCTAGGAGAAGGTGGTTAGAAAATATATCTAAAACGGGCGACCTTCCATTAGGGACCCCTTCTACAGGTTAAATTTGTGTTGGAAAACAATGTCCCATGGTCAAAAGGTCAAGGAATCAATATCCCATGGTCAAATTTGTCCAGATCACAGCATGTGTAGGATCTTGTACTAGGTTCTCTACAACCAAAGGTGCTTGGCGCCATGGATAAGTCAAGCGCCTCCTATCAAACCCATCCGGGCTCGATACCCGTCGGCAGCGGCAGCGGCAGCGAAACACGAAGAAAATTTTTGATCATGCTTTTTAAATAAAGCTTTTCACGGACGGCAGACGTCACTTACGATTTGCGATATTTTTTTAAGGCGATCGAGCTTTATTGACGTGCTTTTGGAGTGCTTTTCAATAGGAGCACAATACTATACTAGAACAAGCTTGGGTCACTTTGTAGACATCCTACATCTTTTGCAACACAAGCTTTGGAGCTTGGTCCCTCAATAGAGGTGGTGCTCTTAGCACATGGGGCAGCCATGGTGCTATCTTTGAGCATGTTGAGGAGCGGCTATGGAGTTCTTCTTGGAGAAGAAGAGTATGCTCACACTCTTGCTTATGGAAAGGACTTACCTATGAGCAGCTTGGTGGTGTGGATCAGCCATCCACATGATATATTTGAAGATTGTCTTCTACATGAAGATTTCGGTTTACTTCAAAGACATTGGATGGTGGTTAACATAAGATTTACATCTTATGTTAAGAATTCAGGTATATATTCTCTTTATGCACACAGGTACTACTTGAAGTATATGGAAATGGCATCCATATCAGGAGAAGTCGTATTCGGCATAGGTACAAGAGAATCAGTACATGTATGCTTTATGCATATTTGGATGAGGTGTTCGAAAAGGTATATTCATATGAGTTTGAGGGTTTCTGACAGCAAACTTGTTAGCATTCTTTGCTACTTTTGTAAGTATGTGATCTTTCACACACGTATCTGACTTAGGGTCTTCCATAGCCTAAGTTCAGACGAGGGTTTGCTGATTATCAATTTTAGATTGATCCTTCCTTTTTCTGTCACTCATATTCACTCTTCTACAACCTATCAGGTCATACATCTCATACATATTTAGATTTCTGTCCCTACATTTGAATATTCTTGTAATTTTGTACATACACTCTTCCATCTATTTCTGTTCACATAAAGTGGTTGAGAGTTTTGCTCCCACATTGTAAATTCGAACATTTGTATATATGATAGTATGAGTAAGCGGTGGCTTACGTAACACTTTACACGTTGTCTAATCTTTCTCTATCTTTGTCTCATCATTTGTATGATTAAGTGTGATATGTTAGTGATATGTTAATGTTTTATCAATATTGGAAGATTGCTGAAACCTGTGTTATAGATCCTGAACCTATGGAACTATGGACCTGTGGTATTAGTTATGAGCCTACTAAATTTCCAACATTTGGTATCAGAGCTTTAGGGCTTTGGTATAAGAACTTTGGTTTCAAGGCTCTCAGATTCCGAGGTTCCCAGACTTCCAGGTTTACAACATATGATTTAAGAGCATCTTCTAAACTTTGACATTTGACATACACACTTAATCTAGATGAGTAGAGATTTGAGAATTAGACAATTCTGTTACATGTTTATTCATCAGTGTGGAGTATGAAGTTGATGATCTGTTAGCAGCCGAATACTTTTGGAAGAGTATGAAAATACTTTACAGAAGTATTCAAGACCAAGACTTGATGAAGAGAATGCTACTTCAAATTCAAGGAAAAACAATGGTTTGGAGAAGATGAAGGAACCCGATCAACATCAAATCACAGGTATCAGTTTCTACTATCAGATTATCATTTGAAGGTCATATCTTAGAAGAGAAGTTATGAAGAAATTTGAAGGATTCGAGGAGTGCTTTTATACACTTTCATTACTTGAAAGTTAAAGGCTACATCAAAATAGGTATCTAGAGGTTTTTCTAGAGAGTTTTGAGAGATCTCTCATGACAAGAAAGCTCATCTAAGAAGACAAATGTGGAGAGCATCAGTTTTGTTTTCAGCCAGTCTTGTGTTGTAAGTTGGTTGGAAGTTTGTGCTCACATTTTGTATCTAGAGAGGTAACTCTAGAAAGGTAATTCATCATTCATACAAAAGGTTGGTGAATTCAATCATATCAGTCACATTTGAAGCAAAGTTTTGATTCAGAGATATGAGGAGATGGTAAAACATGATTCTATATTCACTTCCATTGTATACCATGTTTGTTTTATCTCTTACTCTTAGCATTAAAGGAAGAGAAAAGTTCATTTGAAAAAGTTAAGAGTGCTTGCTACTTCAAGATGAAGAGAACAAAAGGTATGGAAGAGAAGTTTGAAGATGTTGACATCATCAGGTGGAAGAAAGATGCAGAAAAAGAAAGTCCATCATTTCAAAAAGAAAAGTAAGACTTCCTTTTCTCTCATATTTTCCATATACTTTTCCTACTTTATCCTCTACATCCAAAGACAAGTCTACGAGAACATCTTGTGTGAAGATAGTTTAAAGAAGAAGCAATTTTTTGTTTTGCATGATACTTGGTCATGATTTAGTAGATTTGACAAAGAATTGCATTGAGAGAAAGAAAAGCAGACAACTTGTATGTTTTGACTCATATGTTTGAGTTATATATAAGTTGATGATTTTGAGCAGGCAGCTATATGTTCCCTCAAAGAATTCTTGGAGTGTCAATACAAAGCTACTTGGTATATGACAAATTGCAAAGAAGTATATTTCTTATGGGTTACCTCATATTCAGTATTTTTAGAAAACTTCAGAAAATTCAGATTTTTTTTGAAGAATCTACTTTCTATGATTGTCTTGATTTTTGGATACATGCTTGTATTAAAAAAGGTGTTCTATTAAATCCTATCACTTGATTGAGAAGAGGAATTAGCCAAAAGAAAGTCAAGCAGATACTTTCACATTTCACCTGGGTAGAATATGAAGATATAAAGTATCAACTTGCAGCTTTTGGAGTTCTCAAGGAGAGAGTTTGTCCACTTATGTTTCAAGTAGAATTTGCAGATTCTTGGAAGGATTTTGTTGAAGAAAAGTTTTACAACTTTATGTGAGAAGCATGGACACTTAGAGACATTCAGATAGCAAATCAAACATTTAGTCATGAAGGTTTGATGAGAGCAGATTCTACACAAGTATTTTGTTGGAAGAGATCTTGATAGATCTAGATAGATCTTGTTTGATCTTGAGTATTTATGAGTCAGATGTTTATGCTTTGTTTGAAAAGTTCTTAGCATTGGAAGATGTAAGTCAAAGATTCAGATTCTATCAGATTTGTGTTGTAGAGAAATAGAAGAAGATACTTGTTATATTGAAGAAGATTATGGATCCTAAAATGCTTTCAGTAAGGTTTTTTGTTATCATGTAATAGATCAGCTAACCTTATTCTTTAATATGGAAAGCTGAGGAAGAAATAGTGGAAGCTATTAGCAACTGCGCAGTGCTAATAAAAAGGGTTCAAAGATTTTGTTTCAGATACATGTATTGATCATTGAAGATCAGATTTATTGAAAGAAGGAAAGATGTTCTAGATTTCATAAGTCGGATATATTTGAAGAATTCTGGATACTAGTGTTAAATCATCCAGGGGGGTGATGAAACATGAAGACTTATTTTCAGCCATATATGAAAGAATACAGAGTCATACCTACAGGTATTCCTATTTCAGGTATTCCTATATTTCCTTTGTCAGGTTCTCTTTATGTTCCAGCTTTGAAAGAAGAAGGAAGAAGGAGAACGTATGGGGAAAGTTCCTGTTAAGATGTTCCTGTTCGGAAGAAGGTTCTAGAATTCTATTGAAGAGAAATTTGATGTTTCAGAGAGGTATGTTTCAGAGGTGCGCACATATATGTTTATACCAGATTCTGAAGGAAAGAGGTATGAAGGATTCACAGATTGAACAAGGATGAAGTCATGATGACATCATAGATTTTTTGATAAGACTCATGAGTTGAGTTGAGTTGAGTTGACTTGAGTACAGTCAGAGATGAGCCAACAGTGTTCATAATACTCTAAGTTGTGAGTTGTCAATCACAAGTCCCAGGATTCAGTTCTTGAATATGTTTAGTGTATTTACATGATGCAGTAGAAGTACGCTGAGAAACTTTTTGTAAGGTAAATGCAAATATGTGGATCCTAGTGTATGTTTACAGGTTTGAGAAGACATAAGATAGCAAGTTCAAAGTCAGTTCATGCTACATTTGTTGTCAAGCAAATGATTGCTTGATGAGTACACTATTGGATATCTAGTTTGCATATTTTCTCAGCTATTATGGTTCATATTCAGAAAGTTCAGGTGTTTGAAGTTTGAAGGAAAGTCAAATTCAGTTTTGAAGAAGACTTTTGAAGAAAAGATTTGAAGGTCAATTTGGGGAGTACAAGTTTAAAGCTTATGAAATTTGCAGATGAATGAAGTTACATGTTCAGTTCAGTTTGTACCATTGTGACATTGACGGGGGGATTGTTGGAAAACAATGTCCCATGGTCAAAAGGTCAAGGAATTAATATCCCATGGTCAAATTTGTCCAGATCACAGTATGTGTAGGATCTTGTACTAGGTTCTCTACAACCAAAGGTGCTTGGCGCCATGGATAAGTCAAGCGCTTCCTATCAAACCCACCCAGGTTCGATACCCATTGGCAGCGGCAGAGAAACGCGAAGAAAATTTTTGATCATGCTTTTTAAATAAAGTTTTTCACGGACAGCCGACATCACTTACGATTTGCGATATTTTTTTAAGGCGATCGAGCTTTATTGATGTGCTTTGGAGTGCTTTTCAATAGGAGCACAATACTATATAAGAACAAGCTTGGGTCACTTTGTAGACATCCTACACGTTTTGCAACACAAGCTTTGGAGCTTTGTCCCTTAATAAAGGTGGTGCTCTTAGCCCATGGGGCAGCCATGGTGCTATCTTGGAGCATGTTGAGGAGCGGCTATGGAGTTCTTCTTGGAGAAGAAGAGTGTGCTTACACTCTTGCTTATGGAGAGGACTTACCTATGAGAAGCTTGGTGGTGTGGATCAACCATCCACATGATGTATTTGAAGCAGTGTTGCATACGCAACGCGTTGCGAACGTTCGCAACTTTCGCAACGCAACTCCGCGTTGCGTACACGTTCGCAACGCGTTGCTAAAAAATAAAAAACTAGAACCCTTCCCAACAAGCCAAAAATGGTCCACAAGGAAAGTTCTTTTATCTTTTAACCATTATGACTTATGAACAAAAAATTTGATGAGCTGAATAATCATACAAGGC
Organism: Ceratopteris richardii; assembly: GCA_020310875.1. NCBI lineage: Eukaryota > Viridiplantae > Streptophyta > Polypodiopsida > Polypodiales > Pteridaceae > Ceratopteris > Ceratopteris richardii. The sequence continues at coordinate 74,305,129 of CM035414.1, forward strand.
ATATGCCTCAACAAGCACAAAGAAAAGGAAGCAGACAGAGATTATACAATGTCCCGACTCCCACTTACTATATGATCATTCCAACATCATGTACCATACTACCACATAACATCATGCATATGCATATATATGTATCTACTTATGTATGTATGTACTATATATGTAATGTATGTATGCTTATTCTTATTTTTATATGTTCACCCTAAAATTTGTTTATTCACTTAGTTATGTATGTATGTATCTATATATGCATGTATGTATGTATGATGTAATTCCTATAGTCGATTTCTCGATGTTTATTGAAAATCATGTGTATTTACTTATGTATGTATCTAATATATATGTTTGTATGTTTTCATAATGTACCTAGTGCCTACTATGTACATAATATGTATGCATGTATGTATGTATTCATCTATGTGCTATGTATATATATAATACGTATATACTATGTAGATATGTACGTAAAAATGTATGTATTACATATGCATGTAGTATATATTTACTACTATGTATGTAATATAATGTAATATATGCATGTATGTATGTATTATGTATATATGTATGTATGTACATGAAAAGACAAATTGACGACCTATATATTTGATACATACATTGTGTAAATGTAAAAATGTCTTGTTTTCATGCCTTTTTTATGATACTTAAGCGTTTATAAGAAGATATCTATACCTAGGATATCTAGAATTCGGAAAAATATATAAAATAAAAATTAAAGCGTACGCAACTCTATCGCAACTTCGGGTTCGCAACTTCAACCCGTTGCTAACGCGTTAGCAACCCGTTTCCTACGACGTTGCCATCCCGTCGCTAACCACTATGATTTGAAGATTGTCTTCTATATGAAGATTTCGGTTTACTTCAAAGACATTGGATGGTGGGTAACATAAGATTTACATCTTATGTTAAGAATTCAGGTACATATTCTCTTTATGCACACATGTATTACTTGAAGTATATGGAAGTGGCATCCATATCAGGTGAAGTCGTATTCGGCATAGGTACAAGAGAATCAGTACATGTATGTTTTATGCATATTTGGATGAGGTGTTCGAGAAGGTATATTCATATGAGTTTGAGGATTTCTGACAGCAAACTTGTTAGCATTCTTTGCTACTTTTGTAAGTATGTGATCTTTCACACACGTATCTGACTTAGGGTCTTCCATAGCCTAAGTTCAGATGAGGGTTTGCTTATTATCAGTTTTAGATTGATCCTTCCTCTTTGTGTCACTCATATTCACTCTTCTACAACCTATCAGGTCATACATCGCATACATATTTAGATTTCTGTCCCTACATCTGAATATTCTTGTAATTCTGTACGTACACTCTTCCATCTATTTTTGTTCACATAGAGTGGTTGAGAGTCTTGCTCCCACATTATTCAAACATTTGTATATATGATAGTGTGAGTAAGTAGTGGCTTACGTAACACTTTACACATGTTATCTAATCTTTCTCTATCTTTGTCTCATCATTTGTATGATTAAGTGTGATATGTTCATGTTTTGTCAATATTGGAAGATTGCTGAAATCTTTGTTGTAGATCCTGAACCTATGGAACTATGGACCTGTGGTATTAGTTATGGGCCTACTAAATTTCCAACAATTTGGATGGTCGAAATTAGGTCAAAAGATTGGTCAAACTAGTCAAAATTTGACTAAAATTTTTATTACTCATTGAGAGCTATTTCCTGATATATAACACTTCGGTATTTGGCATATGTAGTTTGGTCAAAACCAAAACCCTAGTTTTCAGACTTAATGAGAAAAACACACAAAAATTTGAAAAGTGAGTGACACTTATCAACATCCTATATGATCTTGATGAATAAATCCAATGGCTATTATTTGTGCCACATGGCATTAAAAAAAAATATGCATAAGCTCTAATTTTAGGGTTCTCGAAAAAGCAAAAACCCGAATTAGGGGTTTTTATGGAAAGCGATTTTTTATGGGGAGTCTGAGAATGTTTACCATAGATACAATGATCACAATGCTCAAAAATTGCATAAGGAAGATAAGGTAAATAGCCCAAGCGAGAGAGCACTTTAATTCCATTTTGACTCATGTGTCCTAGCCGGCCATGCCACAATGAAACACTTGGCTGCTCTGTTACAGCAATAACTTGATCACTCACACTAGATACATGGATGGGATACAAGGTATCGCTTTTATAACCCTTGGCAATAACTCTAGATCCCTTACAAATCTTCCATTTTCCATCACCAAATGTGGTATGGAATTTATCATCATCTAGCTGCCCCTGTGCTAATCAAGCTCTTCTTGAGCTGAGGTACATGACGTACATTTTGAAGTGTGAAAACAGAGCCATGCTGAAATTTCAGCTGCACATTCCCAATACCTGCAATGTCACAGGCATAATTGTCCCCAAGATGTACAGCACCAAGTCTACCTTCTGTATAATCAGAAAACCACTCACGATGAGGAGTGACATGAAAGGAAGCACCTGAGTCAAGTATCCAGGTGTGCATATGATCATCAGATTCTAAAAGTAGAGCATGTGCAGGGAAGCATGCAGAGATAAACAGTACATCATTCCCACTATCACTGTCATGAGTGATCACGTTCACCTCTTCAATCTTGACATTGCTCTTCTTAGGTTGACCTTCTTTCTTCTCTTCCTTATTATCATCTAGCTTCACGGCTTTTCCTTTATCTTTTTTCAATTTGTAGCAGTCGCGTTTAAGATGACCCTTCTTGCCACAATGATGACATTCTACATCTCTACCACGTGATTTACTGCGAAATTTGCTACTAGACTTACCTTTCTGTTGTGTCCTTCCCTGCATACTCCCCCTGGTATGCAGAGCACTAGAAGACTTACATAATGCATTGTTCTGCCGATTCATTTCTTCCATTAGCAAAGCGCTCTCCATGTCACCATACCAAAGGATTGCATTTGAATTGCTCATGGCAGTCCTAAATGTATCCCAGCTCTCTGGGAGAGTGCAAAGAAGGAATGTGTCCTTAAACTCATCATCAATGATAAAATTCAGAGCAACCAGCTGGCTGAAAATAGAGGTAAACTCACTCAGATGAGTAGACATGGGTGTGCCCTCTTTCATGCGCAAATCCATAAGCTTTTTCAACCAATATACTTCGCTAGCTGCACTCTTTTGAGCATACAGTTCCTGTAATCTAGTTCAGATAGCATAGGCAGAGTCCAAGCCTTCAATGTTAAATAGCAAGGCATCAGAAACTGATAGTTCAATAGTTGAGCGTGCAAGCTCGTTCAGCTCATCCCAATCATCCTGTTCCATATTTTCAGGCTTTACCCCTTTGACTTTAATTGGTTTTGCCTGTTTCTTCTGCAACAAAATATTGTAGCAATGTTTTTGCCAAACTGCAAAATTATGTGCTCCTTCAAGTTTCTTAATGTGCATGAGATGACTGCTGTCATTGCTGCCAGCCATAGTTTTCAGTCCAAGAAAAAATAGCAAATGTAGATCCAAAATGTCACATAAGTGACCAAGGCAGAGGACAAGTACCAATCAGCAGTGAATGGATACTTAAGAATCTGCTAATTATTTTTCAGAAGCACAGAACTTTGTGCTACAGTACTCTAGAGCTTACTTCACTATCCAAAAAACGAATGCATCATATTACATGAGAAATCTCAGTTCTCACCTGCAATGTATGCTGTACATTCATAGAATGGACCAATTTTGCCAAGAAAAATGAAGCAATCTTCGCAAAATTTCCAAATTTGCAGGTGCTTGATGTCAAAATTGCATAGAATTAAACTCTTCTATACAGAGATTGACTGTTCAGAGCACAAATTTTGCACAAACAGCAAAAGCCCCAATTGTGTATGCTCTAAAGTGCTGAAATTTCTTCAAAATCTTGCAATTTGAGAAAATGCCCTAATTTCTGACGTTTGCCCTGTTCTTCAAAATTCAGCGATGCTCGCCCATCAGAGGATTTCACGAGTCTCTGCTGCGAAGCTTCGAAATCTTGCTGGTGGCCCCCTGCACACTTGCTGTACAAGCCTCGTCATGTCTATTGTACACGCTTTGTTATAAGGAGGCGAAAAGAAAAAGAATCGCTGCTACTTGAAATCCAGGACTGTGAGAGCAGAGGACGACACCTGCTCCTGGCTGGTTATGGCTTGTACCATGCAGACAGCTCGGGAGTCTATTAGAGCAAGACCCTTCGCAAGCAACTGACAACAAAATCTGCCCGCAAGTCTGCCCTGTCACTGGTGGCGCAAAGAAGCCCAACCTTTTCAGGATCTGCGAACCTGCTGCAAACGAGAGTGCTTGACGACCTAGCTCTGATACCAGTTCAAGCTTGCGCAACAGGTTCGGAGCCACTTGAAGATGATGGCTGCACGCTATAGTATCCTCACCTACAGTCTAGAGGAGATTAGGTCACACACGTAAAAGATGGAGAAGATTGAGTTAGGGTACGACACACACAAAATGTGTGTTACGTACCAAGTTTTATTAATTTTGTTTTAGATTGAAAATAAGAGGTGTGTTGGGAGTGTATTCACACTTGGACCATAGTTTTTAGCAACGTTTTAGCAACGTCCAAGGCAACGCGTTGCTAACGCGTTAGCAACATAGTAACGTTTGGGCCTAGACGTTGCTAAAATGTTGCGAACGTGGTTTTTTTGTTTTTTGTTTTTTTTTTTTTAATATTTTGGTTATCTAAGATTCCTATAGGTAATATATGATGAAGTGCATCCTTTTACACATCTAAATAAATATACACACATATAAATTATGAATTAAAAGTAGACATGCGACATGTCATATGTATATTAGACACATGCATATGCCATATACATATACATATATACATACATATTACATACACACACATATATACATACATCATTGTTGGGGATTCGTGGACAAGAAGGAGTTTGAGGGTTTGTAGGAGAAAAAGGAGATGATGAAAATGGAATAACAGTGAGAACCTTGAATATTGATTATCTTTCAACAATTACAATGACTGCGCAAAGTCTAATCAATGACTAAATACAACTTCAGAGAATATCAATTACTGAAGACCAATTATCTCAAGTCCTCTGGCAGCGGCCTCTCCTGCACCAATCCTTCACTTGCTTCCCGCTTCCCTTGTGCACACCTTGCACTAAGCTTCCACCAAGCTAAGGAATTGGTATCACGGCGCACACACACAATAGACCTTGGGACTCTTGGAATCAAACCCGCCTTCTCTGCACACCTTCCTCTTGACACCTCTTGCACTCTTGAGTGTCGTCGCACACTGGTGGCTCTTCTTGCTTCCTTTGAAGCTCTCCCTTGCTCCTAGCTCTCAATGTCCAAGAATAGCCTTTGTCCTTCTTTTGTTGAGTCCGCCGGTTCGCGCACTCTAACTGCAATACAATCTTGGTGCCCTTTCAATGTCCCAAGATTGTCTTTTGAACTGGTCCTCAACGACTCGCTACTTTGTCCTGTAGTGACTTTAGAACAAGAGTGACTTTCAAAATAAAATTTTTGATTGGGCGGCCTATTTCCACCTTTGCGTACGCGGCCTTCCATACCTTCACCTTTCCTTTTAATCCTTTACTTTTGTACCTTAAGATTTTAAATTCATCCTTTGAAGCTTAAGAGAAAAAATACTTTGCACCTTTAGTTTCAACCGGTTAGGGCTCTACAGATGCCCACCACCTAAAGATCTCTCCGTCCCGGAGAGACAACAGCAATACAAAACTGAGAAATTGCAAAGACACAGACATGAAAACACGAAACTGAGGCAAGAAAAGAGGTAAAGGGTGTGTATATTATTTAGTTAAGAAAAAGTATAAGGCACCCTACAAGAATTATTTAGAAATCAAAGGGAGGAGTAAATTATTGACAAAGCGATAATGGAATATAAGAGCAATTATTATGTGGATGGCAATTTATTGTGTAGGTTGATTGAGATTGTCAGCCGAGGTTGGTGGAGAGGGGGGCAAAGGAGCAGAAGCTTGTTCAATCATATGCTGTAGCGAACTAAGGCATTGCCTAAGATTATCCCTTTCCCGGCGGATACGTCTGCATGCAGCATTAGCACAAAGCCCTAAGTTGGAGCGATTCTGAAGATCTTCTAAGGCTTTCAACGCAGAGTCGGCCATATCACGATAATGATCTCTCTCTTCTTTGAGCAATTGCGCCGTTTCGTTGAGTGAGTGCCATTGAGAGGTGGCCATGCGATTGATGTTTTCTATTGTTGAGATATACTGTTGATGAACCGAAGCGGCGGCCGATACCAAATCCAAGGAAATCTGGGAGGCCTGAGCATTGCCGAGAGCGACTACACTCGCGTCCTGTAGTAATTGCAAAAAGGAAGGGGTTGATGGGAGGTCAAAATGCGGAGGGGGAGTGGCCGTGGGAGTAGGAGGGGGAGGGGAAGGGGGAATAACCTGCGGAGGAGGAAGGGTTGGAGTGGAAGATGGATTGGGAAGGGAAGGATTGGGGGAGGGAAGTGGTTGACTGACAGGGATATTAATGATAGGGGGTGAGGTGGAATCCGGGGGAAGTGGGGGCATACAGGTGGGGTTTTGAGGGTTGAGCTGTGTTTGAAGGAGTGGCGTGAAAGCTGAAGAGAGGGGAGGTCTAGTGATAAGGGGAGGGGTAGGCATGGATGGAGAGGTGGTAGATGCATGAGGGATAGGGGAAGAAGATGGGGGAGGGAAGGAGGGGACGTCAGGGGGGGTAGTCATGGATGGAGAAGTGGTAGATGCAGGAGGGATAGGTGAAGAAGATTGGGGAGGGAAGGAGGGGACATCATGGGGTGCGGATGCGGGTGTCGATGCGGAAGCTGAGTCAATTGAGATTAGAGGGGGGGAGGGAGATGGAGCAATGGACGGTAGATTAGGGTGGGTAGGAAGATAAGCAACATTGTGGGCAGATTGTGTGGGAATGTGATAGAGCCAAGCTAAGAAGGGTGCAGAATAGATGGAAAATGCATGAGAGCCTCTAGAGATAGCCTCGCGGAGTCGACGGGAGCGCAAAGTCAAGGAACTATAAATGAGGGTTGCGTAAGGGTAAGGACGGCTATGGAGAAAGCAGAAAAGCGGATCGGCGATACGAATATCTGACGAGGGAAGCGAAGAAGTTTGACTACGCAGTAAGAAGAAAAAGGTGAATGCATTGAGAAGGGTGGTCATGCGGAGCGAAAACCTAGCATTACTTTGAAAGTGTGTGGTACAAAAGGCAATAGTAGCCGAGGCGGACAGTCCAGAGTATAGGAAAGGGGGAGCACGAAAATGTAATAGGGGGGACCCAATACTGGCGGCAATGTCTGGGATGAAGAGAGTGCCGGTTCTAAAATGAGGGAAGAGGCGGATAGCTTCATAAACCTGGGTAAAATTGGCGGGGTTATTGAAGAAAACATTAGCCAAGCCCCACAAGCCCGCTTGCTGAAGATCCTCAATGGAAAACATTTGACGAAGGGCAATGGTAGGTAGGGATAAATGCATTCGGATTTGCAAGTTTAAGTCAGGTGGAAGAAACAGGCGCATATAATCCCCGGTTGGTGAAGTTGGGTGGGATGAATGAGACATAGATGGGGAAGGAGAAGGAGGGTGCGGGATGGGAGGTGGGGAATAAAGGTCGGTGGAATCAGAGTGTATGGAATAAATAGGAATATCAAGGGCAGTAGGAGGCGTTGGGTTAGCTTGAACAGATTGTTCTGTCGATGAGGGAGGAGGTGGATTGGGAGGGTCAGAAGGAATCTCGGAGGTGGGAGAGGATTGATTGTGATGGTTTGGAGGAAGCTGGGACGGAGGATCGGAAATATCACCCGGAGCGAAGGGGTCGGCCATAGATGTCGACGAAGAAGGGCGCGTGTAGTCGTTTGCAGGCGAATAGTGCGAATAGTGTTGTATTGAGGAGCGGGTGGTGGCTGCGGGCGAGGCAGAGGGGTAGATGGCGGAGTGTGGACGCAAGGCGAGGGGGAGGGTGGCGGGGGAGATGAGGGGGGGGGCTGAGAGTGTAATGTAGCGGGGTGGTTGAGGGGAAAGGGAGAGGGCGGGGGGAGGTAGGGGGGTGATGGGGGTGGTTAGAGGGGGGAATGGAGGGTTGATTGAGGGGGTTGGGGGGGGTGGGCGCTGCGGGGTGCCGAGGGGAGGATGGAGGGGGTGATGGAGGGGGTTATGGGGGTGAGGGGGGTGGGCGCTGCGGGGTGCTGAGGGGAGGATGGAGGGGGTGATGGAGGGGTATTGGAGGGGGTTTGAGGGGGTGGGAGGCGGAGGGTGTGGAGGGGGGTTGAGGGGGTTGGAGGCGGAGGGTGTGGAGGGGGGTTGAGGGGGTTGGAGGCGGGGGAGTATGGAGGGCGCAGGCGGGTGGGGATGGAGGGGGGTTGAGGGGGTTGGAGGCGGAGGGTGTGGAGGGGGGTTGAGGGGGTTGGAGGCGGAGGGTGTGGAGGGGGGTTGAGGGGGTTGGAGGCGGAGGGTGTGGAGGGGGGTTGAGGGGGTTGGAGGCGGAGGGTGTGGGGGGGGGGGGATTTGAGGGGGTTGGAGGCGGAGGGTGTGGAGGGGGATTGAGGGGGTGGATTGGGGTGAGGGGGGGTGGTCGCTGCGGGGTGCCGAGGGGAGGATGGATGGGGTTGAGGGGGTGGCGTTGGGAGATGCAGAGGGGGTGACGGAGGGGGATGGAGGGGGTTTGAGGGGGTTGGAGGCGGAGGGTGTGGAGGGGGGTTGAGGGGGTTGGAGGCGGAGGGTGTGGAGGGGGGTTGAGGGGGTTGGAGGCGGAGGGTGTGGAGGGGGGTTGAGGGGGTTGGAGGCGGAGGGTGTGGAGGGGGGTTGCGGGGGTTGGAGGCGGAGAGTGTGGAGGGGGGTTGAGGGGGTTGGAGGCGGAGGGTGTGGGGGGGTTGAGGGGGTTGGAGGCGGAGGGTGTGGAGGGGGGTTGAGGGGGTTGATGGGGGGTGAGGGGGGGTGGTCGCTGTGGGGTGCCGAGGGGAGGATGGATGGGGTTGAGGGGGTGGCGTTGGGGGATGCAGAGGGGGTGACGGAGGGGGATGGAGGGGGTTGGAGGCGGAGGGTGTGGAGGGGGGTTGAGGGGGTTGGAGGCGGAGGGTGTGGAGGGGGGTTGAGGGGGTTGGAGGCGGAGGGTGTGGAGGGGGGTTGCGGGGGTTGGAGGCGGAGGGTGGGGAGGGGGGTTGAGGGGGTTGGAGGCGGAGGGTGTGGGGGGGGGGGGGTTGAGGGGGTTGGAGGCGGAGGGTGTGGAGGGGGGTTGAGGGGGTTGGAGGCGGAGGGTGTGGAGGGGGGTTGCGGGGGTTGGAGGCGGAGGGTGTGGAGGGGGGTTGAGGGGGTTGGAGGCGGAGGGTGTGGAGAGGGGTTGCGGGGGTTGGAGGCGGAGGGTGTGGAGGGGGGTTGAGGGGGTTGGAGGCGGAGGGTGTGGGGGGGTTGAGGGGGTTGGAGGCGGAGGGTGTGGAGGGGGGTTGAGGGGGTTGATGGGGGGTGAGGGGGGGTGGTCGCTGCGGGGTGCCGAGGGGAGGATGGATGGGGTTGATGGGGGGCGTTGGGGGATGCAGAGGGGGTGACGGAGGGGGATGGAGGGGAGGGGGTTGGAGGCGGAGGGTGTGGAGGGGGGTTGAGGGGGTTGGAGGCGGAGGGTGTGGAGGGGGGTTGAGGGGGTTGGAGGCGGAGGGTGTGGGGGGGGGGGTTGAGGGGGTTGGAGGCGGAGGGTGTGGAGGGGGGTTGAGGGGGTTGGAGGCGGAGGGTGTGGAGGGGGGTTGCGGGGGTTGGAGGCGGAGGGTGTGGAGGGGGTTGGAGGCGGAGGGTGTGGGGGGTTTGAGGGGGTTGGAGGCGGAGGGTGTGGAGGGGGTTGGAGGCGGAGGGTGTGGAGGGGGGTTGAGGGGGTTGGAGGCGGAGGGTGTGGAGAAGGTTGCGGGGGTTGGAGGCGGAGGGTGGGGAGGGGGGTTGAGGGGGTTGGAGGTGGAGGGTGTGGGGGGGGGGGGGTTGAGGGGGTTGGAGGCGGAGGGTGTGGAGGGGGGTTGAGGGGGTTGGAGGCGGAGGGTGTGGAGGGGGGTTGCGGGGGTTGGAGGCGGAGGGTGTGGAGGGGGGTTGAGGGGGTTGGAGGCGGAGGGTGTGGGGGGGTTGAGGGGGTTGGAGGCGGAGGGTGTGGGGGGGGGGGTTGAGGGGGTTGGAGGCGGAGGGTGTGGAGGGGGGTTGCGGGGGTTGGAGGCGGGGGAGAATGGAGGGCGCATGCGGGTGGGTAAGGAGGGGGGTTGAGGGGGTTGGAGGCGGAGGGTGTGGAGGGGGGTTGAGGGGGTTGGAGGCGGAGGGTGTGGAGGGGGGTTGAGGGGGTTGGAGGCGGTGGAGTATGGAGGTGCGGTGTGGTGGCCGAGTAGAGCAGGGTTTGCCTAGGAAGGGGTTGAGAGGAGGTGGTTGAGTGGGGGTCGCCGTGTGGGTTGGAGGGGGTCCGAGGTGTTTAGAGGCGGGGTCCGAGGGTTGCAGGCGGGGGAGTATTGAGGTGGTGCTGAGGGGTTTTGAGGAGAGGGTAAATACAGCTTCTTCCTTCTTCCCTAGCTTATTCTTCTACAGCACAAATTGGCCTGAGCAATGATGATTTTCGGAATTCTGATGTTGAGGGGAGCAGGTATGAGGAGAATGCCATATTATATAGCTAGGGGAAACGAAGAATGACCTCTCAGAAGTGAATGGATCAGCATAAAAGAGTTTCCAAAAGAGTGGAGAAGCAAACTTTAATTAACATCCGCTCAAGAAGTGAACAAAGATAGGGGTATGATTGAAAGTAGTTTGCAGAGCTAAAGGCGATCCAAAAATATGCGCCTACTTTATTTCACAACGAATTTTTGTTAATTTTGAGTGGTGCACTGAGCAACAAAGAAAATGGGGCCCAAAAAGAAAAATCCGTGAGCATTTTATTGGACAAACAACCTATTATTTGTACCTATAAAGCATTCCAAACCACTTAGGAACAAAATAATGAAAATGCAAGGTTTATTGTTTTTGGTGGTAACCCTTGAGTCTGGAGATGTTTACCAAGGGTAGGGTGTCGCCAGCCAGAGTTTCTAATTGCACAGCACCCCACTGCAGCATCTTTGTAATGCGAAAAGGCCCTTCCCATTGAGGGATCCATTTCCCTTTGGTTTGATTATAAATTTGTGGCCTGTGTAATAGAGCTAAATCACCTGGCTTCAAGTTGTGGTGCCATAAATTTCTGTCATGAGCCTCCTTTCTTTTTATCTGAGTCTCTATCAATTGTTTGGTCGCAAGTAGACGAATCTCCTCCACTTTATGTAGTGCTCCTAACCTTTGAGAGGTATCACAATCCTTCTTTCCCTGCATGAACGCTATCTTAGGTGATCCGTGTAAAAATTCAAAGGGCTCGATGGGTAATATGCCATAGACCAATTGGAATGGGGAATATCCCGTGGCCTCTTTGTAGGCTAACCTGTATGCCCAAAGTGTACCTAGGTACGCAATGCCCCATGAAGTGGGTTGCAACATACACTCCTTTCTTAACATTGCAATTAAAACCTTATTTGTGGACTCAGCCTGACCATTTGCTCGTGGATAGTAAGCACAAGAGGTCCTATGAAGAATTCTATACCTGTTGAAGATTTCTTGCAAGACTTTATTGACAAAATGGGTACCTTGATCAGTACAAAGTTCAAGTGGACAACCAAACCTGCAAATGATGTTACTATAAATGAAATCAGCAACAGTTTGGGTAGTGCAATCTGTGGAGGCAATAGCTTCAGCCCACTTTGTTGCATAATCTGTAGCTATCAGGAGATATTTTTCTCTTTTTGGAAAAGCGGGAGGGTAGATGGGCCCTACAAAATCTAGCCCCCACTTCTCAAATGGTTGCCAGGAGGTGGAAATAACCAAGGGGTTATTTCTCTGCTTTGTTGGCTTAGGTCCACACCTTTGGCAAATATCACATGCCTTACCCCATTCATCTGCATCCCTGAAAAGTGTAGGCCACCATAAACCCGCATCCAGTATCCTCTGACTCATAATATGCCCTGGGAGGTGCCCACCACCTGTTCCTTCATGTGCCGAGTGAAGGACTTCCCTCACTTCTTCTTCTTCCAAACACTTCCTGAACCGGTCATCTTTGCCCTGTTTGTACAATTTATCCTCGATGAAGGTATATCGTCTACTCTTGATGAGCAGGCTCTTCTTTTGTACAGCACTAGCCTTTTCTGGATACAATTCAGTTTTAATGAAATTTTTAATGTCGTAATACCAACCGTGAGCTTTTACAGCAAACAAATGAGCATCTGGAAAGTCATCATTGATTCCACTAGATTGATTCATCATATTTATTCTGGATAGGTGATCCGCCATAACATTGTCTTTCCTTGGTTTATGGACTACAGAAAAATCAAATTCTTGGAACAACAATAACCACCTCCATATTCTACCGGTGGCCTGGGGCTTGTTTAGTAGATATTTTAGTGGTTGGTGATCTGATATAATAATAAATTTTACCCCCAGTAAGTAATGACGGAATTTTTGGACGGCAAAGACCATTGCCAGGGCTTCCCTTTTAGTAGTACTGTAATTCCTCTCAGCCTTGGTCAAGATTCTACTTGCATAATGAATTGGCCTGTCCACTTTAAATTCTTCACTGGGTTGGGTCAAAACTGCCCCTACCGCATATGCGCTGGCATCGACATGTATATGAAAGATTTTTGACCACTTGGGTGTGACCAAGATAGGAGCACACACCAACCTTGACCGCAATGTCTGATATGCCGTTTCCTCCTCTTCTTCCCATTTGAAAGGTACTTCCTTACATGTGAGTCTAGTCAGAGGTCTAGCTATCTCTGCATACATTTTTATAAACCTTCTATGATAACCGGTATGCCTCAAGAAACTCTGGATCTCTTTAGGAGATTTAGGTTTAGGTAACTTTAATATAGAAAGAATTTTGTCGGGATCTGGGGCCATACCTTTAGCCGATACCACATGTCCTAAAAGGGTTCCTTCTGTCACAAGGAAATGACATTTTTTTGGATTGAGCTTTAACTTAGTTTCTCTGCATCTTTGGAAAATATTCTGCAGCTTCCTCAAGTGCTGGTCCAAACAATCTAGATGAGTTTCCTTGTGAGATCCTGAAAATGAAGAGAAGTCATCCATGAAGATTCTAAGTGATTCCAGCAATAGGGGGCCAAAAATGAGATTGACCGTTCTGTTAAAGGTGGCTGGAGCATTTCTGAGCCCAAATGGCATTTTTACATACACATATGTTCCCCAAGGTGTGATAAAAGCAGTCTTTTCACGATCCTCTGGATGTATTGATATTTGATTATAGCCACTGAATCCATCCATAAAACTATATAATGCATGCCCAGCCACTTCTTCAATGACCTGTTCTGCAAAAGGCATAGGGAACCCATCTGGAATGGTCACCTTGTTGAGAGCTCTAAAGTCCACACAAATTCTGATTTTATTAGTATTCTTCTTTGGTACTATAACCATAGGCGAGAGCCACTCTGAGTGTTCCACAGGAATGATGATTCTTGCATCTTCCATCTTTTGGATTTCCACATAGACAGCTTCGGCATACTTTGGATTAAGTCTATAACTCCTTCCTCTGATGGGTCTGGCTCCATCAACCAGAGGAATTCTGTGCTCTCCATAAGATGCAGGCACTCCTTCTAAGTTTTTATAATGCCAGGCAAAAACATCTGCATACTGGGTCAAGAATGATTTTACCTTTTCCAAGAGCTGTGGGTGGCTCCACAACCAAGTGGCCACCAGAACTGGTTGATTATTGTTTTGAGTGCATAAGTGTATTTCTTGGACCGGATTTCTTGTTACCATATTATCTCCATGTGCATCTGCTTCCTTGTCTTCTTCTACTAGCTTTTCGTGCATTGCTTCATAAGCAGGTGTATTTTGGACTTCGATGTGTTCCTCCTTGTCCTGCATCCATCCTGCAGGGATTTCTTGAATTGGGAAAGAACATTCAACCTTAGAATTTTTTACCTTGTTTTTAGCTTTGGAAACTTCGTTATCTGGGGTTGACACATCCTCCTCCAATTTGTATTTGAGGGGTATCTTCCTGCCCCTTCTGTGGTCAGTGATGGGCTCTCCTAATCCATTAACTTGGATCTTTTCTTTGTCTTCATCATAATCCTCAGTCGTGCCAGGATTATCAAGAAAGATTCCAAAACAAGAAGAAGAGTTGCCTGCATGGAGCCAACATAGAATATCCTCTTCTTCCTCAAAATCTATTTGGGGTTGATCCTCTGCTTCTGTTTCCATGCAAATGCTCACTGTTTGCATCATACTAGTGTTTCCTTGATTGTCTGGGCCTTCTTCTAAATGAATTTGGGTCAGCTCCTTCCCTTTCTTTTGTACCCACATAGTGTCCTTACCCCAATCATGGATGACACTGGCATGCCTCAGCCAAGGTCTTCCAATTAAGAGAGGAAATCCTCCTTCAACCTGGCGCAATCTTAAAACCACAAAATCCAGAATGAATAGATTACCTTGTACTTCAAGTGGAACTTTTGGGATTACCCCCAAGGGTCTTACTTTGCTCTGATCTGCCAAAGTAACCGTGAAATTTGCAGGTCTTGAAGGGTGGAGTCCAATCCTTTTCATGGTATGTTCAGGCATCAGGTTAATGCCAGAACCACCATCTACAATAACACCTTGAAATTCATGACCCTTGATTGATATTGTAAGCCGAGGACTTTTATAATCTGTAAGGGGTGCTTCCCCCTTAATTATCCCTTTATGTAAGATAGCAGTCTTGGCCACTAAGCTTGTAGTAGAAGCCTCGTCAATTATCTGCAATAATTTTGACCTGAATTTCCCATCCATCTTTATTAAATAAAAAATACTAACCTCCTTCTTCATTGACTTAAGTAGTTTTAAAGCCTCTGACTCTTTAAGAGAGTGAGCTTCATGTGCTTTGCCAAACTCTTCTTGAGCCCTGTTGAAGGCATGCCCAATGGCATCACTGGTGCCTATGAGACATTCATTGTGGTTTGTGTCTGCACTTGTAGTATCTTTGTCTTCAATCGCAACCCTGTCTTTGTTCAATTCCTTAATTACCAATTCTTGATTTTTTACCACCTTTGCCGTTCCCTTGCTTCTTGTCTGTACTGCAAAAGATTCCAGTTCTTCTAATTGTACCACTCTAGTAGATGGTGACGGTTCATTCACCTCAGGGAGTGTTTCCTCCTTGAATACAGAGATCATTTGGAGATGGGGTCCGGAAGTAGAGGCTTGATTCTTAGGACAACAGTTTGTATAGTGATCCCTGGCCTCTGGACAGTTCCTACAAGGAGGTGCATTTTCTGGGAGGGTGCACCTAGATTGGTAGTGCCCACATTCTCCACACCTGAAGCAAATAATTGGCCTTCTAGGCCCATTTGCAAAGTTAGATCTCGGTCTAGGATTATAGTTATTACCTTGGTTTGTTGCAGCTTCCATTACATTTGCTGGTGGCAAAAGTCCTCCTTGTGTCCAATATGTCGTTGTCGGGTTTCCCCTTACTTGGCATTCATGGGCCTCATGCCCAATCTTCCTGCATAATTGACAAGTCACATTTAGCAAAGGACATTCACTTACTATGTGTCCTTGCTTGCTGCACATGGAGCACCAGAGTCCGTTCTTAATGCCGCCTCCTTTTAGCTCTTGTAACTCCTGCCTCAGCTGAGCTAGTTCCTCTGCTTGGGCTTCCTCTTCCTTTTGGAGCTTGAGGGCTTCAATCTCTCTTCTCAGCTGAGCTACAGTAGTCTCCTCCTCTGTGTAGGGCTTATTCCTTTTCAAGCCCTCCAGTTCCCTTCTTAACTGGCTCACTGGGTCCTCCAGTTCTGTACCATATGATGGTTGGGAAGAAGTTGCACCATACTGGTGCCTTATCTGTTCCAAGCGGGTGGCCGTATTGATGAACTCCTCAACAGAGGCAGTAGGTAGCACTAACTCTTTTATTTTGCATTGGGTGACCACAGGTAGAGGTTTGGCTAACCACTTCTTGACAAAGAAGCCGTGTGGTGGATCCGGTAGTTTAGCCATTAGTGCTTTGGCCCTGGTCACGAACTCGGGGAACTTCTCTCCTGGACCCAACTTCAAGTTTTCCAATTCTTCTATAATGATCTCAACCGTGTTGCCATGCTGAAATTGATTCTTAAAGGCCTCTTTCATCAAATCCCAAGAGGTAAAGTGATTTTCAGCAAACTGGCTAAACCACTTGTCTGCCAGACCTTCCAATGTGGCGGGGAAGAGTATCAAGAAAGCATCTTCCCTACCCATTAGCCCCCTAGTCTTACATAATGCAAGAAATCTTCGAATGTGCTCATCTGGGTCCTCATGGGCTAAACCTCTGAAGGAGGGAAATTTTATGTTTAATCTGGAGAGCAAGATTTTTAGGTCCACCTGTCCTTCCATGCTTCCTACCGATGAAGTCGATGAAAGTGGGCTCGATGATCTTCTGTTCGTCTTTCTTCTTGTCTGCTTGCACTTGATCCTCAAGGTTTGTGATCGGGTCGCGGTCATGAGCTATTCATAGTCCACTTAAAATGAGACACTTGATAAAAGTATGTACCTTTTGGCCCACTGGAGTAATGTTGTCGACACTGGAATATTGTCCTCCAATGGCAATATATAGTCTCCTATGCTCAAAGCTCCTTGGATGTCCCACCGGGCGTGCCAAATTTGTTGGGGATTCGTGGACAAGAAGGAGTTTGAGGGTTTGTAGGAGAAAAAGGAGATGATGAAAATGGAATAACAGTGAGAACCTTGAATATTGATTATCTTTCAACAATTACAATGACTGCGCACAGTCTAATCAATGACTAAATACAACTTCAGAGAATATCAATTACTGAAGACCAATTATTTCAAGTCCTCTGGCAGCGGCCTCTCCTGCACCAATCCTTCACTTGCTTCCCGCTTCCCTTGTGCACACCTTGCACTAAGCTTCCACCAAGCTAAGGAATTGGTATCACGGCGCACACACACAATAGACCTTGGGACTCTTGGAATCCAACCCGCCTTCTCTGCACACCTTCCTCTTGACACCTCTTGCACTCTTGAGTGTCGTCGCACACTGGTGGCTCTTCTTGCTTCCTCTCTTGCTTCCTCTGAAGCTCTCCCTTGCTCCTAGCTCTCAATGTCCAAGAATAGCCTTTGTACTTCTTTTGTTGAGTCCGCCAGTTCGCGCACTCTAACTGCAATACAATCTTGGTGCCCTTTCAATGTCCCAAGATTGTCTTTTGAACTGGTCCTCAACGACTCGCTACTTTGTCCTGTAGTGACTTTAGAACAAGAGTGACTTTCAAAATAAAATTTTTGATTGGGCGGCCTATTTCCACCTTTGCGTACGCTGCCTTCCATACCTTCACCTTTCCTTTTAATTCTTTACTTTTGTACCTTAAGATTTTAAATTCATCCTTTGAAGCTTAAGAGAAAAAATACTTTGCACCTTTAGTTTCAACCGGTTAGGGCTCTACAATCATACATACATACATACATACATACATATTACATACATACATACATATATATAAATACATGCATATTACATACATACATACATACATATGTACATAGTACATACATACATACATGCATACTTGTTATTACATATATTCAAACAGACATATATTATGTTATAGGAGAGAGTCCAAAGATGGACATATATAATATAGATTATTGAGTCTAGATTGGTCCCTACACAATTCAACATTCACGGTCATTCATGGTGATGTCTATACTTAGTGAGATCAATCATCATAGAAGAGTACCCTTGGATTTGAAGGGCCAAGGCCAAGGATGCAACTTTTGTCCAAGCTTTGTAAGTGCATTAGAAGAAGAACATTGGAAATCCAAAATATGTGGCTATCTCAAGGTGATAAGGCACATAAAGAAAATCATACACAAATGAATCTCTATAGTGTACACTTTTATAGCTTTTTATGTCTTCCTCATTCTCCTGGTTTTTTTATTGCATGTATTGGACATTTTGAACAAGATTTTAAATAATTTATGATCCCTTCAAGAGAGAAGATAATTTTGGGTATTTTTTGGACTTCAAAAAAAATGCATGCAAAGCAACGCGTTGCGAACATAGCAACGTTGCGAACCGTTCGCAACGCGTTGCGATGCAACTATGACCTGGACAAATATAAAAGGCATAATGGCCCTTTATTTCCAACAACTAAAATGTGATGCAATGCGAAGAAAACATCTAACTGTAGTCATATGAGAGGTAGGAGCAAAAGGGGCTGCGATCTCTCCATATAGCCTTCAGATGAGCAATTGGACTAGCTTTCCTTGATCTATATGCTGAGAGGAGCAAGAATATTAGGGTTAGGGTTTTCTACCAATTTTGGACCTCTCATGACTGAATGTTATATATCAAATGAAAGCTCTCCTCAAGTACTATATGATGGGTTAATATATTTTTTTGACCTTTTGTGATCAAAATTTGGCTAAGGACCAAAAATTAGGGTTGTTGGAAATTAGGGTTTTGTGCTATTCTGACATTGTTTCCAACGTTTTGGTCAATTGGTGTTGGAATTGGGGTGGGTCTCAAGAACAATAATCACAGGTTTTCAAGATCTTCCAACAACAACGTCTTGGAATTCGAGTTGGCAGGTTTTCAAGATCTTCCAACAAATGAACCTTAGCATACACACCTTAAGACTCAAAAATAGATGAGTGAGAGATAGAGAGAGAAAAGACAAGATTTCAAAGTGAAATGGTAAGCAAATGTGTACCTACACTATCTTATATTCACTACCAAATTACAATGTGTAAATATGGTTACAAACTGAATATGGTCTGAATTTAGTTACAAAATCTGAATCTAGACAGAATTTCGGAAATTAGATACAAGAGTTCGTGTGTAAAGTTCCCAAGAGGTATGAGGAAAGTGTGTGTGTGTGTGTGAGAATGGAGTGAATATGAACAGTTTAGAATTGTTTTACAGCAAACCCTAATTCGGAAATTAGGGTGTGTGTGTGCGTTGTGGGGTGTGTGTGTGAGCATGTATTCATTTTGAGCTCTATACCCACTATTGGGCACTGAGGACGTTAGTGGGGATGTCATAGTATTGAGTCGATACTGTGGATAGTGGAGCTGATATGCTATATAGTCTTGTGGTTGACTAACATGAGCTTGTAGTTGCACTTTCCTTTGAGGGTGAATTTGGGGTTTACCTGGATTCATTGTGGTATATATAGCAAGGGGAAAGCTGAAATTAGACTTGGTACTCACAAATTTCAGCATATGCTGATGGTTGGCTGTCAAGATCTCCTCCAAAGCTGCACCAAAAATAGAGCACACCTCCTCCAAGTCTTCAAGTCTTCAATTGCCTTGAGCTCCTCTTGCGTTGATGATAAGAGTGACCCCCTTGGGTCCATTATATAGGATTTGAGAAGCCCACGATGGAAAATCCAAAAAGCATGCTCATGAAAAGCAAAAAGCTTATGACGTAGATTTTTGGCAATAAATATTTTTTATCGTTGATTTTGCTTTTCATACATAAAGGGGTTGCGATCTCTCAATATGGCCTTCAAATGAGCAATTGGATTAGCTTTCCTTGATCTATATATTGAGGAGCAAGATTATTAGGGTTAGGGTTTTCTACCAAATTCGGACCTTTGATGTCTGAATGTTATATATCAAATGAAAGCTCTCCTCCTCAAGTACTATATGATGGGCTAATAAAAATTTTTGATCTTCTGTGACCAAAATTTGGCTAAGTACCAAAAATTAGGGTGGTTGGAAATTAGGGTTCTGTGTTATTTTGACATTATTTCCAACATTTTGGTCATTGGTGTTGGAATTGGGGTGGGTCTCAATAACAATAATCACAGGTTTTCAGGATCTTCCAACAAATGAACCTTAGCATGCACACCTTAAGACTCAAAAATAGATGAATGAGAAGTAGAGGGAGAATACGCAACTTGCCAAAGTGTATAGTAAGCCGAAAGCTTACCTACACTACCTTGATATTCGAATGTCATATTACAAAATGTGTAGATGACTACAAACCGGAATATGTGCTGAATGTAGATACAAAATCTGAATCTAGGCAGAATTTCGGGATCTAGATACAAGAGTTTGTTCATAAAGTGCCTAAGAGGTATGAAGAGTTTGTGTGTGTGTGCGCACTTGAAGTGAATAGAAACAATTTAGAATTGTCTGCACATCAAGAAAGATTCCTCGTTGTGTAGCAACAAAGGAAGAATGAGAGAATATAGACTTGCTACTCACAAGAAGGATTCCTCCTTGTGTAGCAACAAAGGAAGAATGGCAGAATATAGACTTGCTATTCACAAACTCAGCTATAAGCTGATGGGTGGCTCTAAAATCTCCTCCAAAGTTGCACTGAAGTTAGAACATACCTCCTCCAGAAGTTAGTAGCCTCCAAGCTAGATGATTCTTGAGTTGGATGCTCAAGTGATGCCAATAAGTGACCCCTATGGATCTTTATATAGTATTCTTGCTGATCCCATGATAGCTTGCTAAAAAAGCTACGAAAAATCTTCCAAAAGCTTGCGCATGAAAAAAAAACAGCGATTGTGTTTTTTCTGTCAAAACTTTGCTTTTCAGGCACATAATGGCTGTCATCTCTCTAATTGTGCATCAACTGAATGTAGGACAAAGCTTTTCTGAATGTACATGATCTGAGGATTGAGAATACGTAAAAACCCTTTTTGAGTAGAAATTAGGGTTAGGGTTTTCTACCATTTCTGGACCTTTTTGATGATTGAATGTTATAAATAAAAGCTCTCCTCAAGTACTATTATGATGAGCTCATAATAATTTTTCACTTTTTATGATCAAAATTTGGCTAAGCACCAAAAATTAGGGTTGCTGAAAATTAGGGTTTTACTTTACTTTGACATTGTTTCCAACAATCCCCCCTTCAATGTCATAATGGCATAAAGTACAAAAGTCTACAAATCTTTGGATGTGTGAAAATCTCTCTCTTAACTGATTTTCACTCAATCTTGAGCTTACTTTGCATAAAGTGCCATAAATCAACTTTCATCCTTGTGTTGGCTAACTGTTTCCTTAGATGAGCTTTCCTTACAGAATTTTCGCTTTGATAGAAATTCTCTAACTTCAATCAAGCCTGATAAAAGGTTCTGAATGACATGAATGATGAAAGAATTGTTCCGTCTTCTTTATCAACCTCTTGTTGAGCAAAAATTGGAACAACATGTCCTCGAAAGATAAAGCAATTCTCAAGTCTATAATCACTCATCTTGTTAAGGGTGTATGTCGACTATGCTTTGATACCAAATGTTGGATCACAGGTTTTCAAGATCTTTCAACAAATGAACCTTAGCATATACACCTTAAGGCTCAAAAATAGATGAATGAGAAGTAGAGAGAATACACAACTTGTCAAAGTGTACAATAAGCCGAAAGTTTACCTACACTACCTTAATATTCGAATTCCAAATTACAAAATGTGTAGATGACTACAAAACTGAATGTGTGCTGAATGTAGATACAAAATCTGAAGCTAGGCAGAATTTTGGGATCTAGATACAAGAATTTGTTCATAAAGTGCCTAAGAGGTGCAAAAAATGTGTGTATGTGCACTTGAAATGAATAGAAATAGTTTAGAACTGTTTGTATAGCAAACCCTAAACTAAATAACCAGAAAGATTCCTCCTTGTGTAGCAACAAAGGAAGAATGACAAAATATAAACTTGCTACTCACAAACTCAGCTATAAGCGGATGGTTGCCTCCAAAATCTCCTCCAAAGCTGCACTAGAAGTTAGGACATGCCTCCTCGAGAAGAAGTAACCTCGAAGCTAGGTGATCCTTGAGTTGGATGCTCAAGTGATGCCAATAAGTGACACCAATGGGTCTTTGTATCGTTAAAACTTTGCTTTTAGACACATAATGGCTGCGATCTCTCTAATTATGCATCGGCTTAATGTAGGACAAAGCCTGAATGTACATGACCTGAGGACTTCTGATGATGAAGTAGTTCCTTCTTCTTCTTCCTAATTTTCTATTGAGCAGAAATAGGAACTAGTCTTCTAGAAGATGAAATAGCTTCTTCTCTGACTTGTCTTTGCCTTGGATAAGTGCCATTGGTAATATTCCATAAGTCCTTTGATACTAACAGATTCATCATCATAAAACTCCACTTTGGATAATTAGACATTCCCTCAAGCTTGTCTTCATTCTCAAGTCTATAATCACTCATCTTGTTAAGGGTGTATGTCAACTATGCTCTGATACCAAATGTTGGAAGTGGGGTGGGCCTCGATTACAATATTAATCATAGGCTTATAGGATCTTTCAACACATGAACCTTAGCATACACACCTTAATACTCAAAAAGAGATGAGTGAGAGATAGAGAGAATAGACAAGATTTTTCAAAGTGTACGGTAAGCTAGGATGCTCACCTACACTATCTTGTATTCCAATATCAAATTACAATGTGTGAATATGATACAAACTGATAAAATCTGAATCTAGGTAGAAATAGGGAACGAGATACAAGAAATTGTGTGTATAGTACCTAAGAGGTATGAAGAGCATGTGTGTGTGTGAGAATATGGAGAATATGAATAGTTTAGAACTGTTTTAGAGGAAACCCTAATTTTGAAATTAGGGTTTTCAAAAACCCTAAATAAAAAACTAGTGGAGGAGCAAGTAAGGAGGGATGTAGACTTGTTACTCACAGTGTATCAGCAAGATATGCTGATGGTTGGCTGAATCTAACTCCTTCAAGTATTCTAGATGTAGAGCACACCTCCTCCAAACTCCCCCTTGTAGAGCACCTCCTTGATCTCCTCCAAGATCTTCTAGCGTTGAGCACTTAGAAGCTTGAGATGATAATTACAATGACCCTTGGCCCTCTATTATATAGCAATTGGCTGCCAAAGCGATCAACCATGAAAAGCAATCGCTAAAGCAAAAGCAAGGTTAAACTTACAAGATTTTTTTTTTTTTTTGCTAAATCTATCGTTGCCAACAATATGCTTTTCGAAATCAAAACAAAAAAATTGTTTCGCGCTGCCGGATCGGGTATCGAACTTGCGCCAATTACTTTTCGAAGTGTTTCTCTTAGACCAAGATTCCCACAATGTGTTGTTATAGAGTGCTCTAAAGACTACAACTATTATTGCTATTACTTGAGGATTTTTGGACTTTGTTGACATTGGTTTCAATAATCCCCCCTTCAATGTCATAATGGTACAAGATTCAATAACCTGCAAAATTTTCTATGACTTTCTCTTGACAATGCTTTGGTTAAAATATCTGCAACATTTTCACTTGTAGGTATATGGACAAGCTCAATGTGCTTCTTAGATACCTGTTCCCGAATGTAGTGTAATGTACCTCTATATGCTTTGTCTTAGCATGATGAACAGGGTTCTTTGCAATAGCAATAACACCCTTGATTGTGTGAACATATATGAACCGGGAGATGAACTTGAACATCAAGATAACTCAAATTCTTTTGTAACCAAACTGATTCAAGTGTAGCTGTAAAGGCAGCCTTGTATTCTGCTTCATGTGAAGATGTAGCAACTGAAGGTTGTTTCTTGGACAACCAAAAAATAACACACTCTCTTAGATAGAAACAATAACCACTTGTGCTTCTTGAGTCTTTATCACCTCCTGAATCAGAATCTCAAAAACCTTTAAGCAATAAATGTGAAGACTTCGGAAATACCATAGCATAATTGGAAGTTCCCTTCAAATATCTGAAAATTCTCTAAAGTGCTTTCCAATGAATTGTCAACAAACTGTGCATGAACGTGGATACTTAAGAAACTGCAAACCGAATGTCCGGCATCTATTACATAGATATATCAAGCAACCAACTGCTTGATTATATAATGCAGTATCAAATGGTTTTGAATCTGCTTCTGACTCTAATGACACATTGACATCCATAGGTGTTTGTATAGGCTTGGAATCTGTCATTTCAAACCTTTCCAACAATTTCTCAATGCATTTCTGCTTTGTCATGTAGATACACTCATCCTTGTATATGAACTCAATCCCAAGATAATAATGCAAAATACCCAAGTCATTTACATCAAATGTATGCGTAAGCTATGCTTTAAAATACTGAAGGTCTGAATCCTTGGGACCTTCCATGATCATATCATCAATATATATGATAATAATAATTAAAAACATCTTTCTCAGTTTTAATATAAAGTGGGAGCCACGGCCCGCATCTGAGTTTTCAAAACCAATAGATAGAAGATAGACATGTATCTTCTCATACCAAGCTCTTGGTGCGTGCTTTAAACCATATAAATGCTCTTTACCTGTCTCTTCAAAACCTTCTGGCTGTTGAATGTAGACATCTTTATGAAGATCACCATTAAGAAATGCAGTTTTGATATCTAACTGGTATACTTTCCAACCAAAGAATGTAGCTAAAGAAAGTATTGTTCTTACTACTGTCATTCATGATTCTAGATGTACGTGCAAAAGTCTCATCATAGTCAATATCTTTCTTTTGTGCATAACCTTTGACAACTAATTTTGCTTTATACCTATCAATAGTACCATATGCTCTTCTTTTGATTTTGAGATCCACTTAACACCAATTGAGCAGAAATAGGAACAAAAGGTCTTCTTGGGAGTAGCTTCTTCTCCGACTTGTCTTGGCCTTGGATAAGTGCCATTGACAATATTCCATAAGTCCTTTGATACTAACAGATTCATCATCATAAATCTCCACATTGGATAAATAGACATTCCCTCAAGCTTGTCTTCATTCTCAAGTCTATAAACACTCATCTTGTTAAGGGTGTATGTCTACGCTCTGATACTAAATGTAAGTTGGGGTGGTCATCGAGAACAATATTAATCATAGGTTTATAGGATCTTCCAACACATGAACCTAAGCATATACACCTTAATACTCAGAAAGAGATGAGTGAGAGATAGAGAGAATAGAAATCAGAATCTAGGTAGAAATAGGGAACTAGATACAAGAAACTGTGTGTAGAGTGTCTAAGAGGTACGAAGAGTGTGTGTGTGTGAGAGAATACGAAGAATATGAACATTTTAGAACTGTTTTTTAGCAAACCCTAATTCTGAAATTAAGGTTTCAGAAACTCTAAATTATAAACTAGTGAAGGAACAATTAACGAGAGATGTAGACTTGTTACTCACAGTATATTAGCAAGATATGCTGATGGTTGGTTGAATCTAACTCCTCCAAGTATTCTAGATGTAGAACACACCTCCTCCAAACTCCTCCTTGTAAAGCACCTCCTTGATCTCCTCCAAGATCTCCTAGCGTTGAGCACTTAGAAGCTTGAGATGATAATAATAATGACACTTGGGCCCTCTATTATATAGCAATTGGTTGCCAAAGCGATCAACCATGAAAAGCAATCACTAAGCGGTACTCAGTTTTTTTGCTTGATTTATCCCAAGGGAGGATCATTATCGCTAGATTCACAAGCTTTTTTGACTGAGACGAGGCTGCTTGCTATGATACATGTGCGTCCATTGGTGGTTTTTGCTTCATGCTTGGTAGCTCATGCATATCTCGGCTGAGAAAGAAGTAGTCTCTTGTGGCCACTTCTAGTTGCGAAGCTGAGTTTAGGGAAGGTTTCACAACGATTGTTGAGTGTGTGTGGCTCATATTCCTTTTGGTTGATTTGGGTGTTGATGAGTTTTGTCACCACCATCTTTACTGAGAGTCAGAGCTCATTGGCAGTTGAGAGGAACCCTGCGTTCCGTGCTCGCAGAGGTGCACTATCATTATGTGAGGAAGAGATTCTGTTAGAGAGATTAGTCTGGTTTATGTGCACACACCGGATAATGTTGTTGATCTTTTCACAAAGGCTTTGCCTAGGGAGAAGTTTGAAGCTTTTTGCAAAGCTTTGGGGTTATTTCCTTTTGTTGATTAATTTCTTTTCACATAGCTTGGCACTTTCCTTATACATGAGTGTGAGCTCCTTGTTTATTGCATCACTCTCAAGGGGGATCTGTTGATATATTTCCGTAGTGATATGTGTGAACACACTTAGGACTGTCGATGTAATTTTTTTCTCGATTTAGGAGGTTTTTTCCCTCCGGCTTCTATACGAGCATATAACCTTAAAGTGATACTTATCTTTTCACATTCACTTGATAATAGATCTAGTATTGTGTTGTTTTTCAAGCTTCTTCTTCTTGCTTGTATTGTTTGTGTGCTTTCGTAGATCTCGAACTCCAACATACATGTGGGGACTCTTCTCCATGTCTCTACTCTCTTTATCTCTCTTTATCTCTCTATTTCACTCAATTGTGTGTGAATTTAGAGTTTTTCTACTCTTATTTGCCTACACATTCCATGTTAGTCTTTTGAAAGATTGTCTTGAGCAAGATGATTTTGTGTACTTTTGGAGGAGATCTAGAGTTTTGAAGACACTTCATTATCTTCCAATGATGCTTGATTTGGTTTAGATGCTACATACCCAAAGTATTTGATCAAGTGGGAGCATTGGCTTGATCTGCCACAACTTGGGAGTCAAGATTGTTGAGTAGTAGACTACGCGGGTTCATCATCGAGGAAGTTGTTGAGAATAGTAACTAAAAATGAAATGGGGGGGTGTTTATCCCCACTTCCCTAGGACACCCAAATGGGTAAATGCAGCTATGTCCATTGTTTGAGGAAATGAGAAAGGAATGGCTTTTGTGAGTCGTATAATTAGGACTTGTAAGTTCATTTGTGCATATCGATCTGTATACACACTTTGGGCTTTGGACCCCTTTGGTGGAGTCACACATACACCCATTTGGTGTGGGTCTGGTGGTATGGGACATTGGCCATTGTGGCAATGGCCACCTGCATAGCTGCATACTCTCAGGCATGGGACGAGCCCATTTGGCTGCATGGTTGCTAGGTGAGTTTCACATCCGTCCTTTTATTGTTTGTGCATATGGTTTGCACTTCGTGTGGTCAGTAGGGAGGATCCTGGAGGGAATTAACATGTGACCCTCTATGCTGCAGGCAGAGTGAAGTGATGGTGTTGTGGCCTATGTGAAAGGCAATCAGAGTGTGTAGGTTGCCGACTCAATTGCATGCTCATGTAGTGGAGCACAAGCGAATAGAATGTGATGGTTAATGAGAAAGTGCCGTAATGATTATCGATAGGGTGAGGCCTTAAGCGACAACCTATCCTTTTTTTGTTGGGGTCTTTAGCTCCACTGTTGTGTAGCCTAATGTAGTATTGGTTACTAAATTTATGTGCTCACTACCTTGACCTACATACTAGTGTTGCTGCAATCATTCTTATCATCATTATTTTTTTGATTCTTTGGAGACTTTCAATGTAAAAAATCAGCCTCGTAAAAAAATGGAACCTATATATGCAACTTTAAATTTCAAAGCAAGAATGTCAAAAGGGTCCTTTGTTGTGTGACTATTATTGGTTCCACATGATGTGAAAAAAGCTGTAGAATAGCTTCATAATGGAGACGTGGGACATAGATGTACAATAAGGGACCCAGGTTATTAACAGATAACAATGTCATTTGTCATGTAATATAAATGATACATGATGCCTACATAATGTTAAATGGTTTTATGGCACAAGGAAGTTTCTTTGGTCCTTTGACATTCAATTTGTTATGATTTTTACAAATGGCATTCATGTTAACACTAGTGCCAAATAGGACACTATACTGTCCTTTTCTATGACTGATAAAAAAAAGTCAGGTGTAATAATCAAATAATATTTTGAAAAACCTTCAAGCCCCATATAGGCTTATATGTAAGTGTTATATAAAAGATATATATTTTAAAAAATAACCTTTTTTGATAACTCAAAATGTAGAAATGATTGAATATTGTTAAAAAAATTATTTATCTGTAATCTTATATATGAGAAGAAAGAAATATTTCCATAGAAAATTTTTTCCTCGTATTGGAATAGTTTTTCTTATGTTAGTTTAAAGTCATATAATCATGTAACACAAGTCATGGCAATTAGAAAAAAATATTTTTATAATAAGAAATTTACTACAATATAGGGTGATCATTGTATAGTTATACACTGTAGGAGCCTTTTATATGATATTGATGCATTAAAACACTAAAATGGCTGGTGTTTTATTTCAAAAACCATCATATAGTATCATAAAAGCATGCTACATGTCTTTGAACCAATAATTTGTGTATCTATCTCACATACCACTAACCATCTCAATATTTCATTGAATGGCCATATTCCACTCTGCTAAGAATAAAGTTTCGTCCTAAAAATTAGCTTTTCTCAATGATATGTATATGATATCGATCAGCATAATTCTATAATTATTATAAACTACTTTAAAGAAAAAACTAGCATATTAACTTTAATAATGTAGCATATGCAATATTTGCTCGTCAAATGACCTTTTCTCAGCAAATAGTAGTATTGTTTAACTTGAAGGAACGACACAGAAATTTGACTCCTAAGGTTGTCAGAAAATATTTTTAGCTTTAAGAATCTCAAATAGTATTTTGATAATAAAAAATGAGTCATATTCATGTCATCACTTCGCAAAATAATTCATAAATGATAACATTGTCAATGCACATATGAGATTAGTTTTATGCCATAAACTTAGTAAAAGTCATTACAAATTTCTAATTATGGATAGTATTTAACTATATAGAATAAGATATTTTATTGCATTTAAATCAATGAAAATGGGGAGATCATGATTTTGATAAAAAATCAACACTAACTAAGATCACTGTAATTTTTGCACGGATTCTGAAACGAGTATCATAAAATTAGTGAATAAATCTTAATGTTTTCTATCCTTCAATGAAAACTATATTTTTCTAGAAATATTCAACACTTGTGCTAACATTTTCCTTAGTTACATTTATAAATGGTTGCTTCTAATAATCTAGAAAATTCATCAAATAATGTCTCTTTTTCAGGACACTAAAGTATCCAAGTAATGATTTATGATATTCAGGCCTATACTTGATGTGAATGTATCGGTTTACTGGCATGATGATGTTTTGCAGGTGAATTCGTATCCAACGACAATGAACTTCACTGCTATTGGGAGTGGCGGTGATGATTTTGTTCAAGCTATGGTTGGTGCAGTTGAATCTGTGCTTCAATATCCCATTCCAGAGGTTAGGCTGCCTTTTCAAAGCATTTGACTTTTGTGAACTCCAAATTGTATCTAGTAAAAAGGAAGTCGCAGGTGCAGTTGCATGTCCATTAAGCATTCTCTTTTTTGCAGGACGAAGTAAGGATGAGCATGTCATCGAAAGGGAAGTATGTTTCTGTGAAGATTGGACCGGTTGCAGTTGATTCTAGTGACCAGGTTCTACATGTGAAATAGATATCATTTCATACTCAGCCGGCTTATCTTGATGTTTGTGATTGATTTTTATTTTAACAGGTGCAGGCTGTGTACAGGGCTATGAAAAGAGATGAAAGAATGAAATATTATTTGTAGCTCACATATTGTTTGGTAGAAGAGGCGCATCTTTGCTCATCTGGAGCTATATATCTGCATCCTGTAAAGGATGTTGTTGTTTTTGTAACAACATTCACAAGAGAACTTTTTGATTGTTCTGCTCTGTTTGCAGTCATTCAAACAAGCCCCTGTCAAATGTGGGCTTATGAAACAATCTTAGGTTCTGTGTATATATAGGGTGTATAGCCCCATAAAATGTTGCAGTATATTAGATTTCACAGTATTCATTGGGAATACTAACTAGAGTGGAGTGTTATTTCTTTCCTCGGTTCATTTGATGTGGTTTTTTCTCTTTAATAAAATTCCTTGATCATTTTCCGCTTATGCAATGATGTAAGGCTCTGGTAGGTGCCATTAAGGCAACACAAATATTGGTGTTGACATTGTAAATAAGAACGCATTATTTATGTCCTCCGATCATGTTAAGTTTGTACTAACTACAGCTTACATGTAGGCATTCTATTTGTAGTTAAGTTGTAATACCATTTTGGGTTGATATTCCACTTCTCTTTCTTGAGGGCATCCTTGTGGAGAAATCGAGGTGGATGGACAAATGCATTCTACTTAATGTATGGATTTTCATTTTTTGGTCACTTAAGTCATGTATCATGCAAGGTTTGTTGTTCTGAGCCTTGTAGTGTGTTGATCATAGCTTTGACAATCAAAGCATGCTTTGTACACTCCATCCTCCATCCAGCCACTTGAGAAGTAGCAATAATATGGTTTTTGCTTGTCTGTGCTTTCAGCCATTTTCAGAGATCTCCTTTCACATTTGATATCTACGTGCTTCTCTTCATTGGCAGCAATTCTTGGTCTACTTTGCTCCGACTTGATATTCTTTGAGGTTTAGAAGAACATGTCCTCTTAGAACTATTTTCTTGACATTGATTTCTTTCATACGAGCTCTAGGCTTTAAATATATATATATATATATATATATATATATATATATATATATATATATATATATATATATATATATATATATATATATATATATATATATATATATATATATATATTATTATTATTATTTTTTTAAATTTCCAACAATGCTATCTCTGCAGCAGTCTTCAATCATATTCTCATTTAAGCAATTTTATAGCCACATGAAATCTTCATGCCATGGACTTGCCATTAGAACATGATATTGATGAACATGGAAGGACTATGACTATGTCTCTATGCATATTTTTAAGATACTAAAATATTGGAATTACTGAAGCAGATTGTGTAGCAACAAGCTTTGCTTGCTTTGGTTGATTGCGTAAACCTGGTAATGGCCAAGGGCTCGAAGTTCTCTTGATGGACTCAATTTATGTCTTTTAGGTTTTTGGTCTTTACAGTTCAGTAGCTTGTGTGTAAAAAAGCAAGAAGGCTGCAAATTGGTGGTTTGTGTTACATGAGAGACTTTGGACTTTTGTTTTAAGCTACTATTGTGAATGAGCCTAGGCAAGAAAGTTACTTTGATCTCTAGGCATGATTCTAAGCTTTTTCTGAAATTAATCCCTTGGAATTGAGGAGCGTTGTTGGATGTTGTAGGGATATTGCATAATGGGTCGTTGACATGTGAACCAGTGCCTCCGCCCTCTGTGTATTTAGTGATTTTGAGATTTTTAGAAATACTCACCTCTAGTCTACTGTGGAAGTTTTAGCATTGGTTATATATTGATTGAAGAGCATACTCACTATTTTTTTTTTTTTCTGTTTTTGATGGATTGAGAGCTTTTATTGACTCAGGATGTAGCAATCATCTGAGTGGAAACATTGCTTTGATGACTGATCTGGATCACAAGGCAATCAATCACATAGTTCAAATAGGAGATAATACAAAGCACAAAGTGAAGTCAATTGGTTGAGTTAAAGCCAAAGATGCAAGTACTCTCTGGAGTAAAGTTTTGTATGTTCCTACAATTCCAAAGAATTTGATTAATGTAGGAAAGATTGTGGAAAAAGGATATGAGGTAAGGTTCACTAATGATGGAGTTTACTTTGAAGACCCTAGCCAAGGGTATAAGCAAATTGTTGCAGGAAAGAAGGAAGGAAGGCTCATCACATTAAGGATACAAGGTAATGTTGGAAATGCTATGTTTACATATGGAGAGCAAAAAGTGTCTGAATTGGATATTTGGCATAAAAGACTTGGACACTTCAATGAAAGAGGTATCAAAGAGATGATTCATATTGGTTCAGTACTTGGATTACCTAATGTTGCTGGTCAACACATGACATACAGATGTGAAGCATGTCAGTTAGGTAAGGCTGATAAGCAATCATATAATAAGCATGGTTTTATGTATTCAGAAAGACTTGAATTGGTACATACAGATGTGTGGGGTCCTTCAAAGAACTTTAGTATAAATGGTTCAAGATATTATGTCATATATGTTGATGATGCTACCAGGTGGATCACTCAAAGACAAGTTAGAAGTATTTAATACATT
Organism: Ceratopteris richardii; assembly: GCA_020310875.1. Lineage (NCBI taxonomy): Eukaryota > Viridiplantae > Streptophyta > Polypodiopsida > Polypodiales > Pteridaceae > Ceratopteris > Ceratopteris richardii. The sequence continues at coordinate 74,336,997 of CM035414.1, forward strand.
CAAACATATATGCAGAAAGAATTATAGGTTAGAAGTTGAAGAGACTAAAGTCAGATGGAGGGGGAGAGTATTTCTCTAATGAGTTCAGTGATTACTTATGGAATGCAGGTATAAAGAGAGAGGTTACTTGCAGGTACTCTCCTCAACAAAATGGGGTAGCAGAGAGAAGAAATAGAACTCTTGTTGAGTTTGCAAGATCAATGATGAAGGAAAAAAATTGTCTCGATTATTTGTGGGCTGAGGCTGTAAATACAGCCACATACTTGGTCAATAGGCTACCATGTAAAGCTTTGCAAGGTATGACACCATATGAAGCTTGGTGGGGTAAGAGACCTACCTTGGATCATTGCAAAGTATTTGGATGTTTGGCTTATGCATGTGCCATCTTAGTTGAGACATAAATTGGAACCTAAAGCAGAAAAGTAAGTGTTCATTGGCTATGATGACAAGCAGATGGGTTATAGATTGTGGAGTCCATCCACAAAGAAATTCATTGTGTCTAAGGATGTTACATTTGATGAGCAAGGTACTTGTTATGCAGGTACACTTAATATTCATGCAGGTGATGAAGAAACCTTGATTCAGAAGAAAGGTAAATCAAAGGTTCAATTATGTGATGAAGAAGAGAGTAATGAAGGACAAGTTGAAGTAGAAGAAAGGCCAAGCTTTGATCCAGAAGATGATGAACCAGAAACTTCAAGAAGTGAACTCAAAAGGTCATCTAGGCACAAATGGCAACCTACAAGGTATAGTTATGATACTTCATTCTTGACTACTAAAGATTATGCTTATATGATAAAAGCAGATGAAGATCCATCCACATGATGAATCCAAAGGAAAGGAGAATTGGGAAAAAGCTATGCAGGAAGAATATGATGCATTGATGGAGAATGAGACATGGGATTTGGTTCCTAAACCAAATAGTCAAAAGTATTGATATATTTAGGTAGTGATGTGTGCGAACACTCTAGGATCATCGGGGCACTTTTTTCCCTCTTTAGGAGGGTTTTTTCCCCCGGCTTGTATATATGCCTATTGCCCTAATGGGCTACTTACCTTTGTACATTCTCTAGTAATACATTCAGTCTTGTGTGTTGTGCTCCAAGCTTCTTCTTCCTTGTGCTGTTCGCGTGCTTCCACAGACTTATAGCTCCAACGATTGGTATTAGAGCATGCCATCGCTTCATCTAGGGCGCCGTCGACACTCCTCCGGTTGCAGTCTCTGAATCGCATGAATTTTGATGAGCATACTCAGCGTGTTTCCGAGATAAAAACTGCTTTGCTTTGTGGTGCCGAAATCGCGATCTGAACTCGTTTCGGCTTCCGAACGCACTATCGTAGTGCTTGTGCAGGCTATTTCGTCTTTATGTGCCAAAGATATATACCGGTTTCTGTTCGCCAGTATAAGCGTCTCGAAGTCTGCTATAGGTTTAGCAGAACTCCTCTGGGCAGTTCCGTTCAACTTTTTGAGATACAATCAATTTTCTGCATCAAGGTATTTTAGTCACCGGCCATGGTTGAAAGCAGTGATGTATTCTGTATGTTGTCTATTGAGGATAAGTTGGATGGTATCAACTGTGAAGAGAGATGGTGGATGCAATCCAAAGATGAGTAGGTGCTGCTACAACCAGCTTCACACCAGCCAACTGAGACTCCAGAGTTGATTAGTAGACCCTTTGAGCTTCCTAAATCCACCAAAATATCATCCAAGTACTTCGGAACATGTATCCCAAAAGTTTAAGTGAAGACAGACAAGTTGCGAAATGACTAGCTCCCAAAACTTGCTATTTTTGGACATACACCTGTTGGAAAAAATGAACAGTGCTCTCAACCTGGTAGGAATTAGAAAAATTCCTTTTGGGCATAGCAAATAGACTTAACAAGCTTGCTATTCCAAGTTAAAACACTTCAAATGATGGACTGAACACTGAGAACAAGATTTATCAATTTTTGGAACATGTCTGCCATTCTCGGGGCTCTGCAGAGATAGACCAGTGAGCAGTAAATTGCAGATATCTTCAAAACTATAACTCCAATGACCATGAAAATTTATAGGCAAAAACTAAACAGTAAGAGCTATCCAACACAAGTTAAAGCACTGAAAAAGGATGAGTATAACTCGAGATATGACCTTCTGAAGGTACTGCTCTGAGTGAGTATAACAGAGAACAAAACAGAGAAGTAAATGGTGATAGATGTATAGATTCACATATGATTACAACCACATTGGCAATGAATCTTTGCACAATGGGAGTAGAATGATAGAGCTATGGAGTAAGCTCTTCAATCTCTACAAACTGACATGAAGTGGTCACGTACAAGGCTTGCTAATCGCCTCTTGCTTCTTGCTCCTTTTATAGCTATTCTTGGAGGGAGTTTTGAATTCAAATTCGAATGGCTCCACCTAAAAGTGATCCCCAAAGTTAAGAGATATTCCCTCAGCTCAAAAATTCGTGGTTTTAGGTAGTTAGAGCACGAAATTGCTTTCACATCATGGATGAGGTAAGCCATCCTTTTCCTTTTTCTTTTTTCAATTACAAGAGATAAAAATGAACTCTTTTACAAGAGGTGTTCACATGACTACACATGTGACTTACAAATGAGGATAATATCAAGCATATCAAGCAAGTAGGCTTGGGTAAAATGCACCAACAGCTCCCCCTCAAGCCTAACATGCTTGGCCTCCAAATAAGTCTTTAATTGTCGATGATTTCCTACAAGCCAATCATCAACTTGAATCTACTTAACTTTGTACCATCAAGAGCTTTAGTCAACATGTCTGCACATTGCATATCTGTAGAGACATAGGATAGTTGAATATCCTTGCTCATTAGCTTCTCCCTTACATAATGGTAGTGGACTTCAATATGCTCGGTTCTAGCATGGTATACAGGATTAGCCGCAAGATGTAGTGAGCTTGTGTTGTCACAAAAAATGTGATGTGTTGAAGAATGAAGTCCAAGATCTGTGTACAAAGACTTTAACCACATGATTTCTTGAGTTGCATTAGCCAAACCTCTATATTCGGCTTTGGTAGAAGATAATGCCAGAGTTGGTTGCTTCTTCGATGACCAAGAAATGATTTTTGAACCTGCAAATGATATATACCCGGATGTGCTTCTTCTATCATCTCTAGATCCGGCTCAATCTGCATTTGAGTAGACCTTTAGCTCAATATTTGAAGTATATGAATAAAACAAACCTTCATTCATAGTCCCCTTTAGGTACTTGAGGACTCTCTTGGCCGCTTCCATGTGTGGTCTTCTCGGCTTATGCATAAACTGACTCAATATGCTAACACTATAGCATATATCCACCCTTGTGAGTGTTGCATAGTTCAAACTTCCAACCAAGCTTTGATAGCTTGTGATGTCTTCAATTGGCTCTCCTTCATAAGCACTAAGCTTATGATTTTGCTCCATAGGTGTACCTGCACACTTGGTATTTTCCATCTTGAACTTGACGAGCATGTCATGGACATACTTCCTTTGTGTGATGTATATACCTGAATCTGTGTAGATCAACTCCAATCCAAGAAAATAAGTGAGTGGTCCGAGGTCACTTATTTTGAACTCATCCTTCATTTGACTCTTTACCTGTTTGATTCCTTCAAGATCATTGCCTATGATAATAATATCATCAACATACACACATAAATAGATCACTTCAGATCCATTCCTCTTTATGAACAAAGAGGTATCCGCTTTGCTAGCTTTGAATCCTTGGTCCTGCAAATAAGTCACCAATCTGAAATTCCAAGCTCTGGGAGCTTGCTTCAATCCATACAAAGCTTTCTTTAGTTTGCATACAAAGTTAGGATGATGTGCATCCTCATATCCAGGAGGTTGTGCCATATACACTTCCTCATAAATCCATCCATTCAAGAAAGCATTCTTTACATCAAGTTGATAGAGATTCCAATTTCTAGATGCAACAAGACTTATGAGAACCCTAATTGTAGGCATTTTTGCAATAGGAGAGAAAGTCTCCTCATAATCAATACCATGGGTTTGAACAAACCCTTTAGCAACTAACCTTGCTTTGTGTCTATTTATACTTCCATCTGGATTCCTCTTGATTTTGTGTATCCATCGAGATCCAATTACCTTCATAGATGGCTTGTTAGGTACAAGCTCCCAAGTGTCATTCTCCTTCAAGGCTTCCATTTCTTCATCCATTGCATCTCTCCAAGCTTTCTTGCTTTGTGCTTCTTCAAATGTGGTAGGCTCTTCATTGGTTGAATCTTTTGCAATGTAGATTGAGTGCTTGGTGACCAAAGAAGTATCATAACCAAACCTCTTTGGTTTCTTCTTCTCCCTTGAAGACCTTCTAAGTGGTTGATGTGATCTCTCAGGTCCATATGTAGCATCCTGTATCTTTGCTTTACCTTTGTTCTTCCATAGCTTTAGTCTTTCCAAGTCTTCTAGGTCAATCTCCGAATCACTTTCTTCAATCTGCTTTGGCTCCTTTGGTTGAAGTGATGGAAAATCTCCATCCAAGTCATAAGGCAGCTTCACTTTCCTGTCATCATCAAACCATGATTTGTTTTCATAAAAAATTGCATCTCTACTCACAGAAAATCCTTTATTGGTTGGATTGTACAATCTATATCCTTTTTGGTTTTGATCATAACCAATGAATACACACTTCTCTGCCTTGGGATCCAATTTCCCTCTTACTTGAGAAGGAATGTGAGCATAGGCTAAGCATCCAAAGATTTTGCAATGCTCTAGACTAGGTCTTCTTCCACTCCACACTTCATATGGAGTGGTTCCATCTAGTGACTTAGATGGAAGTCTATTTATGAGATATGTGGCTGTAGACACAGCCTCTGCCCATAGGTAGTTTGGCAATTCCTTTTCGTTGAGCATGGACCTTGCAGCTTCGACAATAGCTCTGTTCCTCCTCTGTGCTACACCATTGAGTTCGGATGTATACCTTGTAGTGACTTCCCTTTTAATGCCTTTTTCATGCAAGAAGGCATCAAATTCAGAGGAGAAGTATTCTCCTCCACCATCTGATCTGAGTCTTTTCAAAGTCCTACTTGTTTGGTTTTCAACATGAGTGTATTTTGGGCAAAATGCAGCGTTCATCCTTTCCAAAAGATGGTTCAGTTCGGGCTACTCAGAAATTGCAGCTTGTACATAGTGATGTTTGTGGTCCTATGCAGACACCTTCTTTTGGAAATTATCTTTACTTCGTGACTTTCATTGATGATTTTTCCAGGCATGCATGGGTATATCCATTGAAGGCCAAGTCCGAAGTGTTTTGGTGCTTCAAACAGTTTATGGTTTTGGCTGAAAATCTGTCAGCATGTAAAATGGGCACCCTCCATTCAGATCGAGGGGGGAAATCTATGTCTTCTGATTTTAATGCATTTTTGGTTGAACGTGGGATAAAACACCAGTGTACAGTGCCAGATACACCTCAACAAAATGGAGTTGCTGAACGGAAGAACAGGTCTCTCATGGAGATGGTGAGGTGTATGGTCAAGAGTCAGGCGTTACCACATAGTTTCTGGCTTGAGGTTGTCATGTGTGCAGCATATGTACTGAACAGGTGTCCCACTAAAGCGCTGCAGTCTATCACTCCATATGAGGCTTGGCATGAACACAAGCCATCTGTTGCTTATCTTCGTGTTTTTGGTTGTTTGGCATATGCATTAGTGCCTGAACAACATACTAGAAAATTGGATGATAAAGCAGTAAAATGTATTTTTGTTGGGTATAGTTCTGAAAGTAAAGGCTATCGTCTGTATCATCCATAGACTAAACACATTTTGGTTAGCCGTGATGTTGTTTTTGTGGAGGATGCTATTCAGCCATTGCTTTCATGTACCAAGGAGACATCTGTTAGCTCCAAAGACATGTATGATACTTTGCTGCCTCTTTTTACAAGTGGACAGTCTAGTGGTGGTCCTAATGAGGCAATTTCTCAGCCTTTGCAGGTTTCATGTGATGATGCAGATCATTCCATTTCTGATACAGATTTACATGATGCACTTATGGATGAGAGAGCTGATATTGAGCAGGCAAGAACTATGCCAAAATGGTTTGTGCAGACCTTGCGTGACAACAGATTAGATGCACCTCTTTCATATCGTACTCGTTCAGGCTCTCATAGTGCCTCTTTTGCATCAGATTGCTATGCTATGACTGCATCTAGTCTCTGTGATGAGAATGAGCCTGTTTCGTTTGATGAAGCACAAAATTCAGAAAATTGGATGGCTACTATGCAATCTGAATATGATGCAATAATGAAGAATGGTACTTGGTCTTTATGTGACTTGGCAAGAAGGCCATTGGCACTAAGTAGGTATACAAGCTAAAGCGTAAACTTGATGGTAGAGTTGACAGGTATAAGGCTAGGCTTGTTGCAAAGGGTTATGCATAGGAAAGAGGCATTGATTTTGATGAGACCTTTGCAGCTACATGCCGTATGACTACTGTTCGGAGCACCTGTGCACTTGTAGCCCATCATGGTTGGAATGTACATCAGTTGGACATTAAAACTACATTTCTGAATGGTGACTTGCATGAAGAAGTGTATGTTTTTCAGCCCCGTGGCTTTGTGAAGAAAGGGCATGGAAACCAGGTGTGCAGGTTAAAGAAGGCATTATATGGTTTAAAGCAAGCACCACGTGCCTGGTATGAGAAGATACATGCCTATATGATTCACATGGTTTTGAGAACAGTCCAACGGAATGCACCTTATATGTTAAGCATGCTAATGATGTGCTTCTGATCATTGGTGTCTGTTGACGACATGCTGCCCACTGGTCCTATTGAGAAGCATATTGCTGATTTTAAGGCTGATTTCCATGCCTCATTTGAGATGTCTGATTTGCGGCACTTGCATCATTATTTGGGCATTCAGTTTATGCACGTTGATGGTGGAATGGCTTTGCGTCAAACGAAATATATTGACACATTATTGCAGCGTTTTGGCCTTGAAGACTGTAAGCCTATTGCCACTTATATGGAGACAGGTTTATGATTGAGTCTTCATGATGCTAGAGATGCATTTGATGTTGTTCTCTATTCGCAGGCTATTGGATGCTTGATTTACTTATGCATTACTTGACCAGATATTCAGTTTGCTGTCTCATAGATGAGGATGTTTATGCATTGCCCAGGAGTCAAGCATTGGCAAGTGGTTGAGCATATCTTTCGCTACTTGAGTGGTACTCGGCTACTTGGGTTGTTTTATCCCAAGGGGGGATCACTATCGCTAGATTTGCATGCTTTTTCTGACTCTGATTGGGCTAGTTGCTATGACACTCGTGTGTCCACTAGTGGCTTTTGCTTCATGCTTGGTAGCTCATGTATATCTTGGTTGAGCAAGAAGCAGCCTATTGTGGCCACTTCCAGTTGTGAGGCTGAGTATAGGGCACCTTTCACAGAGAGTGTTGAGTGTGTGTGGCTCAGACGCCTTATGGCTGATTTGGGTGTTGGTCAGTTTTCTACCACCACCATCTTCACTGACAGTCAAAGCGCATTGGCAGTTGCGAGGAACCCTGTGTTCCATGCTCGCACTAAGCACATTGAGGTGCATTATCATTATGTCAGGGAGAGGTTCTCTACTGGGGAGATCAGCTTGGCATATGTGCCCACGCAGGAGAACATTGCAGAACTTTTTACGAAGGCTCTGCCTAGGGAGAAGTTTGAAAGTTTCCGCAAAGCTTTGGGCTTACTTCCTTTTGTGGAGTGATTTCCACATAGCTTGGCACTTTCTTATACATGAGTGCCAGCTACTTGTTCACTGCATCACTCCCAGGGGGGATTTGTTGATATATTTAGGTCGTGATGTGTGTGAACACTCTAGGACCGCTAGGACACTTTTTTCCCTCTTTAGGAGGTTTTTTTCCCCCGGCTTGTATATACGCCTATTGCCCTAATGGGCTACTTATCTTTGTACATTCTCTAGTAATACATTCAGTCTTGTGTGTTGTGCTCCAAGCTTCTTCTTCTGCCTTGTGGTGTTCGCGTGCTTCCACAGACGTCTAACTCCAACAAAAAGATCATTGGATGTAAATGGTCTACAAAACAAAAAGGTTTGCAGATGGAAGTGTATCCAGGTACAAAGCCAGGCTTGTTGTAAATGGGTATGCACAGACATATGGTGTGGACTATGATGAAACTTATAGTCCTGTTGCAAAGCTGACAACCATAAGGACTCTCATAGCAATTGCTGCTTGCAAAGGTTGGAAGTTATCTCAATTAGATGTGAAGAATGCATTTTTGAATGGTTATATTTTAGATGAAGTCTACATGGAACAACCAGATGGTTTTAAAGATCAAGTGTATCCAGATCATGTGTGTAAGCTCAAGGAGCTTTGTATGGTTTGAAACAGGCCCCAAGGGCATGGAATTATAGACTTGTAAAGTTCTTGAAGGAACTTGAGTTTCAAGCATCTAAGGCAGATAGTAGCTTGATAGTCAAAGCAAATGAGGATGGATTTATTTATGTTTGTATTTATGTCGATGACATAATACTTACAGGAACAGATGATAAAGGTATACACATGATTAAGAAGCAGATAGAGAAAGAATTTAAAATCAGTGACTTGGGAAATTTGTCATTCTTCTTGGGAATGGAGATTTCATATACTCAACATGGAGTATATGTAACTCAAGAAAGGTACTTGAAAAAATTGCTAACCAAATTTAAAATGGAAGATTGCAAGATAGCACCAACTCCAATGGAGGTGAATCATAGATTCAGTAGATATGGAGGAGAAGAATTCAAAGAAATAAAGCTTTATCAGAGTTTGGTGGGTAGCTGATTTATGCTACATTAACAAGGCCAGACTTATGAGATGCAGTTGGAGTTTTTATACAGTTGCTTTATCATCTACAGAAGTAGAATACAAGGGCATGGTAGAAGCTGCAAAGGAAGTCATATGGCTAAAGACTCTTATAAAGAGTTTTGATATCATTCATAGTACTCCTATCATTTGTGGAGACAATATGAGTTCCTTATATTTGGCAGCTAATCGTGTATTTCATGCGAGGACTAAACATATTGAAATTCAATATCATTTTTTGAGAGAGAAGGTTGTTGATAAAGAAATAGAAGTCATACATACTCCTACAAAAGATCAACTTGCAGATATGATGAAAAAAAGCTTGGATGGACCAAAGTTGCAGATGTTTAAAGATATGACAGGAATAAAGAAGATGCAGATAATCACAATTGATGATTGAGGGGGAGCTGTTGGAGCAAGAAAATCAACAATTGGTGATTATATGAAGCTTAGAAGTGAAGACATGAAGGAAAGACTGAAGTCTAAGAGCATGGAGTGAAGTAAAGGTTCAGGAAGAAAAGTTCTAAAAACACATGTACATTAGTCTTGTAAATACTTCAAAATACTTGAAGTAATGATGAATATATATATATATATATATATATATATATATATATATGGTCGTATGATATAGATGAGATGAAGAATAGATGAAATAGATAGGAATAAATCATGAGAATTGTGTGTATCATCCATCAGGTGTATGATGAGTTGAATAGAAAGAATTTTTAGAGAATTGCACGTCGATCTTTTCTCCATTTCTCCTTCTGTGTTTGATTATATCAAAAATCCTTTTGTAGATATCTAATACCATAGTTAATGCATCTATGTTTAAGATATGACAGCCTAATTGTAAACAGGCTGAGAGAATTATCTGTAGAAACATTTATATGTGAAGAAGTGATGAATGTCTTTTGAAAGAGGCACAATCTCGATGGTCAAAGAATTGGTCAGTTCTCAATGCATAGTGTAAAGTTTTGCACAAATGAGGAGTCAAAATCTAAGTTGGAAGGTAAGCCATCCATGGCTAAAATTATTTGCTTAAACGGGTTCTATTTTGGGAGAACTATGTGTTAGAAGTTGCAGGTGTCAAAGTCAACTCTACAAGAGGACAATTTTAGAAATAGGTTGACTGTTTGGATCATTTCTCAAGATTTACTAAACCTTTTGAGATGTTTTAACTTGGAAGAGGTGCACAACCTTTAGATGACACCTTGTACAAAGTTTAATAAGAAAGTTTACATATTTGATTAGTCAATGAATGAGTAATGTGGAGCAGACTTTTCTGTGTAGTGACTTTCTTCACAGTTAGTTAAAGTCTTGATAGTTTGGCACTTGTCTTCCAAAATTGGTTGAAGTTTAGAGTTGTTCTTGATATAGAGGTGGTCTAACATCAAGGATAGCTTGTCTTTTAGAGATTAACACTCTCCATCAATACATACATACATACATACATACATACATACATACATACATACATACATACATGCATACATACATACATGCATACATACATACATGCATACATACATACATGCATACATGCATACATACATATGTATATGTGTATGTACATACATATGTATATGCGTATGCACATACATATGTACATACATACATACGTACATACATACATACATACATACATACATACATACATACATACATACATACATACATACATACATACATACATACATACATACATACATACATACATACATACATACACTTATGTACATACATACATACATACATACATACATACATACATACATTCATTCATTCATTCATACATACATACATACATACATACATACATACATACATACATACATACATACATACATACATACATACATACATACATACATACATACATACATACATACATACATACATACATACATACATACATACATACATACATACATACATACATACATACATACATACATACATACATACATACATACATACATACATACGTACATACATAGGTACGTACATACCTATGTACATACATTCTCAGAGACTGTTTTTACTTGTTGTTGCAACTTTACTCATATGCATGTTTTAGACCATAGATTGAATGTATTGAGGCACACACATTTATATAGTTGAGTATCTGTGCAAGACCATCAACTATTTTTGTAGATTTCTCATGTGCTTATATGTCATGTATGATTGTTTTGGTGTAATTGATGTGCCACTAGCACTTTCTATGATGGTATACTCAAAACTCTTCATAACCTCATTCTCATACCCTCATGGCTTTCTACGTCCAATTGTTTCCCGAATATCTACCTCTTTTTCCCACTCTTGTGTGCACAACACATTTCTTTTTCCATGTCTTCTACAATCTCTCGTTTTTTCTTTCTGTTTTCGAGACTTGGACATGTGACTTGACTAGTATGAAAGGGTAGAGGTATTGACTTCGCACTCATTTTGATTCAATGTCAGCTATTTTGATGCACTATTGTGATAAGCTTTTAGTCATCGAACCGATGGATAGATTGTTATTTGAGTATTTGGAAGCGCGTGTGGAGTATGTATTTGCATTGACAAGTACATACTTTCAAGCGATGTGTGTAGAGTATGATATGTAGATAGAACAAAAGATGTTGGATTTTCCTGCAATCTTATGTAATGTTTGACTTTCAATACACACATTTTGGCGTAAATGTATTATAGTGACTATTTCTTGAATTGAAGGGTAAAACATTTGACGGAAGAATTAAAGGAAGATGCCATTTCAGAATATCTTTTGCAACAAAATATACATATTTTGAGTAGGTTGACAGGTTCATTGGAGGTCCTTGTTTTTTTCCATTTATGGTAAGATGTGCTAGATGGTAAACGTAGAGGTATTAGGGATATGTTGATTCTAAGATGGACCATAAATGGTGTATGTGTGTTGAGCAATTTTTATATGTATAAGAATGTTTTTATCTATACATTATGATAACGATTTGATATTTTCATCCTTGTTGCTCTATGAATTTTTTCATGATCTTACTTTTGAAAATGATGGTATGTGATTGTCTTAGCTTCTTCTCGCAGATCCATAGAATAGACAATTATGAATAATTTCGGCTGACTTAGCATTAATTCAAGGACTAGTTGAAGTCTGTAGTTAGTTTGATCAGAAAAATTTTCGTATATAACATCCCATCCATTCAACTCATAACATGAACACATTGATTTTGTGGGGCAGTTGGCATTTCTGTGCTTTTGTTGGGAAGGTTATTTGTGTTGGAGTTAGACGTCTTCGGAAGCACGCGAACAACACAAGGAAGAAGAAGAAGCTTGGAGCACAACACACAATACTAAATGTATTACTAGAGAATGTACAAAGCGTGTATACAAGCCAGGGGGAAAACCTCCTAAAGAGGGAAAAAAGTACCCCGGTGGTCCTAGTGTGTTTACACACATCACTACCTAAATATATCAACAAATCCCCCCTCGGAGTGAGGCGGTCGACAAGGAGCTGGCACTCATGTATAAGGAAGTGCCAAACTATGTGGAAATCACTCCACAAAAGGAAGTAAGCCCAAAGATTTACGGAAAGCTTCAAACTTCTCCCTAGGCAGAGCCATTGTGAAAAGTTCTGCAATGTTCTCCTGCGTGGGCACATATGCCAAGTTGATCTCTCCAGCAGAGAACCCCTCCCTAACATAATGATAATGCACCTCAATGTGCTTAGTGCGAGTATGGAACATAGGGTTCCCCACAACTGCCAATGTGCTCTGACTGTCAGTGAAGATGGTGGCAGAAGACTGACCAACACCCAAATCAACAATAAGGTGTCTGAGCCACACACCCTTAACAGTCGCTGTGAAAGCTGCCCTATACTCAGCCTCACAACTAGAAGTGGCCACAGTAGGATGCTTCTTGCTCAACCAAGATATACATGAGCTACCAAGCATGAAGCAAAAGCCACTAGTGGACACATGAGTGTCATAGCAATCAGCCCAATCACTATAAAAAAAAAGTATGCAAATCTGGCAGAAGTGATCCCCCCTTGGGATAAAACAATCCAAGTAGCCGGGTACCACTGAAGTAGCGAAAGATGCGCTTAACCGCCTGCCAATGGTTGACACCTAGACAATGCATAAACTTGCTCATCTATCAGACAACAAACTGAATATTTGGCCGAGTAATGCATAAGTAAATCAAGCATCCAACAGCCTTCTGATAGAGAACAACATCAAATGCATCTCCAGCATCATGAAGACTCAATCATAAACCTGTCTCCATAGGAGTGGCAACAGGCCTACAATGTTCAAGGCCAAAAAACTGCAATAATGTGTCAATATATTTGGTTTGACACAAAGCCATTCCACCATCAACTTGCATAAATTAAATGCCCAAATATGTTGATATATTTAGCTAGTGATGTGTGTGAACACTCTAGGATTGCTAGGGTACTTTTTTCCCTCTTTAGGAGGTTTTTTTCCCTCGGCTTGTATATGCAGTTATTGCCCTAATGGGCTACTTATCTTTGTATATTCTCTAGTAATACATTCAGTATTGTGTGTTGTGCTTGAAGCTTCTTCTCCTTCCTTGTGCTGTTCACGTGCTTCTGCAGATGTCTATCTCCAACAATTGGTATCTAAGCAGGTCATCGCTTCATCTAGGGCGCCTTGGATTTCTCCGGTTGCAGTCTCAGAATCGCACAAATTTTGGTGAGCATACTTTTCGTGTTTTTGAGATCAAAAGAACTTCGCTCGTTTCGGCCTCCGAATGCACTATTGTAACGCTTCTGCAGGCTATTTCATCTTTTTGTGCCAAAGGTATATACCAATTTTTGTTCGCCAATATAAGCGTCTCGAAGTTTGCTACAGGTCTAGCAGAATTTGTCTCGGCAATTCTGTTCAACTTTTTGAGATACAGTCAATTTTCTGCATCAAGGTATTTTAGTCACCCACAATGACTGAAAGCATGCTTTCATGTACTAAGGAGACATCTGTTAGCTCCAAAGACATGTATGATACTTTGCTGCCTCTTTTTACAGGTGAGCAGTCTAGTGCTGGTCCTAATGAGGCAAGTTCTCAGCCTTTGCAGGTTTCATGTGATGATGGAGATCATTCCATTTCTGATGCAGATTTACATGATGCACTTATTGATGAGAGAGCTGATATTGACTAGGCAAGAACTATGCCAAAATGGCTGGTGCATACCTTGCGTGATAACAAATTAGATGCATCTCTGTCATATCGTACTCGATCAGGCTCTCATAGTGCCTCTTTTGCATCAGATTGCTATGCTATGGCTGCATCTAGTCTCTGTGATGAGACTGAGCTTGTTTCGTTTGATGAAGCACAAAAATTCAAAAAACTGGATGGCTGCTATGCAATCTGAATATGATGCAATAATGAAGAATCGTACTTCAGGAAAGAGGCATTGATTTTGATGAGACCTTTGCACCTACATGCCATATGACTACTGTTCGGAGCATCTATGCACTTGTAGCCGCTCATGGTTGGAACGTACATCAGTTGGACATTAAAACTGCATTTCTGAATGGTGACTTGCATGAAGAAGTATATGTTTTTCAGCCCCGTGGCTTTGTGGAGAAAGGGAATGAGAACCAGGTGTGCAGGTTAAAGAAGACATTATATGGTTTAAAGCAAGCACCACGTGCTTGGTATGAAAAGATACATGCCTATCTGATTGCACATAATTTTGAGAAAAGTCCAATTGAAAGCACCTTATATGTTAAGCGTGCTAATGATGTACTTCCGATTATTGTGGTTTATGTTGATGACATGCTGCTCACTGGTCCTCATGAGAGGCATATTGCTGATTTTAAGGCTGAATTGCATGCCTCCTTTGAGATGTCTGATTTAGGGCATTTGCATCATTATTTGGGCATTCAGTTTATGCACGTTGATGGTGGAATGGCTTTGTGTCAAATGAAATATATTGACACATTATTGCAGCGTTTTGGCCTTGAAGACTATAAGCCTATTGCAACTCCTATGGAGACAGGTTTACGATTGAGTCTTCATGATGCTGGACATGCATTTGATGCTATTCTCTATCAGCAGGCTCTTGGATACTTGATTTACTTATGCATTACTCGGCCACATATTTAGTTTGCTGTTTCACAAATGAGCAGGTTTATGCATTGCCCAGGAGTCAAGCATTGGCAGGAGGTTAAGCGTATCTTTTGCTACTTGAGTGGTACTCTACTACTTGGGTTGTTTTATCCCAAGAGGGCATCACTACCGCTAGATTTGCAGGCTTGTTCTGACTCTGATTGGGCTGGTTGTTATGACACTCGTGTGTCCACTAGTGGCTTTTCCTTCATGCTTGGTAGCTCATGTATATCTTGGTTGAGCAAGAAGCAGCCTACTGTGGCCACTTCCAGTTGTGAGGCTGAGTATAGGGTAGCTTTCACAGCGGCTGTTGAGTGTGTGTAGCTCAGACGCCTTATGGCTGATTTGGGTGTTGGTCAGTCTTCTGCCACCACCATCTTCACTGACAGTCAGAGCGCATTACCAGTTGCGACGAACCCTATGTTCCATGCTCGCACTAAGCACATTGAGGTGCATTATCATTATGTTAGGGAGAAGTTCTCTACTGGGAGATCAGCTTTGCATATGTGCCCATGCAGGAGAACATTGCATACCTTTTCACGAAGGCTTTGCCTAGGGAGAAGTTTGAAGCTTTCCGCAAAGCTTTGGGCTTACTTCCTTTTGTGGAGTGATTTCCACATAGCTTGGCACTTCCTTATACATGAGTGTCAGCTACTTGTTCATCGCATCACTCCCAGGGGGGATTTGTTGATATATTTAGGTAGTGATGTGTGTGAACACTCTAGGATCGCTTGGGCACTTTTTTCCATCTTTGGGAGGTTTTTTTCCCTCGGCTTGTATATATGTCTATTGCCCTAATGGACTACTTATCTTTGTACAATCTCTAGTAATAAATTCAGTATTGCGTGTTGTGCTCCAAACTTCTTGTCCTTCCTTGTGCTGTTCGCATGCTTCCACAGATGTCTATCTCCAATAAAATAGTGATGCAAATGCCTAAAATCAGACGTCTCAAATGAGGCATGCAAATCAGCCTTAGAAATCAGCAATATGCATGTCATGAGGACCAGTGAACAACATGTCATCAACATACACCACAATGATCAGAAGCACATCATTAGCAGGCTTAACATATAAGGTGCTTTCATTTGGAATGTTCTCAAAACCATGTGCAACGAGATAGGCATGTATCTTTTCATGCCAAGCACTTGGTTCTTGATTTAAACCATATAATGCCTTCTTTAACCTGCACACCTTGTTTTCATGCCCTTTCTGTACAAAGCTATGGGGCTGAAAAACATACACTTCTTCATGAAAGTCACCATTCAGAAATGCTATTTTAATGTGCAACTGATGTACATCCCAACTATATGAGCTGGAAGTGCACAAATGCTACGAACAATAGTCATTCAGCAAGTAGGAGCAAAGGTCTCATCAAAATCAATGCCTCTTTCTTGTGCATAACCCTTTGCAACAAGCCTAACCTTATACCTGTCAACTGTTCCATCAGGTTTACGCTTCAGCTTGTATACCCACTTAGTGCCAATGGCCTTCTTGCCAGGAGGCAATTCACATAAAGACTAGGTACCATTTTTCATGATAGCATCATATCCAGATTGCATTGCAACCATCCAATGTTCAGAATTTTGTGCTTCATCAAACAAAACATGCTCAGTCATATCACGGAGATTAGATGCAACAATAGCATAGCAATCTAATGCAAAAGAGGCACTATGAGCACGTGACTGAGTACGATATGAGAGAGGTGCATCTAATTTGCTTTCACGCAAGGTCTGCACCAACCATTTTGGCATAGTTTTTGCCTGCTCAATATCACGTCTCTCATCAACAAATGCATCATGTAAATTTGCATCAGAAATGGAATGATCTGCATCCTCACATGAAACCTACAAAGGCTGAGAAGTTTCCGCATTAGGACCAACACTAGAGTGTCCACCTGTAAAAAGAGGCAACAAAGTATCATACATGTCTTTGGAGCTAACAGATGTCTTCATAGTACATGAAAGCAATGGTTGAATAGCATCTTACACAAAAACAACATAACAATGATTACTCAATCCACAGATCCAGTAAGCCTTCTTATTGTTATTATGATTACCTCTTCCTTTTCCAAAACCTCTTGCTCTTCCTTTGCTAGTGATTCTACATTGTTGGAACTCAAGGTTAAACACAAGCATGGAAGCACACTAGAAAAGTGGACACACAAGAAGAGGGAGCAAGTAGGGAGCTCCAAGAAGTGTATGTCAAGTTTTTAGAAGAATCCCCAACAAAAAAAGTGATTTTGATCACTCAAACCATTGTAAATATTATTTTACCTTTTCATAACTCCATTTTTTCAAGCCTAGGAGTCCTTGAGATTGAGGAATATTAGAAGTATCATCCTACCAATTTTCATAATTTTTAGACTCCGTTTGAGCCCTCAAATAAGCTCTAGAACCTAATTTTTAATAAGGCCAGACACTAGGTCTAGACAAGGCCAAGACTACTAAAAAAACTATAAAAAGAGCGAGGGAGCTCATTTTTGAGGTTAGCTTGTTGTAGATTTGAGCTTTTGTAAGAGAACTCTTTTGTAATCAAAGCTTTCCATTGTTCCTCTCTTTGATCTTGTCTTGTGTGCGTGTGTGTGTATGTGTGTGCATGCTAGTGTGCTTCTCACTCATACATTTGTGCCTTCACATGCTCACGGTCTTTATATCCCCACGTCTCCGCAGATTGACAAGTAAAGAAGGTGGTGCTTACGCTTGAGCTACACCAAATTTTGGCGCCGTTGTCAGGGAGAGAGCTTTGAGGACGGGCGTTGTGATGGTAAGATCGTAGATTTGCAACATTGGAAGGTAAAAAATAGTCATTTTCTGTTATTTTTTTGATTTTTCTTCTCCATCTTCATCCTCATCACCATATCCATCTTCTTCCATCTTCTTCTTCACAAAAATTTTTTGTTTTTCACTAGATTTTCCACGTTTTCACCTCATTTTTCATTCGTGGGTGTGCAAGAAGGGGAGAGAGAGAGAGAAGGAGAGAGAGAGAGAGAGAGAGAGAGAGAGAGAGAGAGAGAGAGAGAGAGAGAGAGAGAGAGAGAGAGAGAGAGAGAGAGAGAGAGAGAGAGAGAGAGAGAGAGAGAGAGAGAGGCAAAGTGCTTGTGTGTGCAAGTTTCTGTAATTTCTGTAGTTTCTGCAAGTAGACCTAGAGAAAGGAGACCTAGGACGAGAACCCAAGACCCCTAGAGGCAAATCGGTCTTAACCAAAATACTCACACCACAATGGATTCCCTAGGATAACAAAAGCATAGAGTTGTTCTAGAACAAGGGGACAAATGAAGCTTTTTGTAGGTTTAAGAATGATCAACCTAGTAGAGCAAGAAATGTGACGATATATGAATTTAACGATCCTGATACCCCTAGAAAAGTGGTCTATTTAGACAACACATCGGAGAGAGTATTCATGGTATCAGAGTATGATAGGCATGCATACACTTGGAAAGGTGAATTAATTTTCCCTCCACAAAGATCTAATGTCATCCATGGCCTCCAAGGAACAGGATCATCCCAAGCTCATGAGGCACAACAAGAACGCACAAGAAAGAGACCTGAGGTAAGTTTTGCACACAGAGTGGGTAGAGATAGATCAGGATTTGAAAGTGAGAGACATGAAAGAGAGAGACATAGAGCACATAGGCACCAAAGAAATGATCATGATTTTCCATTGCCTAGACCCTGGGAGTATGCAAGAACCCTTAGACCCTCTCAAGTGGTCAAGGCAATGAAGAACTACTTTGACGGGACAGGAGACCCTTATGATCATCTGGCCGAGTTCAAACAAGTGTTAAGAGCTGAACAAGTTGAGGACTTGTTCACACAGTTCGAGGCATTTAGTTTGACTCTTAAGGGCACTGCCTTAGCTTGGTTTCAACCCCAAAATATTTGTAACAATTGAGATATAGGTCAACTGCTAGATGAATTCATTGTAGAATTTTCCAAGAGTGTTATCAGGCATAACACATCATCCTTGATCCACAACTTCATGCAGACACCCCAAGAAACACTCCGACTTGCAGGAAGATGGTTCGAACAGTACTTCGAAAGATGACCTATTCCAGAGTTCCCCACGTGTAATAAAGTGATAGGTAGAAGATGGTTAAACCACACCCTTGACAGATAGGAGATGGTTGAACCACATCGTAAGAGAGAGGATTAGGAAGTAATCCTCAACCATGGCTTTTGGGGCAAGTGGTTAGCCCATCACATTCCTAACCAAGAGGTTGTGAGTTCAATTCCTTACATTGGTATCAAAGCCTAGAAAGTAGGCTTGGGAAAGGTGGATTGAGCTAATGGCCTCTAAAAAAGGCGTTTGGGCATCCTCTATATGAAAGCGTACAAAGTAGTGCACGTTGCTTTCACAAGTTAGCCTAACAAAGATTGAAGTGTATCTCTCAATCCGTAGGTCAGATTGAGGCATGTAATATACCGTTGGAAAGCTCTTGGAACTAACTTTCCAAATATGATGAGATAGCTATAAAGTGAGAATCCCTTGGAAAACCATGGGTGGCACTTGATTGAGGGTTCAAGATACCAAACATGGGTGAGAACAAGGTTCAAGACTGAGGTTGAGAACAAGGGCCCAGGACAGCAAGGTTGCGAACAAGAAGGTTCAAGACACCAAGGTTGAGAGCAAGGGTTCAAGAGACCAAGGTTGTGAACAACGCTCAAGAAACTGTGCGAGGTTGAGGACATGAATTCAAGGGCACCTGTTCAAGGGGCTGGTCACAGAGGCTAGAGGGATAGTGAGTAGATCATTGAGGACAATGATCAGCTTAGGGGGGAATAATGTAATAAAATGATAGGTAGGAGATGGTTGAACCACAACCTTAATAGATAGGAGATGGTTGAAACACACCCTAAGAGCGAGGATTAGGAAGTAATCCTCAACCATGGCTTTTGGGGCAAGTGGTTAGCCCATCACATTCCTAACCAAGAGGTTGTGAGTTCAATTCCTTACACCACGCTAGCAAAACAAGTGGCCTTGTTTTTAGATGGCTTACTAAGCACCAAATTAAGATCATACGTGTACTTGAAAGAGCCTAGATCCATAGAAGAGTGTGTGCGGATGTGCATCGACATAGAAGACAACTTGGGTGAGGAGTTAGAGTTGTACAAACTCTATAAGGATTCTGACAGATCTACTAGTCATACTTCCAAAACCTCCACTGAGATAGATGAGATAGATGAGCAAGTTGCCAAGAAGCTAGGAGTTCTAAATAGACAAACACGAAGGGTCACCTCATTAAAGCGGTGATTGTGGAGGAGACCACATGGCTAATGTATGCCTGATGATGACTCAACCCCAAGGAAACCCTAATGCTCCATATTGCACTATTGAGAGAAAATACACAAATCACATGGGCCAAGATTGTCCCTACAATAGGCAGCTATCAGACAAAATTATCAGCACTCTTACCAACAAGGTAGGTATCAGAACCAATATCAACAATCATATCATAGGCCGCAATAGCAATATCAACCTTAGTACTAGCAGCAATATTAGGCACCATATAGGCCACAACTAGTCCTAGGAAACCAACCACCAGATCCTACCAATGTGATTCTAGTTAAGTATGTAGTGGTAGAGGAGAACCGTAATAGAGCATTGGTGCCCGTGACCCCTTTGATCTCAAAAAATGACCCTCATGCCCAGAGTTCTGACTACTCCTATGAAGATAGTCCACAAGCTTATTACACATAGTCACCTGAGCATAGTGAGATTTATCCATATCAATATGAGGCACTACCTATGGAACCAAATTGGGAGCCAGAATACTCGAATGTTATGTATACATATCCAAACCCCACACCCAGTTGAGACAAGTAAGAACACAAGCCCCTAGAGGACCATGTTTTTGGTGTGAGGGCAACCATTTCATTCATGAATGTCCCCACTCATCGACTCTGAGACAAGGACAAAACATCACCATACAAGGCATTTGTCTCGAGTGCGGCAAAGAACATCTCCCAAGATATTGCCCTAGGAATCCCTCTAGTGTGCCTAAGGTTACACCTATCAATGTGGTAGGCTTAGTGGTGGATTCAAGTTCAAGTAGTGTTAACATGGCTCCTATACATGCAGTTACTAGGGCACAAGCCTTACAACAAGCAAAACCAACTGAACAATCAAAGTCAAGTGAATCAAGAGAGCCTAGTAAGAGAAAAACAAGGATGTGGAAGGGCACCAGAGAGAAAGCCAATTGTAAGTGGGCCAGAAAGTTATCAGAATTAGAAGAAAGCTTGAGAAACAAAGATTGCATACATTGCATCTCAAAACCCCTCGCATGTTAGAAACCCATCCACTCCACTTCATTTCACCTCACCACCCATTGTAAATAGACCACAACCAGGGTCTATTCTTGCAAATCCAACCCCAGAAGTATTGGACATGATGTTCAAGGCCTACTAAACTCGACTTCAAGAAGGGCCAATAGCTGGAAACCTAGACAAGAGTTACCCTAGAGCAGATTTAGAGATTGAACGGACAAAAATGTGCATGAAACTGGTAGAACTAGCTCAGGCTATGTTTGAGGCCAATCAATTGCCCAATGAGACAAACTCTATCAAACCAGATTTGCATTTCCAGGGCTTACTAAAAAGATTAGAGCAGTTGCTAAACAAGCCACAGGTTCCTTTACCTCCACACGCTCAACAAGTTGTTGAAAGAGAAAGCTCACCACCAACAAAAGCTTATGTTCTCGATTCCATGGATGATGGAACACCTCTTTCAATTCAAGAGTACTGTCTAGATTTCTTGTGAGAAATACAAGAAGAGAAATGGGCCAAGGAGAAGGATAATCCCCCTCCTATTCCTAATATTGATGAACTTCATGATCAATTTCCCCAAGACATTCCATCTATTTACGACGATCAAGTGGAGCAACAAGAAGACAAAAGATAAGATTTTGAATCTAATTCTTTACACGAGTTGCCACAATTCACAGGCCCATGGGAATCTGAATCTCTTCAGATTAGAGCTCCGACAATATCGATAAGAAATGAAGACTCAGTGGTTCCAAGGAACACTGAAGTAATGAAGACCACTAAAGTACAATGTCATCTCACTTGAGAAGAGCTGCTCAAAGAAAAACCTAAGCTATGGAATCATGTGGCGGATCAAGTTCTAGAACTTGATTCCAATATGCCAAAAGTAGGCTCTAAGCAGAAAGTACCAGAGATACCTCTAGACGAAATAGGAGACATGAGTGAAGGTGAAGAAGGTAATACTTACCTTTCAATCACTTACCAAGGTTACACAACCAAAGCTATCTTAGATTCAGGTGCAGGTGTTGCAATTGCAACCACGTTGTTGTGGAAGCAATGGGGTAAGCCCACATTAAGACCAACTAGAATGAAGCTTCAAATCGCTGATGGCCAAAACATGTGCTTTGGGACCAATTTGATAAAGCATGTAGGGAGAGATTGTGTTGATCGGATCTTCTTGCAGACGTGCGTATGCAGAGGATAGTACAGAAATGAGATCTTAGAAAAGCATAAACAAAATAGAAAGATCGAAGAGACTTGACACTAGATTGGGTACAATCTCCCCCCACATACTCTGATGGATGAGTCTATCAGAGCACGTGTATTTATAGGTATTTTTCATTACATCTTGAATAGAACATACATGAGGGTGGCGCCTTGAAAAGCGTGCATTCTTGAAAATCTGCTTTATTTACAAAATCGTCGCTTTCTAAGAGATCTACTATTTTTACAAAAGCATCACTTTCTAAAGCGATCTATTATGTTTACAAAAAATAACTAAAATAATATCTTCTAAATATCTGCATAATTCCACGTGCGTTCACACCCTCATGACCCGTCACCTACTAAATCAAAACACAAATCACATTAAAAACCTCAAGATATTAAAATCCATATGACATTCCATTATTCCATAAAGTATAACATGCCTCCTAGTTGAGAAGAAACTGACTTTAGTTGATAAGAATGAAATAGACGTGGATGGACAGTCACATGTCCCATCATTGTGTTGGAGTTAGACATTTGTGGAAGCACGCGAACAACACAAGGAAGAAGAACAAGCTTGGAGTTAAACACACAATAGTGAATGTATTACCACTAGAATGTACAAAGATAAGTAGCCCATTAGGGAAATAGGCATATATACAAGCCGAGGGACAAAAACCTCCTAAAGAGGGAAAAAAGTGCCCCGACGGTCATAGAGTGTTCACACACATCACTACCTAAATATATCAACAAATCCCCCCTAGGAGTGATGCGATGAGCAAGTAGTTGGCACTCATGTATAAGGAGGTGCCAAGCTATGTGGAAATCACTCCACAAAAGGAAGTAAGCCCAAAGCTTTGCAGAAAGCTTCAAACTTCTCCCTAGGTAGAGTCTTCATGAAAAGGTCTGTAATGTTCTCCTATGTGGGCACATATGCCAAGCTGATCTCCTCAGCAGAGAACCTCTCCCTGACATAATGATAATGCACCTCAATCTGCTTAGTGTGAGCATGGAACAAAGGGTTCCTCACAACTGCCAATGTGTTGTGACTGTCAGTGAAGATGGTGGTGGCAAAAGACTGACCAACACCCAAATCAGCCATAAGGCGTCTGAGCCACACACACTCAAGAGTCGTTGTGAAAGCTCCCCTATACTCAGCCTCACAAGTGCAAGTGGCCACAGTAGGCTGCTTCTTGCTCAACCAAGATATACATGAGCTACCAAGCATGACGCGAAAGCCACTAGTGGACACACGAGTGTCATACTAACCAGCCCAGTCTGAGTCAGAAAAAGCATGCAAATCTGGATCCCCCCTTGGGATAAAACAACCCAAGTAGCTGAGTACCACTCAACTAGCAAAAGATGCGCTTAACCTCCTGCCAATGCTTGACACCTAGGAAATGCATAAACATGCTCATCTGTGAGACAAGAAACTGAATATATGGCCGAGTAATGCATAAGTAAATCAGGCATCCAACAGCCTACTGATAGAGGAATCCTGGGCAATAGGCTTACACGCTTCAAGGCCAAAATGCTGCAATAATGTGTCAATATATTTTGTTTGACACAAAGCCATTCCACCATCAACTTGCATAAACTGAATGCCCAAATAGTGATGCAAATGCCCCAAATCAGACATCTCAAATGAGGCATGCAAATCATCCTTAAAATCAACAATATGCTTCTCAATAGGATCAGTGAGCAGCATGTCATCAACATAGACAACAATGATCAGAAGCACATCATTAGCATGCTTAACATATAAGGTGCTCTCATTTGGATTGTTCTCAAAACCATGTGCAATCAGATAGGCATGTATCTTCTCATACCAAGCATATGGTGCTTCTTTAAAACATATAATGCCTTCTTTAACCTAGACACCTGGTTTTCATGCCCTTTCTACACAAAGCCCCGAGGTTGAAAAGCATACACTTGTTCATGCAAGTCACCATTCAAAAATGCAGTTTTAATGTCCAATTGATGTACATTCCAACCATGGTGGGTGACAAGTGCAGAGATGCTCCAAACACTAGTCATACGACATGTAGGTGCAAAGGTCTCATCAAAATCAATGCCTCTTTCCTGTGCATAACCCTTTGCAACAAGCCTAGCCTTATACCTGTCAACTGTTCCATCAAGCTTACACTTTATCTTGTAAACCCACTTAGTGCCAATGGCCTTCTTGCCGGGAGTTAGCCTTATACCTATCAACTGTTCCATCATGCTTACGCTTTATCTTGTAAACCCACTTAGTGCAAATGGCCTTCTTTGCAACAAGCCTAGCCTTAAACCTATCAATTGTTCCATCAGGCTTATGCTTTATCTTGTAAACCCACTTAGTGCCAATGGCCTTCCTGTGCATAACCCTTTGCAACAACCCTAGCCTTATACCTATCAACTGTTCCATCAGGCTTACACTTTATCTTGTAAACCCACTTAGTGCCAATGGCATTCTTGCTAGGAGGCAAGTCACATAAAGACCAAGTACCATTCTTCATTATAGCATCATATTCAGATTACATAGGAGCCATCCAATTTTTTGAATTTTGTGCTTCGTCAAATGAAACAGGCTCATTCTCATCACAAAGACTAGATGCAGCCATAGCATAGCAATCTGATGCAAAAGAGACACTATGAGAGCCTAATCGAGTATGATATGATAGAGGTGCATCTAATTTGTTGTCATGCAAAGTCTACACCAGCCATTTTCGCATAGTTTTTGCCTCCTCAATATCAGGTCTCTCATCAACAAGTGCATCATGTAAATCTGCATAAAAAATGGGATGATCTGCATCATCACATGAAACCTGCAAAGGCTGAGAAGTTGCCTAATTAAGACCAGCACTAGACTTTACACCTATAAAAAGAGGCAACAAAGTATCACAGATGTCTTTGGAGCTAAGATTTTTCTCCCTAGTACATGAAAGCAATGGCTGAATAGCATCGCCCACAGAAACAACATCACAGCTAACCAGAATGCATTTAGTCTGTGGATGTTACACACGATAGCCCTTACTTTCAGAACTGTACCCAACAAAAATACATTTTACTGCTTTATCATCCAATTTTTTGTGATGTTGTTTAGGCACTAATGCATATGTCAAACAACCAAAAACACGCAAATGAGCAACAGATGGCTTGCGATCATGCCAAGCCTCATATGGAGTGATAGATTGTAGCGCTTTAGTGGGACACCTATTAAGTACATATGCTGCACACATGACAACCTCAAGCCAAAAACTATGTGGTAAAGTCTGACTCTTGACCATACACGTTGCCATCTCCAAGAGTGACCTGTTCTTTCATTCAGCAACTCCATTTTGTCGAGGTGTATATGGCAGTGTACACAAGTGTTTTATCCCACGTTTAGCCAAAAATGCATTAAAATCAGAAGACATATATTCCCCCCCTCGATCAGAATGGAGGGTGCCCATTTTACATGCTGATAGATTTTCAGCCAAAACCAAAAACTATTTGAAGCACATGAACACTTTGAACTTTTCCTTCAATGGATATACCCATGCATGCTTGGAAAAATCATCGATGAAGGTCACGAAGTAAAGATAATTTCCAAAAGAGGGTGTCTACATAGGACCATAAACATCACTATGTACAAGCTGCAATTTTTGAGTAGCCCAAACTGAACCATCTTTTGGAAAGGAGGAACGCTGCATTTTGCCCAAAATACATCCTTCACAAACATGTTTTTTGGGTGCCTGAAGTTTGGGAAAAGAGGACACCATTTGAGATTTCTAGAGGCGTAGGAAACTAGTAAAATTCAGATGACCAAAACGTGCATGCCAAAGCTTTGCATCTGGCATAGCCAAAAAATCATGTACTGCACATGCCTAATCATTTACACATCTTTCATAGTCTATGAGCTTATACAGCCCACGACATAAAATGCTAGAAGCAATAATAACATCACCATTTGACAGATCATGAACTGTACATCTATCATCAACAAATTTCACAACCAATCCAATCTTGGCTAATTGAGGAACTGATAACAGATTTTTCTCGATTCCTGGCACAAACAAAGCATCTGACAAAGTGAAAGAACTACCATCAACAGTAGGCAAAATGATCATACCAACTCCCATAATAGGATAAGAGGAGTTATTGGTGCATGCAACAGTATTCCATGTAGGGGTAGGCTCGAGTGAACAGAAGAAACTGCGCTGCAAGGTAATATGTTTTGTTGCCCCACTGTCAAAGTACCAAACATCTGAGTCTACTGCAAACATGCACTGCTCATGAGAATATGGGTCAAAACTATAAATAGTAGTAAACGCTCATCCTTCTTCCTGCACAAGATTAGCAGACTTTGTTTTTGGTGTAGAGGCCTTTGGAGCAACCATTCCAGCTTCTTTCTTCTTTGCCTCTTTAGCAGCCAATTTTGTACAGTTCTTTATGATATGATCATTTCCTTTGCAGTACTTGCAAAACAATTTATGCTTTTATGATTTCTTTTCATCTTTGTCTTCCCTCTTCGATTGTGGAGAATTAGCAGATTTCTGCTTACTAGTTGAAGAGCTCCATTTTCTTTTGCCCTTCTAACTAGCCAGGAAAGCTTGATCTGCAATATGCATAATGGACCTGTTCTGCCTGGACTGGTCTTCCTGCAATAGAACAGAGACTAACTCCTCAAATGACAAGGCATTTGGATTTCCTTGCATCATCAACCGAAGAGAGGAAGCAAAACTCTGATATGAATCAGGAAGACCATTCAGAACGGTCTACACAAGTGAGCTATTTGGTATAACCTTATCAGCAGAAATCAACTCTTCCTTCAAGTCTTTGATCTTTGTTAGAAAATTGTCCATAGAATCACCTTCATTCGTGTGCTCACTATCCAATTATTTTCGGAGGTAAGCAATACGAGCCTCATTCCTAGCTTGGTACAATGTGGTAAGTGTATCCCAAGCATCCTTAGCTGTTCTGCAAGAGTGAATGTGAGGAATAATGGCATGTTTGACAGACAAAGCTATCAATGCATGTGCCTGGGCATCTTTGCCATCCCAATGAATTTGCTCTACAGTAGGTGCAACAGAAACTATAGCACGAATAGGAATATGCAGAATATCATCATCTTCTTCTCGTGTGTTCACTTCCTTGATGCGCTTCCATGCTTTGTCCTTGATCTTGAGCTGCAACATTATCCCTATGTGCTAAGTTCAGACACAAGTGATTCAAAAATGTCTTTTAGCATGGAAAGACCAACAGATAGCTCAGGCACTACCTATTTACAGACACCAGAAGGTCCCTATAAGATACAGTTGGAATATATCAGGACCAGCCGATTAGGTGCACACATCTATGAGGATGATATGAGGCCATTAGTTGTCCAACTCAAAAATCTCGATCAACCCTTTGGACTTGAAAACCCAATGGTTAAGTTTGAAGATGGTTCATATATTGATAAGCAAGGAACCATGTATGTGGTTACGAGCTTACCTTGGAAATATCATTCCGGAGAACGAGATAGGACACCTATACAAAGGAGACCTAGAGAAAGGAGACCTAGAGAAAGGAGACCTAGAGAAAGTAGACCTAGAGAAAGGAGACCTAGGACGAGAACCCAAGACCCCTAGAGGCAAATCGGTCTTAACCAAAATACTCACACCACAATGGATTCCCTAGGATAACAAAAGCATAGAGTTGTTCTAGAACAAGGGGACAAATGAAGCTTTTTGTAGGTTTAAGAATGATCAACCTAGTAGAGCAAGAAATGTGACGATATATGAATTTAAAGATCCTGATACCCCTAGAAAAGTGGTCTATTTAGACAACACATCGGAGAGAGTATTCATGGTATCAGAGTATGATAGGCATGCATACACTTGGAAAGGTGAATTAATTTTCCCTCCACAAAGATCTAATGTCACCCATGGCCTCCAAGGAACAGGATCATCCCAAGCTCATGAGGCACAACAAGAACGCACAAGAAAGAGACTTGAGGTAAGTTTTGCACACAGAGTGGGTAGAGATAGATCAGGATTTGAAAGTGAGAGACATGAAAGAGAGAGACATAGAGCACATAGGCACCAAAGAAATGATCATGATTTTCCATTGCCTAGACCCTGAGAGTATCCAAGAACCCTTAGACCCTCTCAAGTGGTCAAGGCAATGAAAAACTACTTTGACGGGACAAGAGACCCTTATGATCATCTGGCCGAGTTCAAACAAGTGTTAAGAGCTGAACAAGTTGCGGACTTGTTCACACAGTTCGAGGCATTTAGTTTGACTCTTAAGGGCACTACCTTAGCTTGGTTTCAACCCCCAAATATTTGTAACTATTGAGATATAGGTCAACTGCTAGATGAATTCATTGTAGAATTTTCCAAGAGTGTTATCAGGCATAACACATCATCCTTGATCCACAGCTTCATGCAAACACCCCAAGAAACACTGCGACTTGCAGGAAGATGGTTCAAACAGTACTTCGAAAGATGACCTATTCCAGAGTTGCCCACGTGTAATAAAGTGATAGGTAGAAGATGGTTGAACCACACCCTTGACAGATAGGAGATGGTTGAACCACATCGCAAGAGAGAGGATTAGGAAGTAATCCTCAACCATGGCTTTTGGGGCAAGTGGTTAGCCCATCACATTCCTTACCAAGAGGTTGTGAGTTCAATTCCTTACATTGGTATCAGAGCCTAGAAACTAGGCTTGGGAAATGTGGATTGAGCTAATGGCCTCTAAAAAAGGCGCTTGGGCATCCTCTATATGAAAGCGTACAAAGTAGCACACGTTGCTTTAACAAGTTAGCCTAACAAAGATTGAAGTGTATCTCTCAATCCGTAGGTCAGATTGAGGCATGTAATATACCGTTGGAAAGCTCTTGGAACTAACTTTCCAAATATGATGAGATAGCTATAAAGTGAGAATCCCTTGGAAAACCATGGGTGGCACTTGATTGAGGGTTCAAGATACCAAACATGGGTGAGAACAAGGTTCAAGTCTGAGGTTGAGAACAAGGGCCCAGGACAGCAAGGTTGCGAACAAGAAGGTTCAAGACACCAAGGTTCAGAGCAAGGGTTCAAGAGACCAAGGTTGTGAACAAGGCTCAAGAAACTGTGCGAGGTTGAGGACATGAATTCAAGGGCACCTAGGGAGTTCAAGGGGCTGGTCACAGAGGCTAGAGGGATAGTGAGTAGATCATTGAGGACAATGATCAACTTAGGGGGGAATAATGTAATAAAATGATAGGTAGGAGATGGTTGAACCATAACCTTAATAGATAGGAGATGGTTGAAACACACCCTAAGAGCGAGGATTAGGAAGTAATCCTCAACCATGGCTTTTGGGGCAAGTGGTTAGCCCATCACATTCCTAACCAAGAGGTTGTGAGTTCAATTCCTTACACCACGCTAGCAAAACAAGTGGCCTTGTTTTTAGATGGCTTACTAAGCACCAAATTAAGATCATACGTGTACTTGAAAGAGCCTAGATCCATAGAAGAGTGTGTGCGGATGTGCATCGACATAGAAGACAACTTGGGTGAGGAGTTAGAGTTGTACAAACTCTATAAGGATTCTGACAAATCTACTAGTCATACTTCCAAAACCTCCACTGAGATAGATGAGATAGATGAGCAAGTTGCCAAGAAGCTAGGAGTTCTAAATAGACAAACACGAAGAGTCACCTCATTAAAGCGGTGATTGTGGAGGAGACCACATGGCTAATGTATGCCTGATGATGACTCAACCCCAAGGAAATCCTAATGCTCCATATTGCACTATTGAGAGAAAATACACGAATCACATGGGCCAAGATTGTCCCTACAATAGGCAGCTATCAGACAAAATTATCAGCACTCTTACCAACAAGGTAGGTATCAGAACCAATATCAACAATCATATCATAGGCCGCAATAGCAATATCAACCTTAGTACTAGCAGCAATATTAGGCACCATATAGGCCACAACTAGTCCTAGGAAACCAACCACCAGATCCTACCAATGTGATTCTAGTTAAGTATGTAGTGGTAGAGGAGAACCGTAATAGAGCATTGGTGCCCGTGACCCCTTTGATCTCAAAAAATGACCCTCATGCCCAGAGTTCTGACTACTCCTATGAAGATAGTCCACAAGATTATTACACATAGTCACCTGAGCATAGTGAGATTTATCCATATCAATATGAGGCACTACCTATGGAACCAAATTGGGAGCTAGAATACTCGAATGTTATGTATACATATCCAAACCCCAGACCCAGTTGAGACAAGTAAGAACGCAAGCCCCTAGAGGACCATGTCATCGGTGTGAGGGCAACCATTTCATTCATGAATGTCCCCACTCATCGACTCCGAGACAAGGACAAAACATCACCATACAAGGCATTTGTCTCGAGTGCGGCAAAGAACATCTCCCAAGAGATTGCCCTAGGAATCCCTCTAATGTGCCTAAGGTTACACCTATCAATGTGGTAGGCTTAGTGGTGGATTCAAGTTCAAGTAGTGTTAACATGGCTCCTATACATGCAGTTACTAGGGCACAAGCCTTACAACAAGCAAAACCAACTGAACAATCAAAGTCAAGTGAATCAAGAGAGCCTAGTAAGAGAAAAACAAGGATGTGGAAGGGCACCAGAGAGAAAGCCAATTGTAAGTGGGCCAGAAAGTTATCAGAATTAGAAGAAAGCTTGAGAAACGCAGAAACAAAGATTGCGTACATTGCATCTCAAAACCCCTCGCATGTTAGAAACCCATCCACTCCACTTCATTTCACCTCACCACCCATTGTAAATAGACCACAACCAGGGTCTATTCTTGCAAATCCAACCCCAGAAGTATTGGACATGATGTTCAAGGCCTACTAAATTCGACTTCAAGAAGGGCCAATAGCTGGAAACCTAGACAAGAGTTACCCTAGAGCAGATTTAGAGATTGAACGGACAAAAATGTGCATGAAACTGGTAGAACTAGCTCAGGCTATGTTTGAGGCCAATCAATTGCTCAATGAGACAAACTCTATCAAACCAGATTTGCATTTCTAGGGCTTACTAGAAAGATTAGAGCAGTTGCTAAACAAGCCACAGGTTCCTTTACCTCCACAGGCTCAACAAGTTGTTGAAAGAGAAAGCTCACCACCAACAAAAGCTTATGTTCCCGATTCCATGGATGATGGAAGACCTCTTTCAATTCAAGAGTACTGTCTAGATTTCTTGTGAGAAATACAAGAAGAGAAATGGGCCAAGGAGAAGGATAATCCCCCTCCTATTCCTAATATTGATGAACTTCATGATCAATTTCCCCAAGACATTCCATCTATTTACGACGATCAAGTGGAGCAACAAGAAGACAAAAGATAAAATTTTGAATCTAATTCTTTACACGAGTTGCCACAATTCACAGGCCCATGGGAATCTGAATCTCTTCAGATTAGAGCTCCCACAATATCGATAAGAAATGAAGACTCAGTGGTTCCAAGGAACACTGAAGTAATGAAGACCACTAAAGTGCAATGTCATCTCACCTTAGAAGAGCTGCTCAAAGAAAAACCTAAGCTATGGAATCATATGGGGGATCAAGTTCTAGAACTTGATTCCAATATGCCAAAAGTAGGCTCTAAGCAGAAAGTACCAGAGATACCTCTAGACGAAATAGGAGACATGAGTGAAGGTGAAGAAGGTAATACTTACCTTTCAATCACTTACCAAGGTTACACAACCAAAGCTATCTTAGATTCAGGTGCAAGTGTTGCAATTGCAACCACGTCGTTGTGGAAGCAATGGGGTAAGCCGACATTAAGACCAACTAGAATGAAGCTTCAAATCGCTGATGGCCAAAACATGTGCTTTGGGACCAATTTGATAAAGCATGTAGGGAGAGATTGTGTTGATCGGATCTTCTTGCAGACGTGCGTATGCAGAGGATAGTACAGAAATGAGATCTTAGAAAAGCATAAACAAAATAGAAAGATCCAAGAGACTTGACACTAGATTGGGTACAATCTCCCCCCACACTCTGATGGATGAGTCTATCAGAGCACGTGTATTTATAGGTATTTTTCATTACATCTTGACTAGGACATACATGAGGGTGGCACCTTGAAAAGCGTGCATTCTTGAAAATCTGCTTTATTTACAAAATCGTCGCTTTCTAAGAGATCTACTATTTTTACAAAAGCATCACTTTCTCAAGCGATCTATTATGTTTACAAAAAATAACTAAAATAATATCTTCTAAATATCTGCATAATTCCACGTGTGTTCACACCCTCATGACCCGTCACCTACTAAATCAAAACACAAATCACATTAAAAACCTCAAGATATTAAAATCCATATGACATTCCATTATTCCATAAAGTATAACATGCCTCCTAGTTGAGAAGAAACTGACTTTAGTTGATAAGAATGAAATAGACGTGGATGGCCAGTCACATGTCCCATCATTGTGTTGGAGTTAGACATCTGTGGAAGCACGCGAACAACACAAGGAAGAAGAACAAGCTTGGAGTTAAACACACAATACTGAATGTATTACCACTAGAATGTACAAAGATAAGTAGCCCATTAGGGAAATAGGCATATATACAAGCCGAGGGACAAAAACCTCCTAAAGAGGGAAAAAAGTGCCCCGACGGTCATAGAGTGTTCACACACATCACTACCTAAATATATCAACAAATCCCCCCTAGGAGTGATGCGATGAGCAAGTAGTTGGCACTCATGTATAAGGAGGTGCCAAGCTATGTGGAAATCACTCCACAAAAGGAAGTAAGCCCAAAGCTTTGCAGAAAGCTTCAAACCTCTCCCTAGGTAGAGTCTTCATGAAAAGGTCTGTAATGTTCTCCTATGTGGGCACATATGCCAAGCTGATCTCCTCAGCAGAGAACCTCTCCCTGACATAATGATAATGCACCTCAATCTGCTTAGTGTGAGCATGGAACAAAGGGTTCCTCACAACTGCCAATGTGTTGTGACTGTCAGTGAAGATGGTGGTGGCAAAAGACTGACCAACACCCAAATCAGCCATAAGGCGTCTGAGCCACACACACTCAAGAGTCGTTGTGAAAGCTCCCCTATACTCAGCCTCACAAGTGCAAGTGGCCACAGTAGGCTGCTTCTTGCTCAACCAAGATATACATGAGCTACCAAGCATGACGCGAAAGCCACTAGTGGACACACGAGTGTCATACTAACCAGCCCAGTTTGAGTCAGAAAAAGCATGCAAATCTGGATCCCCCCTTGGGATAAAACAACCCAAGTAGCCGAGTACCACTCAACTAGCAAAAGATGCGCTTAACCTCCTGCCAATGCTTGACACCTAGGAAATGCATAAACATGCTCATCTGTGAGACAAGAAACTGAATATATGGCCGAGTAATGCATAAGTAAATCAGGCATCCAACAGCCTACTGATAGAGGAATCCTAGGCAATAGGCTTACACGCTTCAAGGCCAAAATGCTGCAATAATGTGTCAATATATTTTGTTTGACACAAAGCCATTCC
Source organism: Ceratopteris richardii (assembly GCA_020310875.1). Lineage (NCBI taxonomy): Eukaryota > Viridiplantae > Streptophyta > Polypodiopsida > Polypodiales > Pteridaceae > Ceratopteris > Ceratopteris richardii. The sequence goes on from CM035414.1 coordinate 74,370,841, forward strand.
ACCATCAACTTGCATAAACTGAATGCCCAAATAGTGATGCAAATGCCCCAAATCAGACATCTCAAATGAGGCATGCAAATCATCCTTAAAATCAACAATATGCTTCTCAATAGGATCAGTGAGCAGCATGTCATCAACATAGACAACAATGATCAGAAGCACATCATTAGCATGCTTAACATATAAGGTGCTCTCATTTGGATTGTTCTCAAAACCATGTGCAATCAGATAGGCATGTATCTTCTCATACCAAGCATATGGTGCTTCTTTAAAACATATAATGCCTTCTTTAACCTACACACCTGGTTTTCATGCCCTCTCTGCACAAAGCCCCGAGGCTGAAAAGCATACACTTCTTCATGCAAGTCACCATTCAAAAATGCAGTTCTAATGTCCAATTGATGTACATTCCAACCATGATGGGTGACAAGTGCAGAGATGCTCCAAACACTAGTCATACAACATGTAGGTGCAAAGGTCTCATCAAAATCAATGCCTCTTTCCTGTGCATAACCCTTTGCAACAAGCCTAGCCTTATACTTGTCAACTGTTCCATCAAGCTTCACTTTATCTTGTAAACCCACTTAGTGCCAATGGCCTTCTTGCCAGGAGTTAGCCTTATACCTGTCAACTGTTCCATCATGCTTACACTTTATCTTGTAAACCCACTTAGTGCAAATGGCCTTCTTTGCAACAAGCCTAGCCTTAAACCTATCAATTGTTCCATCAGGCTTATGCTTTATCTTGTAAACCCACTTAGTGCCAATGGCCTTCCTGTGCATAACCCTTTGCAACAAGCCTAGCCTTATACCTATCAACTGTTCCATCAGGCTTACACTTTATCTTGTAAACCCACTTAGTGCCAATGGCATTCTTGCTAGGAGGCAAGTCACATAAAGACCAAGTACCATTCTTCATTATAGCATCATATTCAGATTACATAGGAGCCATCCATTTTTTTGAATTTTGTGCTTCGTCAAATGAAACAGGCTCATTCTCATCACAAAGACTAGATGCAGTCATAGCATAGAAATCTGATGCAAAAGAGGCACTATGAGAGCCTAATTGAGTACGATATGATAGAGGTGCATCTAATTTGTTGTCATGCAAAGTCTACACCAGCCATTTTCGCATAGTTTTTGCCTCCTCAATATCAGGTCTCTCATCAACAAGTGCATCATGTAAATCTGCATTAAAAATGGGATGATCTGCATCATCACATGAAACCTGCAAAGGCTGAGAAGTTGCCTAATTAAGACCAGCACTAGACTTTACACCTATAAAAAGAGGCAACAAAGTATCACACATGTCTTTGGAGCTAAGATTTTTCTCCTTAGTACATGAAAGCAATAGCTGAATAGCATCGCCCACAGAAACAACATCACAGCTAACCAGAATGCATTTAGTATGTGGATGTTACACACGATAGCCCTTACTTTCAGAACTGTACCCAACAAAAATACATTTTACTGCTTTATCATCCAATTTTTTGTTTAGGCACTAATGCATATGTCAAACAACCAAAAACACGCAAATGAGCAACAGATGGCTTGCGATCATGCCAAGCCTCATATGGAGTGATAGATTGTAGCGCTTTAGTGGGACACCTATTAAGTACATATGCTGCACACATGAAAACCTCAAGCCAAAAACTATGTGGTAAAGTCTGACTCTTGACCATACACGTTGCCATCTCCATGAGTGACCTGTTCTTTCATTTAGCAACTCCATTTTGTCGAGGTGTATATGGTAGTGTACACAAGTGTTTTATCCCACGTTTAGCCAAAAATGCATTAAAATCAGAAGACATATATTCCCCCCCTCGATCAGAATGGAGGGTGCCCATTTTACATGCTGATAGATTTTCAGCCAAAACCAAAAACTATTTGAAGCACATGAACACGTTGAACTTTTCCTTCAATGGATATACCCATGCATGCTTGGAAAAATCATCGATGAAGGTCACGAAGTAAAGATAATTTCCAAAAGAGGGTGTCTACATAGGACCACAAACATCACTATGTACAAGCTGCAATTTTTGAGTAGCCCGAACTGAACCATCTTTTGGAAAGGAGGAACGCTGCATTTTGCCCAAAATACATCCTTCACAAACATGTTTTTTGGGTGCCTGAAGTTTGGGAAAAGAGGACACCATTTGAGATTTCTAGAGGCGTAGGAAACTAGTAAAATTCAGATGACCAAAGCGTGCATGCCAAAGCTTTGCATCTGACATAGCCAAAAAATCATGTACTGCACATGCCTAATCATTTACACATCTTTCATAGTCTATGAGCTTATACAGCCCACGACATAAAATGCCAGAAGCAATAATAACATCACCATTTGACAGATCATGAACTGTACATCTATCATCAACAAATTTCACAACCAATCCAATCTTGGCTAATTGAGGAACTGATAACAGATTTTTCTCGATTCCTGGCACAAACAAAGCATCTGACAAAGTCAAAGAACTACCATCAACAGTAGGCAAAATGATCATACCAACTCCCATAATAGGATAAGAGGAGTTATTGGCGCATGCAACAATATTCCATGTAGGGGTAGGCTCGAGTGAACATAAGAAACTGCGCTCCAAGGTAATATGTTTGGTTGCCCCACTGTCAAAGTACCAAACATCTGAGTCTACTGCAAACATGCACTGCTCATGAGAATATGGGTCAAAACTATAAATAGTAGTAAACGCTCATCCTTCTTCCTGCACAAGATTAGCAGACTTTGTTTTTGGTGTAGAGGCCTTTGGAGCAACCATTCCAGCTTCTTTCTTCTTTGCCTCTTTAGCAGCCAATTTTGGACAGTTCTTTATGATATGATCATTTCCTTTGTAGTACTTGCAAAACAATTTATGCTTTTATGATTTCTTTTCATCTTTGTCTTCCCTCTTCGATTATGGAGAATTAGCAGATTTCTGCTTACTAGTTGAAGAGCTCCATTTTCCTTTGCCCTTCTAACTAGCCAGGAAAGCTTGATCTGCAATATGCATAATGGACCTGTTCTGCCTGGACTGGTCTTCCTGCAACACAACAGAGACTAACTCCTCAAATGACAAGGCATTTGGATTTCCTTGCATCATCAACCGAAGAGAGGAAGCAAAACTCTGATATGAATCAGGAAGACCATTCAGAACGGTCTACACAAGTGAGCTATCTGGTATAACCTTATCAGCAGAAATCAACTCTTCCTTCAAGTCTTTGATCTTTGTTAGAAAATTGTCCATAGAATCACCTTCATTCGTGTGCTCACTCTCCAATTATTTTCGGAGTTAAGCAATACGAGCCTCATTCCTAGCTTGGTACAATGTGGTAAGTGTATCCCAAGCATCCTTAGCTGTTCTGCAAGAGTGAATGTGAGGAATAATGGCACGTTTGACAGACAAAGCTATCAATGCATGTGCCTGGGCATCTTTGCCATCCCAATGAATTTGCTCTACAGTAGGTGCAGCATAAACTATAGCACGAATAGGAATATGCAGAATATCATCATCTTCGACACCTTCTGCATCAGCTTCTGTACCTGCAGTTGTAATAGTTGCAGGTGTGATAGGATGTTTATCAACACCCTGCACAATGTTCCAGAGTCCTTTTGCAACCAATACATGTCGCATCATATAAGCCCATAATGGGTAGTTGGTACCATCTAACTTATCCTCAACAACCAACATACGAAATACATCACTGCTTTCATTCATGGTCGATGACTAAAATACCTTGATGTAGAAAATTGACTATATCTCAAAAAGTTAAACAGAACTACCGCGACGTATTTTGCTAAACCTATAGCAAACTTCGAGATGCTTATACTGATGATCCGAAACTCATGTATATCTTTGGCACAAAAAGACAAAATAGCCAGCACAAGCATTGCGATAGTGTGTTCGGAGGCCAAAATGAGCTCAAATCATGATTTTGGCACCACAGATCGAAGCTGTTTTGATCTCGAAAACACTTTGAGTATGCTCACCAAAATTTGTGCGATTTTGAGACTGTAGCCAGAGATGTGTCGATGACACCCTAGATGAAGCGACAACCTGCTCTTATACCAATTGTTGGAGTTAGACGTCTGCAGAAGCATGCAAAAAGCACATGGAAGAAGAAGAAGCTTGGAGCACAACACACAATATTGAATGTATTACCACTAGAATGTACAAAGATAAGTAGCCCATTAGGGCAATAGGCGTATATACAAGCCGGGGGAAAAAACCTCCTAAAGAGGGAAAAAGGTGCCTCGGCAGTGCTGGAGTGTTCACACACATCACTACCTAAATATATCAACACATTGAATAATCATAAGCATGTTTCATGTAAAAACACATGCATGGAACTGGGAAACTAGAATTTAATGTGACTATGAATGATAAGCAAAAATCAAGTGGTCATAATGCGGAGTAAATCATGTCTTATGAATCCATTGAGATTCTTCAAGTGAGTGATTTTTATATTTAACTAAATATCTATGATATTGCTTACTAGTGCATGTAGTAGTAACATCATAATCAAGTATTTTCTCTGGAGTTCAAATTTCAACATCCTCTTCAAGTAAAGGAGGATCATCTAAAATAGGAGTGAGTGGTAAAGTTCCTTTAAAGGATTTCAATAAACTAATATGAAAGAATTATTTATATTCCAATGAGAAGGTATATCTAATCTAAAAGCATTCTCATTAATTTTTGAATAATACAGAAAGGTCCATAATAACGTGGTGCAAGTTTAACCTTAGGATGTTTGGAAGTATTTTTCAAATTTCTTTTGTTTGGAAGTATGTTTAGGATCCACTATTGCACAAGTAGATGAGACTTCCAACTAATTTCTTGTATCTTCCAATATCCACTGGAGATGAAGTATCTTCAATAGATAATTTTGTGTTGACCTCCATAGGTGTAGAAATTTCCTTGCAATCCTCCATGTCGAATGCCTTCAATATTTGCCTTGCATACTTTTGTTGAGAGATGAAAATCTTCCTTGGTTCCTGCCAAACTTCAAGACCTAAGCAATAATGCATTAAGCCTAAGTCTGTCATTTCAAATTCTGAACTCAGGGCATCTTTTGTTTGTTGAAGAAGAGCATCATCATTTCTTATAATCACAAGGTCATCTACATAGAGTACAAGCACAATTGTCTTCCCTCCTCTCTTTAGAACATACAAGTTAGCATCAAAAGCACATGTTTTGAAACCTAGATCCAAGAGATACTTATCTATCCGTTGGTATCATGCTCTAGGGGCTTGTTTTAGCCCATATAATGCCTTCTATAGCTTACATACCTTGTTCTCTGAATGGGGAGCTTCAAACCTTGGTGGCTAAGACACATATACCTCCTCCTTGAGGTCTCCATTCAGGAACGCTGATTTGACATCCATGTGATAGACTGGCCAACACTTATGTGCAGCCACAGCTAGTACTACTCGGATAGTAGTCATTCTTGCAGTTGGGGCAAATGATTCACAAAAGTCAATGCCTTCAACTTGTGAGTAGCCCTGTGCAACAAGTCTTGCTTTATACTTTTCTAGAGTACCATCAATCTTATACTTTAGCTTCCACACCCACTTGGTGCCAATGACTTTACACTTAGGGGGTCGATCCACTAGCTCCCAAGTTCCATTCTTCATGATATTGTTGTATTCTGCTTGCATGGCAACCCTCCGATTTGGATCATGGAGTGCCTCTTCCACATTGGTTGGTTCCTTTGCTTCTTCTTGAATGAGATCAACCATCAAGGCTGTGTTTACAATATGGGCACTTGCTTGTCTCTGTTCCTCTATTCTCTATGATCGACTCAGTCCATCTGCAACCTGTTCTAATGACTGTGGGATGGGGTTTGCAAAATCATAGAGCTGCCTCACCCAACGTGGCAATGGCTTTTCCACTTGGGTGTCGACAGGTTGGTGACTTTCAGACTCATCATCTGAAGATGATGCTTCCTTCTCTTGTGTAGAAGGGATAACTCTTGGGCCAGGTTCATAGTGGATTGCCCCTTCGCCTGATGATAAAGTGGAAGCTCTCTTTTCCTCCTCCACTGCATGTGGCTGCTCCTCCTTAAACACCACATCACGACTCGCCATGATCTTCTTAGCCTCAGGGTCATAAACCTTATAAGCCTTCTTATCTTCGCTATACCCTAAGAAGATACATTTGATGCTTTTTGGTTGAAGCTTGTTTCTCTCCCTATCTAGAACATGTACATAACATTCACTTCCAAATACTTTGAAATGGGAAACAGAAGGTTTTTTACTAGTGTAGGCTTCTTGTGGAGTCTTTCCATCAAGTGCCTTGGTGTAGCTTTGATTCAAGATGTAGATAGCAGTGTTGACAGCCTCTACCCAAAATTGATTAGGCAAAGCCTTTCCTTTCAACATGCACCTTGCCATCTCCATGATGGTTCGATTTCGACGTTCTACAACACCATTCTGTTGAGGACTATGTGCCACTGTGAGTTGATGCTTGATTCCCTTACTCTTGCAAAAATCTTCAAACTCTGTTGATGTGAACTCACCACCACCGTCTGTCCTATATTTCTTCATCTTCTTCCTTGTTTTAGTTTCAACAAGCTGAAGCCATTCTTTAAACTTACCAAAAGCTTGATCCTTATTGCGAAGGAAGTACACCCACATCTTCCTGCTATAGTCATCGACAAGTAACATGAAGTAGGAAGATCCGCCCAAGGCCTGTGTAGGCATTTTTCCGCACAAGTCAGCATGCACCAAGTCTAGACAATAGCTTGCCCTGTTCTTGCTTTCTTGTGGAAACGCCTTCCTCTATTGCTTTCCCATCATGCAAGCTTCACATGGTTCCTTCATTTTTGCAATCGATGGTAGGTGTGCAACCATACCTCTGCGATGCATCTCCTTCAGTATAGGGTATCCAATGTGGCCGAATCTCTTATGCCATAGCTTACTTGTGCCCACGTTTGTAGTGGCTGTAAGAGCACATAACTCATACAGGTTGTTCCTCCTTATGCCAGTCCCAACAATGTTGTTGTTATCGTCCATAATCTTAGCTCCTATCTTACTGAAAGATACTTGATGACCTTGATCAATTATAGAAGCTACTGAAAGTAGATTTTGTTTTATTTGTGAAGCTTTTTGATATTGCCATTAGAGTTAATGAAAGAAAGCATACCTTCGCCCTCTGCAGGACATCTTGCATTGTTTCTTACCTTTACCGTGATGGGTTCCTTTAGAGGCTGTAAGGAACTGTAAAGGTCTTTTCTACTCGTCATTTGATGAGATGCACCACTGTCCAACACCCATGAGTCATCTGTTCCTGAATCTTCAGTCGAGGAACACACCTCCTCTATGGTAACAAATAACTCAAGCTCTGTTTCTGTTGTGTTGGCAGACTCCTTGCCCTTGCCACCTTTTGAAGAGCCACTCTTCTCTTCTGCCTTCTTGATGCGACAGTTTTGGATTCTGTGTCCCTTCTTCTTGCAGTGGAAACACTCTCCCTTGAACTTCTTTTTGTCGTTCTTCTTTTTTTCTCCATCTTTTGAAGAGTCTGTTTTGCCTCCTTTGGCATTTGTTGTGAATGCAGCATCTCCTTTTCTACCACCACTCCTTGCCTTGAGCCGCAGCTCCTCCTCCATGAGTAAGGCATTGAATTCTTCAAAAGTTAGTGGTTGAGGTCTGATTTGAGTGTTAAGAGCAGTTACCAAACCATCAAACTTAGGTGGACAGATTCGAAGACAATGTCGAGCTAGCTCCTCACTTGAATTTTGAACACCTGCTCTCGCCATTTGATCTCATAGATTCTTTATGCGAGTGATAAACACCTCTGCAGTCTCCCCATCAGCAAACCGTTCTGCTGCAAGCTGATTCTCCAAGTTTTGAATCCGTGTCCGATTACGAGTTCCATATTGATTTCTCAATATGTTCCATGCTTCACATGCCTTCGTAGTATGTTGAATGAGAGTCAGAACACTATCAGAACTACTTGTAACAAGAGCACAGAGTGCATCTACATTTCTACGTTTCCAAGCATGTAGAAGATCAGCACCAGGAGGAATCATTCGATCAGGATTGTTTGGATCAGGTCTTGCTTGGGGCTCATGATCAGTCCCCAAGAACAATCTCCAAAAGCTCATACAAATCAAGAATAGAAGTGATTTTGAAGTTCCACAGGGTGTAGTTCGTACCATCAAGTTTACCTTTTGTGAAGGCTGGTGGCCGTATCCGCAACATTGGGATGACCGACATCATTGCTGCTCCTGCTTGTGCACCACCTACTCCTATTGATGAACCACCTTGGCCCCCAGTCCTAGATCATGATGCACCACTTGACATCTTCCTGCTTTTGTTGTTCAGACCTCTACAACCTCTACGTTTCTGCTTCTGCACCACCCAGAGCCTCCTAAGCTTTGATACCATGTAAGAAAATAACAGCACAGCGGAATAGACCTATAGACAGAGTTGAGAGAAAAAAAAACGCAGACAAAGATAGATGCAGACTGAGAGATAGAGAACTCAAATTCTCAGATTGCCGAGCATAATGCAGTTACAATGACGGTGTTGTCCATTCGTGTGCTCCCACTGTGGAGCTAAGATGGCGATCTAGACAGACTCTAGATGAAGGGCTTACTAGTGCACAATGCTATGTAAAGCTCAACCTGGGCCGTGCTTATACAACTTTTACAAGGCGGTTCGGTATAGATAAACATAGTCAGGAGATACAAAATAGTCGGTAAAAATATATGATCTAACAATATCTCCATGACCAGAAGTCCTACTATCTCGGCCCTACGGCCAGGGGGATAGGCCCCCCGGACCCTGCAGAAGGGGGCAAGCCCCCCTCTGCACTCCCCCCATAAAGGTTCTATGGGGAAACCGCGCGATGCCACATGGCCTTTATTTTCACCTTAAATGGCAACCCAATGGCCTGGAAGTTTATGCCCTACCTAACCTAATGGCTAGGCTCACAAAGATCATCTACAACCATCAACGATCACACATAGACCTCATCTAACTTGGAAGTTAGGGTTCCACAAATGCCCGGGCTCTCATAATGGCTTCTCCTCATAATGGGGGCCTTACAACTTAGAGCACCATGGATCATTTGTGGTCACATGAGGGTGGAGTTTTGAGCATATCTAACAAAGCATTGGCAGGAAGTTAAGCGCATCTTTCGCTACTTGAGTGGTACTCGGCCACTTGGGTTGTTTTATCCCAAGGGGGGATGACTATCGCCAGATTTGCATGTTTTTTCTGACTATGATTGGGTTGGTTGCTATGACACTCGTGTGTCCATTAGTGACTTTTGCTTCATGCTTGGTAGCTCATGTATATCTTGGTTGAGCAAGAAGCAGCCTATTGTGGCCACTTCTAGTTGTGAGGCTGAGTATAGGGCAGCTTTCACGATGACTGTTGAGTGTGTGTGGCTCAGACGCCTTATGGCTGATTTGGGTGTTGGTCAGTCTTTTGCCACCACCATCTTCACTGACAGTCAGAGCTGTTGGAGATAGATGTATGCAAAAGCACGCGAACAACATAAGGAAGAAGAAGAAGCTTGGAGCACAAACACACAATAGTGAATGTATTACTAGAGAATGTACAAAGATAAGTAGCCCATTAGGGCAATAGGCGTATATACAAGCCGAGGGAAAAAAAACCTCCTAAAGAGGGAAAAACGTGCCCCGACGGTCCTAGTGTGTTCACACACATCACTACCTAAATATATCAACGAATCCCCCCTAGGAGTGATGCGGTGAACAAGGAGCTGGTACCCATGTATAAGGAAGTGCCAAGCTATGTGGAAATCGCTCCACAAAAGGAAGTAAGCCCAAAGCTTTGCGGAAAGCTTCAAACTTCTCCCTAGGCAGAGCCTTCATGAAAAGGTCTGCAATGTTCTCCTGCGTGGGCACATATGCCAAGCTGATCTCCCCAGCAGAGAACCTCTCCCTGACATAGTGATAATGCACCTCAATGTGCTTAGTGCGAGCATGGAACACGGGGTTCCTCGCAACTCCCAATGCGCTCTGACTGTCAGTGAAGATGGTGGTGGCAAAAGACTGACCAACACCCAAATCAGCCATAAGGCGTTTGAGCCACACACACTCAACAGTCGCTATGAAAGCTGCCCTATACTCAGCCTCACAACTGGAAGTGGCCATAGTAGGATGCTTCTTGCTCAACCAAGATATACATGAGCTACCAAGCATGAAGCAAAAACCACTGGTGGACACACGAGTGTCATAGCAACCAGCCCAATTTGAGTCAGAAAAAGCATGCAAATCTAGCGGTAGTGATCCCCCCTTTGGATAAAACAACCCAAGTAGCCGAGTACCGCTCATGTAGCGAAAGATGCGCTTAACCACCTTCCAATGCGTGACTCCTGGGCAATGCATAAACATGCTCATCTGTGAGACAACAAACTGAATATCTGGCCGAGTAATGCATAAGTAAATCAAGCAACCAAAAGCCTGCTGATAGAGAACAGCATCAAATGCATCTCCAGCATCATGAAGACTCAATCGTAAACCTCTCTCCATAGGAGTGGCAATAGGCTTACAGTCTTCAAGGCCAAACCGCTGCAATAATGTGTCAATATATTTCATTTGACACAAAGCGATTCCACCATCAACTTGCATAAATTGGATGCCCAAATAGTGATGCAAATGCCCCAAATCAGACATCTCTGAGGCATGCAAATCAGCCTTGAAATCAGCAATATGCTTCTCAATAGGACTAGTGAGCAGCATGTCATCAACATAGACAACAATGATCAGAAGCACATCATTAGCACGCTTAACATATAAGGTGCTTTCAGTTGGATTGTTCTCAAAACCATGTGCAACCAGATAGGCATGTATCTTCTCATACCAAGCACGTGGTGCTTGCTTTAAACCATATAATGCCTTCTTTAACCTGCACACCTAGTTTTCATGCCCTTTCTGCACAAAGCCACGGGGCTGAAAAACATACACTTCTTCATGCAAGTCACCATTCAGAAATGATGTTTTAATGTCCAACTGATGTACATTCCAACCATGATGGGCTGCAAGTGCACAAATGCTCTGAACAGTAGTCATACGGCATGTAGGTGCAAAGGTCTCATCAAAATCAATGCCTCTTTCTTGCGCATAACCCTTTGCAACAAGCCTAGCCTTATACATGTCAACTGTACCATCAGGTTTACGCTTCAACTTGTATACCCACTTAGTGCCAATGGCCTTCTTGCCACGAGGCAAGTCACATAAAGACCATGTACCATTCTTCATTATAGCATCATATTCAGATTGCATAGAAGCCATCCAATTTTCTGAATTCTGTGCTTCATCAAAGGAAACAGGCTCATTCTCATCATAGAGACTAGACGCAGCCATAGCATAGCAATCTGATGCAAAGGAGGCACTATGAGAGCCTGAACGACTATGATATGACAAAGGTGCATCTAATTTACTATCACGCAAAGTCTGCACCAGCCATTTTCGCATAGTTTTTGCCTGCTCAATATCAACTCTCTCATCAACAAGTGCATCATGTAAATCTGCATCAGAAATGGAATGATATACATCATCATATGAAACCTGCAAAGGCTGAGAAGTTGCCTTATTAGGACCAGCACTAGACTGTCCACCTATAAAAAGAGGCATCAAATATCATACATGTCTTTAGAGCTAACAGATGTCTCCTTAGTACATGAAAGCAATGGCTGAATAGCATCTTCCACAAAGACAACATCACGGCTAACCAGAATGCATTTAGTATGTGGATGATATAGACGATAGCCTTTACTTTGAGAACTGTACCCAACAAAAAATACATTTTACTACCTTATCATCCAATTTTCTGCGATGTTGTTCAGGCACTAGTGCATATGCCAGACAACCAAAAACACGCAGATGAGCAGCAGATGGCTTGCGGTCATGCCAAGCCTCATATGGAGTGATAGACTGCAGCACTTTAGTGGGACACCTGTTCAGTACATATGCTGCACACATGACAACCTCAATCCAAAAACTATGTGGTAAAGCCTGACTCTTGACCATGCACCTTGCCATCTCCATGAGTGACCTGTTCTTTCGTTCAGCAACTCCATTCTGTTGAGGTGTATACGGCACTGTACACTGGTGTTTTATCCCACGTTCAGCCAGAAATGCATTAAAATCAGAAGACATATATTCCCCCCCTCGATCAGAACGGAGGGTGCCCATTTTACATGCTGATAGATTTTCAGCCAAAACCAAAAACTGTTTAAAGCACATGAACACTTCGGACTTTACTTTGAGTGGATATACCCATGCATGCCTGGAAAAATCATCAATGAAAGTCACGAAGTAAAGGTAATTTCCAAAAGAGGGTGTCTGCATAGGACCACAGACATCACTATGTACAAGCTGCAATTTCTGTGTAGCCCGAACTGAACCATCTTTTGGAAAGGAGGAACGCTGCATTTTGCACAAAATACAGCCTTCACAAACATGTTTTCCAGGTGCCTCAAGTTTGGGCAAAGAGGACACCATTTCAGATTTCTGCAGGCGTAGCAAACTAGCAAAATTCAGATGACCAAAGCGTGCATGCCAAAACTTTGCATCTGACATAGCCTAAGAATCATGAACTGCACATGCCGAATCATTCACAGATCTTTCATAGTCTATGAGCTTATACAACCCATGACATAAAATGCCAGAAGCAATAATAACATCGCCATTTGACAGATCATGAACTGTACATCTGTCATCAACAAATTTCACAACCAAGCCAATCTTGGCTAATGCAGAAACTGATAACAGATTCTTCTTGATCCCTCGCACAAATAAAGCATCTGACAAAGTGAAAGAACTACCATCAGTAGTAGTCAAAATGATCTTACCAACTCCCATAACAGGATAAGAGGAGTTGTTGGCGCATGTAACATTCCCTGTAGGGGCAGGCTCGAGTGAAGAGAAGAAACTGCGCTGTGAGGTAATATGTTTGGTTGCCCCACTGTCAAAATACCAAACATCTGAGTCTACTGCAGACATGCACTGCTCATAAGAAGATGGGTCAAAACTACAGACAGTAGTAAACGCCCATTCTTCTTCCTGCACAAGATTTGCAGACTCTGTTTTTTGTGTAGAGGCCTCTGCAACAACCATTCCAACCTCTTTCTTCTTTGCCTCTTTAGCAGCCAGTTTTGGACAGTTCTTTATGATATGATCATTCCCATTACAGTACTTACAAAACAATTTCTGCTTTTCTGATTTCTTCTCATCGTTATCTTCCTTCTTCAAATATGCAAAATTAGCAGATTTCTGCTTACTAGTTGAAGAGCTCCATTTTCCTTTGCCCTTCTGACTAGCTAGGAAAGCTTAATCTGCAACTCACATAATGGACCTGTTTTGCCTAGATTGATCTTCCTGCAACAGAACAGAGACTAACTCCTCAAATGACAAGGCATTTGGATTGCCTTTCATCATCAACCAAAGAGTAGAGGCAAAACTCTGATATGAATCAGGAAGACCATTCAGAACGTTCTGCACAAGTGAGCTATCTGGTATAACCTCATCAGCAGAAATCAACTGTTCCTTCAAGTCTTTGATCTTTGTTAGGAAACTGCCCATAGAATCACCTTCATTGATATTCTCACTCTCCAAATGTTTTCGGAGGTAAGCAACAAGAGCCTCATTCCTATCTTGGTACTATGTTGTAAGTGTATCCCAAGCATCCTTAGCTATTCTGCAAGAGCGAATATGAGGAATAATGGCACGTTTGATAGACAAAGCTATCAATGCATGTGCCTGGGCATCTCTGCCATCCCAGCCAATCTGCTCTGCAATAGGTGCAGCAGAAACAGTAGCACAAATAGGAATCTGCGGAATATCATCTTCGACACTATCTTCATCAGCTCCAGCACCTGTATTTGCAGTACCTGTAGTCAATGGTGTAACAGGACGTCTTTCAACACCCTGCACAATGTTCCACAATCCTTTTGCAACCAATACATCTCGCATCATATAAGCCCACAATGGGTACTTGGTACCATCCAACTTATCCTCGACAGCCAACATACGGAATACATCACTGCTTTCAGCCATGGCCGATGACTAAAATACCTTGATGCAGAAAATTGACTGTTTCTCAAAAAGTTGAACAGAACTGCCCAGGTGAGTTCTGCTAGACCTGTAGCAGACTTCGAGACGCTTAAACTGGAGAACAAAAACTGGTATATACCTTTGGCACAAAAAGACAAAATAACCTGCACAAGCACTACGATAGTGCATTCGGAGGTTGAAATGAGCTCAGATCACGATTTCGGCACCACAAAGCGAAGCTGTTTTGATCTCTGACACCCTGAGTATGCTCACTAAATCTCGTGCGAATCTGAGACTGCAAACGGAGGAGTGTCGATGGCGCCCTAGATGAAGCGACGACCTGCTCTGATACCAATTGTTGGAGATAGATGTCTGCGGAAGCACGCGAACAGCACAAGGAAGAAGAAGAAGTTTGGAGCACAAACACACAATAGTGAATGTATTACTAGAGAATGTACAAAGATAAGTAGCCCATTAGGGCAATAGGCGTATATACAAGCCGAGGGAAAAAAAAAACTCCTAAAGAGGGAAAAAGGTGCCCTGGTGGTCCTAGTGTGTTCACACACATCACTACCTAAATATATCAACAAGAGCGCATTGGCAGTTGCGAGGAACCCTGTGTTCCATGCTCGCACTAAGCACATTGAGGTGCATTATCATTATGTCAAGGAGAGGCTGTCTATTGAGGAGATCAGCTTGGCATATGTGCCCACGCAGGAGAACATTGCACACCTTGTCACGAAGGCTCTGCCTAGGGAGAAGTTTGAAGCTTTCCGCAAAGCTTTGGGCTTACTTCCTTTTGTGGAGTGATTTCCACATAGCTTGGAACTTCCTTATACATGAACCGCATCACTCCCAGGGGGGATTTGTTGATATATTTGGGTAGTGATGTGTGTGAACACACTAGGACCACTGAGGCACTTTCCCTCTTTAGGAGGTTTTTTTCCCCGGCTTGTATATACACCTATTGCCCTAACGGGCTACTTATCTTTGTACATTTTCTGGTAATACATTCAGTATTGTGTGTTGTGCTCCAAGCTTCTTCTTCTTCCTTGTGATGTTCGCATGCTTCCGCAGACGTCTAACTCCAACATTGTGTTATTATATGCAAACTTTAGTAAAGGAAGTTTCTCATACCAATTACTTGGATTATCTAAAGAATAACAACGTAATAAATCTAAAATAGTACTATTCATAGCTTCAATTTTCACATTACTTTGAGGATGAAATGTAGAGCCAAAGTCTATTTTAGAATCTAAATTTTGAAATAATGCAACCCAAAAATTATTACAAAGAAGAAAAATCTTGATCGGAAAGAATAACTTATGGAAAACCATGATGCTGAAAAATACATTTAATAAATAAATTAGTAGCTTGAGGTGTAAAAAGAGTCTTTTTACAAGGAATGAAATATGCTTGTTTACTAAACGTATCAACAATTGTCCAAATCATATCATTATGAGATGAAGTTGTAGAAAGACCAATAACAAAATTCATAGAAATTTGTTCCCATGGTCCATTAGGCATGGAAAGTGGCATTAATAATCCAAATGCTTTACCATGATGTTGTTTCACACATTGACACACAATGCAATGGGAAACATGTTGTGCAATATCCTTTTCCATATCTGGCCAAAAGAAAAATCCTTTACACATAGAAATAGTACTTTGTATGCCCCTATGACCCATATTCAGTGGTTCATGCATCTCTTTCATAAGAAATTCTTTAAAACCTTGTGTGATGCATAACTTGTGTTAGAAATACAAGAATCCATTATCAAAAGTGTAGTGATCCTCACTAAATTTTGTAGAATTATTGAAAGCATTCCATCTTTGTGAAAAATACAAATCAAATGCATAAGTAGGAATCATTTCATGAAATGAATGAATATGAACAACAAAAGTATTATTGATTGAAACAATATTTGTTTGTGGGGATGGGAAGTGACTAAGGGCGTCCGCTACAACATTAGCTTTGCAATGTTGATATTGAATCATAGGCTAGAAATTTTGTATGAATGAAGCCCATTTAATGTGCCTGTTATAAATCAATGGTTGATTTAATAAATGCTTAATAGCCTATAGGTTTGTTTTGATTATAACTTCAGAACCTATAAGGTAATGTTTCCAAATTTTTAAAGCATGCACTACAATTAAAAGTTCCTTATCATATGTGCTATAATTCTTTTCAAAAGGTTTAAGTTTTCTACTTTCAAATGCAATAGGATGGTCATTTTGCATTAATACAGCATCTATACCTAAACCACTAGCATCTGCAACTACATGGAAAGGTTGCGCAAAATCTAGTAATTGCAAAAAAGGTGCATGAGAAAGTGCATGTTTGAGTTTTTCAAAAGATTGTTGTTGTGCTAATTCCCATGCAAATTTTAACTTTTTCTTCAATAATAATGTGAGTGGAAGTGCTAAATAAGAAAAACCTTTTACAAACTTTCTATAAAAACTATCTAGCCCTAGAAAAGAGCATACATCATTCACAAATTGAGGTACAAGCCATTCTTCAATTACTTTTATTTTCTTTGGATCTACATGAACGGCTTGAGTAGAAACAATATGGCCTAAATACTCTAATTATTTTTTAAAGAAATAACTCTTTTGAGGATTTGCATAAAGTTTGTTTTTGCATAACAAATTAAAAATAGTTGCTAAATGATTTTCATGGTCGTCATTCTCACTATACACAAGTAATGATCAAAGAAAACAAGAACAAAAGCTTGGTAATCAAGAAAAATGTTATTCATCATATGTGAAAATGTAGAAGGTGCATTGGTGAGTCCAAAAGGCATTACCATGAATTCAAAGTGACCGGTCTGAGTTCTAAAGGCAGTCTTATAAATGTCATTTTGTATCATGTGTATCTGATGATAACCAGATTTAATATCAATTTTTTTAAAGACACATACTCCACAAAGTTTATCTAGCAAATCATCTATCCTAGGAATAGGATATCTATTTGTAATTGTGATCTTATTGAGTGCTCTATAGTCAATGCACATCCTATAAGTCTTTTTCTTCTTCTCTACTAAAAGAATAGGTATTCCAAAGGGAGAAGTACTAGGCTTGACAAGTCCTTTGTGGAGTAGATCCTTAACTTGATTAGCGATTTCTTTTTTATGTAAAGGTCCATGACTATAAGGTGCTTTATGGGGAGGAGAATTACCAAGAATTAAGTATATACTATGGTCAAGAGATAATCTAGAAGGTGGTAGTTTAGAAGGAAAATCAGCCATAAAGCAATCCTTATAAGGAGCCATAAAAGGTTTATTTGCATTAGGAGGTGTATGTGTGTAATCAACTATGTTATTGAAAAAAACAATATATGAGTTGTAGCTTTTCCTAAATGCATGTTCTACTTGAGTATGACTAATTAAAGGAAATGGTTGGAATCATGCATTGCAAACAAAGAAATATCTTGATTGTTAAACTTAAAACTAATTGTGTGTGTATGATAATCAATGCATGGATTATAATGATGATGAAAAGGCATACCAAGTATAACATCATATGACTACAAAGGAGCAATTAAGAATGTACATTCATCTATGTATGAACCTATAAAAATATGAACATTATGCACTTCACTTGTAACATTATATCTATTTCCTTGAAATACAGCCTTAACTTTATATATAGAAGGAATTGGATGTAATTGAAGATCTTGCACTAGTGTATAAGAAATAAAATCATGGGAACTACCATCATCATGTAAAATAGTAACAACTTTACCATTAATAGTACCTTGCATGCAAAGTAAAGAATGAATAGAAATTGTGTTACCCAAGGTACTTAGATCTTTTTCCAATGCTTCCTCGATCCAATCAGGTTGAGAGTCTTCATGAACCAGCTCCAGGTTGTGTACTTGAGCTCCGACAAGTTTCACCTCATTAGTTCGCAACCTACATTTAGCTTTAGTATGACCAAACTTACCAAAATACCAGCAAGTAATACGGGGCCGTTTTTGTTGAGCATCCATCATCATATTTTGAAGGGTTGGAGGTTTGGTAGGTTGTAGGGGAGTCGTCTTGGGTACTGGTGAGAAATTGGGTTGAGGATGGTGGTGAAAAGTAGGTGGGCATTGAAAATTAGGGGAAGAAAAAGTAGTGAAAGGGCGCTTGAAGGGAAAATTAGGCTTGATTGGTTGTTGTTGTTGACATGTTTTTTGTAAGCGAATAGACTTGATGATGGATTGAAACTCCTTCTTAGCATCATGTGCAAAAGAAATAGATTCATAGAGGGTTTTAGGACGTAGTATGTTGAGCTTGGCTTGGATTTCCATCTCCAAACCATCTTCATACTTCTGTTGTAAGGTATCTTTAGGGATCATTTCAAGCAAACGAATAAGTAGTAGTTGTTGCCAAAAACATTCAATGTATGTAAACATATTATCTCCTTCTTTCCATCCAAAAGTTGTCCATGATCGACCAGCATGTAAGTGGAATTGAGGAGGAAGTAAGGACTCCTTGATCTTTTCTTGAAATGCGATCCATGTAGTAGGGCAGTCCCTACTATGCTACAAAACATTCCACCATAATTGGTCCTTACCCATCAAATAATTAGTAATAAATTTCACTTTCTCAATTTCAAAATATGATTTGTCATAGTAAAAATCATTGGGATATCCATGAAGCACAAATTGGCCATCCACTTGCCCATCGAATTGTGAAAATTATAAGTGTTTCACACAATCTTGGATTGCATGCCTTATTCTTGAGTAGTGATAATAGCCTTCACCACCCTAACTAGGTTGTTTTCATCACTCTTTATTTTTTGGAGTGCAACATCGCATTCCTTAATCTTGTTTTGGGCATGTTGGAGTTCATGCCACAAAATCTCTAATGGTTGCTCAATTGGCACCTCGGGTAGGGGTGATGTACCAAAATCCTTAGTATTCTAGGTATAGAAGATAGTACAAAAATAAGATCTCACAAAATCGTAAACAAAATAGAAAGACACAAGATACTTGACACCAGATTGGGTACAATTTCCCCCCACATACTCTAATGGACGAGTCTATCAGAGCATGTGTATTTAAAGGTATTTTTCATTATGTCCTAAATAGAAGATACATGAGGGCAACACTTTGAAAAGCATTCATTTATGAAAATCTGCTTTATTTACAAAATCATTGCTTTCTAAGCAATCTACTATTTTTACAAAAATATCGCTTTCTAAAGCACTCTATTATTTTTACAGAAAAAACTAAAATACGATCTCTAAATTCTTCTAAATATCTTCTAAATATCTCAATAAGTCCATGCACGTTCACACCCTCATGATTCTTCATCTGTTAAATCAAAGTATGAATCACATTAAAAACCTCAAGATATTAAAATCCATATAACATTCCATTATTCCATAAAGTATAACAGATTGTACCCAATATTGTGCAAGTTGCTTGTCTCTTTCTTTCTATACTATCGATTTATAATGTAGGAATCATGACCTTTACAAAGTGAACCCTTTGCTTGTGTATGAATAATCAATGGAAATATTTGAATTTCATGTGTGTTAGTCGAAGAGATGCATTGAACTCCTATCATCTTTATAGAAACCTATACATATTTGAATATCCCTAACTTCATGTGTGACATTGTATATATTTCTTTGAAATGTAGCTTTAACTTTATGAAGAGATGGAAAAGGTTCTAATAGAAACTCATTAACCAATTATTGAGAAATAAAATCATGTGAATTAACATCATCATCCAGAATCTATTTTTAATAGTTCCTTTCATAGAAAGCAAGGAATGAAGTAAAATTTCATTATGCATAGTGTTGAGATTCTTTTCAAGCTCCCCTTTGATCTTAGGATTAGTGTCTATCATGAATTGCATCCATATTATGTATGTGTACTACTTGAGGTCTATTGGTATTGATGCACACGTGACACTTAGCTTTAGTATGATCAGGTTTCCCACAATTTTAGTATGTTATGTGTGGTTTCTTTTATTCTACATACATAGTAGGAGTTTGGGGTTTGGCTCGTTAGTGTTTTGTAAAGAAGAGGTAATGAAATTTGTTTGTATTGGTAGTCCAAGTGCATGTTGAAAGAAATTAGGAGTATTTTGTGTTGATATATTTTGCAAGGCACTTTTTGAAATTAGGAGTTTCCAAGGCACTTTTTTCACTCTTCAGGATTTTTTTTCCCACCTTTTAACTATGACTATTACCCTAAACAATCACTTATCTTTGTCGATTCACTTACCTACACCTTTTATCTAGTCCCATTACCCTAACCAATCACAATCTACACCTATTACCCTAACCAATCACTTATCTTGGTAATACATTTAGTATTGTCTAGTTCTCCAAGCTTCTTCTTCTTCATTTTTTTGTTGATGTGCTTTTGTAGACCTAGAACTATAACAATTGGTATCAAATTAGGTCGCCTAGGGTGTCATTAACATGCTTATGCACAAGTCTCAGAATCACAAGAAAGTTGTTAAGCATACTCAAGGCGAGCAGGCAGACTTAGTCTCAAAATCACAAAAATTATGGTGTGGGATTAAAATTTTAATTTGATCTCATTTTTGCCTCCAAACGCACTATCACACTAATTGTGCAAGCAATTTCATCCTTTTGTGCAAAATATGTACAAAATTTTTGGTTTGCCAATACAATGCCTTAAAGTTTGCTACAAGTCTAGCAAAGCTTGTTCGAGTATATCTATTCAAATTTTGAGATACAATCAATTTTTTGCATCGTGGTATTTAGTCATTCCCATGGCTGAAAACAATTATCTATTCTGTATGTTGGCTATTAAGGATAAGTTGGATGGTACTAATTACCCACTGTAGGCATACATGGGGCATCATTTATTTGTAGCAAAAGGCCTATTGAATATTATGTAGGATATCCAAAAATGTCCTATTACACCTCCAAATACAATCATTGAAGGTGATTCAGATGGTAATGAAGATGATGATCTTCAACTTCCTTGTTGTGTTGTGGTTCCAATTGCACCTACTATAGAGCAACTTTGTTGGGATGGAAGAGATGCACATGCACATGTGTTGATAGCTTTTTCTATCAAACATGCCATTATCCCTCATATTCCCTCCTAAAATAATATATAAGCATTCTTGGGATACTCTTACATCATTATACGAGGAAAGCAATGCAACTCATGTTGCTTATGTCCGAAAACAGTTGGAGAGTGAGCATACAAATGAAGAAGATTTGATGGAAAATTTTTTGACAAAGATCAAAGATTTGAAAGAGCACTATTCTACAGACTATTCAAAACGGTCTTCAAGATTCATTTCAGGTTTTCTTGTAGACTTCAATTAATGATGAAAGACAATCCAAATGCCTTAACATTTGAGAAGTTAGTCTTTATTTTGCTGCACAAAGATTATTCTAGGCAAAACAAGTCAATTATGTGTGTTGCATATCAAGATTTCTTAGCTAATGAGGACGGCAAATGTCAATGGAGGTTATCTACTAGTAAGAAAAAAAGTGATAATGTTGCACAGTCAAAGAGGCTTCACTTCACTTGAGCCTTCTCTTATAGGGAATATTTTCATATGTGCTAACAACTCCTCTTATCCTATAATGAAAAATGGAAAGATCATTTCGAGTATTGTTGATGGTTGCTCTTTCATATTTTTGGACGAGTTAAATGTGGCAGGGATGAACAAACATTTTTTATCAGTTTCAATAGTAGCTAACATTGGCTTGATGTTCAAATTTGTTGATGATAGATGTATAATTCATGATCTCTCAAATGGTGATGTTTTCATCACTTCCAGCATTTTATGTTGTGGGCTATATAATCTCATAGATTATGCAAAATATATGAATGATTTAGCATGTGCAGTTCATGATTCTCAGGCTATCTCTTATGCAAATCCTTTGCATGCACATGTTAATCAACTAAATTTTGCTAGTTTGTTTTGCCTACAAATATCTAAAACGGTTTCCTCTCTGCCCAAAATTGAGGCACCTTGTAAACATGTCTATGAAGGATATATTTTGGGAAAAATGGATCATTTCTCCTTCCCAAGATGTAGTTTTAGAGTTGCACATAGATAACAGGTTGTTCATGGTGATGTTTGTCCTATGCAAGCACCTTCATTTGGAAATCACCTATACTTCTTGACTTTTATTGATGACTTTTCCCAGCATGAATGGGTATATCATTGAACCAAAGTCTTAGGTGTCTATGTGCTTAAAAAAATTCTTGGTTATGGCTCAAAATATATCAACATGTAAAATGGAAATCCTCCATTTTTATCGAGGGCAATATATGTCTTCAAAATTTTAATGCATTTCTGGTTGAATGTGGGATAAAATATCAGTGTCGTGTCCCAATTAAACCTCAAAAAAATGTAGTTTCTAAGAGGGAAAACATGTCTTTCAAGGAAACGATGAGACATACAGTCAAAACTCAAGCTTTACCACATAGCTTCTGGCTTGAGGTTGTTATGTACGCAACATATGTACTTAACAAGTGTCCCACCTAAACATTGCAATCTATCACTCCATATGAGGCTTGGCATGGTTGCAAGCCATCTATGTGTTTTGGGTTATCTGGCTACGCATTAGTACTTGAAAAAAAAATGCAAAAAATTGGATGAAAATAAAGAAGTGAAATGTATTTTTGTCAAATACAGCTCTCAAAGCAAAGGCTATGGTCTATATCATCCACTGACTAAACACCTTGTAATTATTCGTGGTGTTGTTTCTGTAAAAGATGCAATTCAACCCTTACTTCCATGAACCAAGGCGACATCAATTAGCTCAAAGGAGTGTCATGTGCTAATCCAAATGAGGCAAATTCTCAACGTTTATATGTTTCAAATGATGATGTAGATCATTCCATTTTTTTTATGCATATTTACATGATGCACTTGTTGATGAGAGGGTTGAAATAGAAGAGGCAAAAACTATGCCTAAATGGAAAGTGAGGACTTTGAGAGATAGCAAATTAGATGCATGTTTGTCATATCATATGTGTTCAGGCTCTCTTGGTGCTTCCTTTGCACTAGATTGTTATGCAATGAATGTCTCTAATATTTTTTATGAGAATGTGCTTGTTTCTTTTGGTGAAACACAAAACTCAAAAAATTATATGGCTTCTATGCAATCAGAATATGATGCTATTATGAAATATGGTACATGGACTTTGTGCAATTTTCCTCCAAGCAAAAAAGGCCATTGTGACCAAATGGGTACGCAAGCTGAAACATAAGCATAAGGGAACACTAGATAAGTATAAGGCTAGTATTGTTGCCAAATTTTATGCTCAAGAGAAAGGCATTGATTTTGATGAGAATTTTGCTTCCACATGCCGAATCATCACTGTTCATAGCATATGTGAACTTGCAACTCATCATGGTTGGAATGTACATCAATTGGACATTAAAACTACATTTTTGAATGGTGAATTAGAGGAAGAAGTATATGTATTCCATCATGTGGTTTTGTGTAGAAAGCCTATGAAAACAAAGTGTGCAAGTTAAAAAATTCATGATATGGCTTGAAGCATGCACCACATGCTTGATATGAAAAGATACATGCCTACTTGCTAGCACATGCTTTTTAGAATATTCCAACTAAAGAGAACTTTATATGTTAAGCATGTAGATGATGTACTTCTGATCGTTGTTATATATGTTGATGATATTTTTCTCATTGGTCCTAAAAAGAAGCATATTGTTGAATTTAATGCTGATTTCCATGCCTATTTTAAGATGTCAGGTTTGGGGCATTCGCATCATTATTTGGGCATTCAATTTACGCAAGTTGATGGGGGAATCACTTTGTGAAAAAAAAATACACTGACACATTATAACATAATTTTGGCCTTGAAGATAGCAAACCTATTCCTAGTCCCATGGTGACATGTTTATAGTTGATTCTTCATGATGCTAGAGATGCATTTCATGTTGTTCTTTATCACTAACCTATTGGATGTTTGATCTGATTATGCATAACTCGAATTGATATTAAATTTTTTGTCTCACAGATGATCATTGTTATGCATTGTATAGGTTTCAAGCATTGGAAGGCCATTAAGTGCACCTTTTCCTACTTGAGTTGTACCGGACTACTTGGATTGTTTTATCCCAAGGGGAAGATCATTATGAATAGATTTACATGCATTTCTGAATCAAAGTTGGGCTGATTTTTATCACACTCATGTGTCCACGAGTGGTTTTTCTTTATGCTTGGTAGCTCCTCAATATCTTGATTGAGCAAGAAGAAGCCTGTTGTGCCCACTTCTAGTTGTGAGGTTGAGTATAGGGTATCTTTCACAACATTAGTTGAGTCTATGTGGCTCAAAAAGGCCCAAGATCTTCTAGCATGTAATTGAAATTGAGGGGGTAGAAAAGATTCCTTGACCTTCTCTTGAAGTGTTTTTCTTGTTGTTCTAGTTTGTATACGTTGAGGGGGAGATTGTTATGCATCAAGCAAAGTATATTGAGAAACTACTTCAGTGATTTGATTTTGAGGATTGCAAGCCTATTCCACACTAGTGGAGATGAGATTTAAGTTCTCAATTATAGGTGCAAACGCATTCAATAATCTTTTTATCAATAAGTTGTGGAATATTTGATATATGCATATAACACAAGGCCGGACATACAATATGTAGTTTTCCAATTGAGTCAATTTATGCATAGTCATGGTAGTAAGCATTGGCAAGCAGTGAAATATGGGTCCCTTTTATGGTAGTGTTGAGCCTGTTGCAGTGCTAACTTGATGAAGTGGCACACAAGTGATGCACCTAGCCAAGGAGTTGCCAGATAATGGGTTCACTGGTAGTGCACAATGTGTATGCTCACAATGTCTTGTCGATAAATTAAGTAGATGTTTCAAAGCATCTTTTTGAAGGTTTTTAAGGGTTTTGAAGTGTTTGGAAGGTTCAAGTGAACCTGCCCTTATGTGTACATTTTGGAGAAATCAAGGTCAAAAGTAAAGAAGTTATGTAAATTACAAAAGCCTATGTGTGGTCCTCCATTAAAATTTTTGTTTTCCTATAGAGTCACTACATGAAAAAATAAGGTATCATTGGTCTCTACATGAGAACGTTCTTGGATACAAGGAACATCATCATGAGTAATGCAAGGAGTGGGTTAATGTGTGCACTAGAGAGTGGGGAAATGGGTTGTGCATCCAAGACAAAGGCCTTCGATACACATGTAAACGCAAGTCAAGTAAAGTCAAGCAGCCTATGAAAAGGAGTTGACAAGAAGAAAAAGTATTTAGGAGAAGCATAGACTAAGCAAAGGAACAAGAGAGAGACATTGTGAGATCAAGAGAAATAGCCATCACATACAAACAAAGTGTTTATAGAGAGACAAAGTGTGCAGAGAGAGTGCAAATAAATTGAGGGCCAAGGATCGTGGAGGGTATTCTATGCTCTCTTGTGTGTGGAGTCAAAGGTTATTCAAGGCAGAGAGCAACCAAGGTGTGATCATAGTACCATCATGGATGTGTTGCAGGTTGACACTAGAAGTGACCAAGACTTCAACCTTATTGGATGATTGAGTGCAAGGGGTGCACAAGGACAAGCCACTAGGCAAGGTGAAGAAGCGGCATAGAGGTTGACTGCACAAGTAATTGGGGTACTTTGTTGTACTTGTGTGTACTTTTTTTCCTAAAAGGATCTACGCACAATGAGTATTTTATCTTATGTTGGTAGTAAAGATATTGTAATCTTCCATTTTAATCAAGGCACAAAGACTTTTGGCACAACATGTCTTTCTCTTTCTTCTCTACTCTACTAAAGAATCCCCCAATAGGTAGAGATGTTCGGCCATGCTTGCATGCTTTTACAAACAATGATTGGTCTAGTTTTTATGATGCACAAGTGTTCACTAGTGGTAATCGATTTTTCCTTGGAGGATCATGCATACCTTGGTTATGTAAGAAGTAACCTACAATGGTCACATCAAGTTGTGAAGTACAAGGCAGTATTCACAACTACAATGGAGATAAGATGATTGAGATGCTTATTGATAGATCTAAGCATGGAGATTTATGTAATTATGCATATTCGCATTGATAATCATAGTGCATTGGTGATTGTGAAAATATATTATTTCATGTGTGCAAAAAGCACATTGAGTTTTATTATCATTATATCAGAGATGAATCTTCATGTTGGAGATATCGATTCGGTATGTGCCTACACAAGACAATGTGGAAGACATACCAAATATCTTACACAAGAAAATTTTGAAGCTTTTTGCAAAAGCTTTAGGTTTATTACCTTTTGGGGGTTGATCTATCAGTCCTTGTATGTGTTCACATCATTCGCTCTAGGAGGGGTTTATTACACTTATATGTCCCTCAAGTACATAGTACTTAGGAACTCAAATATAGCTCTCACTTCACTTATTCTTATATTACTTATCATTATTGATCATCTATTAGGAGAGAGTTGTTGATATCATTGTGTCTCTTCTTGTGTTGATCTCCTTATTTGCTCTTCTGTGTGCTTCTTTATATCCTCCTCACTCTCCCACACACCCAACATCATATTCTCAATAGATAGTTGGACATCCACATAGGCTTCATGAAGAAATCCTAATGCATTGTTGGCTATCTTGATCCTCCAATCATGGTCTTTGTCAATGAATCATTTTCCTTGATCATATAACCTTTTTGAAGTTACATTATTTCAAAAGTACCACACATGGTTTGTCTTTTCCTCCAAGTCGTATCATTATCTCAATTCTCCCTCTAGCCCAAAAAAATGTCCAATCAATAGATCAAGCTTTTCTTATTGTCTCTCATTTTCTTCTATAACTAGACCCAAGTAGTCTTCATTTGTCTTAAATTCTCTATGTGATCTCACACTATTATTAATCATAATCGGTTCTACTCTATCTTCTTTTGAATCTTTATTAGTCTGCATCTCTTTTTGGACATTCAATGTCTCATCGATAAGTTCTTGATAATCAAAACATGTTTTAAAGGTACTTACCATTAGTACCAGTTCTTTCATTGCATATTTCATCAATTGATTGTTTCTTTCCTCTAAAACAATCTATCATCCCATTGGTAAATTCCCCATTTTCTATCGCAAATGGACCTCCCATTCTAAGTCTCACTTCACTGTTTATAACATTTTCTTCAAACACTTGTCTAAAATATGTTTGCTTCTTGATATCAAACACTAGTTTATATGCACGTCTTATTCTCTTTTTACCTTCATTTGATGTTTCAAATACTATTTCTTTTGTTTTCACTTGTTTTTATTTCTGTCTAGTCATACTTTTATATAACCCTTGTGCACCTTCCTCTTGTTTTCTCCTTTCTTCAATATTTATGACATGTGCATATATAAAAAACAAGTCTATTGGAGTGTCCTAATTTATCAAATATCAAATTGGATCACAAATGGTATTCATTCTCTCCATTTTCAACTTTTGCTTTTGTAAAAATGTGAGCAAATTATCCCTGAAGTCTTGCTCTTCTCTATCCAGTTGAAGACAAAAGTATTCATCTCATATGCACAAGCATTTTGGATTAGTGATGCTTGTGAGAATTTTTGTATTCCTTTTATATGGGGTAGGTGTGCTAATATTGCCATAACAAATATTTACATCTACTCAGCATATTAGGTTTTTCCTTTATTAACTTGAAGTTCTTCACATATTTGTGAGTTGTGTTCTATGTTGTCACATGAAGTACACCCCCTAGGCCCTACATTTTGTTGTAATTCCTTTCTCCAAGTCACATTATTTGGTTTCATAGTCGAAGAAAAAATCAATTGAAGTTTTTCCAAACCCCTGACACTAGCTTTGGGCTCAAATTTTATAGCGTCTCTCGAATTACTAACGTCTCTGTCAAGCTTTGGAGTTATTTCTTTTGGATCAATTGTCATTCTTCTTTGTTTTCAAACAATTTAACTCAAAACTCTTGTTACCTAGTCTCACTCATTTATTGACGCTAAAGGTTGTCGTACATCCTCTAAAAGAGGCTCATCTTGTTTGTGGCCATAAGTGGCATCTTGCAAAAATAAATCAGCTTCCTCTTAGTTTAAACTTTATTGGTCTCCTAATGGTAATTCATCAAATTTATCTTTAAATTCCCCAAGAATCTCAAACATAACCAATCCCTTTTTAGGAGTGTATATCCATCATCATAATGTTTGTCTCATGAATAAATCGAAGTCTTCTAAGAGAAATTCTTATTTCATCTATCTCTTGAACTCTTGCCATTCACTAGACTTAAATCTTGGAATCCTCACTTTAGTTTGTCGTTTTGCTATTCTCAAAAATAATTAGGGCAAGAGAATCTTGGAACCCAAAAAAATCAGATTTACACCCCTTTCCACTAAATTCACGTGTCTCATTCATAACATATTAAAGAATTCAAAGTGCACGATTCTTATACGTAACTTTATTTTGTGTGTTGATTGGCTAGTCTATCTTGCATTTCTTGGTCTCTATTTCTAGAGGTCATCTTTTATTGTGAGAAAAAAGCTTGCTTAAGATAAAAATGCCTTAGAACCTCTATCGAAAGAGCCTTTGTTTTAAATTTTTGATTTTTAAAAGACTTCTTTGCTTTGAACCAAAAACTTAGAGAGAGACTCTGAACTTCTTTTTAAGACTGAAAGTAACCTGCTTTGGAAAAGGAATTCTTTCTTCTACAAACAAGAAATCAAAATCTCAAAATCTAGAGTGGGATTTAGTTGAAAACCTCACTAAACTTCATATATAAAGAACCTAATAGCATCACAAAAAACAAAAAGCAAGTGTTTAGTTATCCAATTCACAGGAGAAAATAAGCACATTATTTTTCCAATAGAAGGTTCACAATCTGGGTGTGTTTTATATTAGAGCTTACATGCAGGGTGTCAATTGTATACTTCACGTTAATTCCCTGCTCCTCTCTCATTAAGAAAATCTCTTATTGCCATCAAACCACCAACATTTTGTACTCATTGCTATAAGTTATATATATATATATATATATATATATATATATATATATATATATATATATATATATATATATATATATGTATGTATGTATGTATGTATGTATATGTGTAAAGATTTTGAAAAATTGTCTTGTTTGTTTTCTGTACTTACATTTGTCTCTTTTGCCACATTCCTTCATCGTTAAACCTATTTTCTTGAACACATAAGCTTCATTTAATCAGTTAAAAATGTTTTAAAAAGATTCTTTACTTAATGAAAAATTATTGATGTACACATTATTTACGCACATGGAAATGTGATTTCCTTACTCTCCCTCAATTTAAAGAATTTAGATGCCTTTATCCTCCTTAAGGATTACAACACCAAAGCATGAAAATTTATAAGTCATGTGATATGATAATGAGACAAGCTTGCCCACTTCTCATCCTTTGATTGCCAATACTTCAAGTTGACCTTTTCTTTTTTCTTTCTAGTACAGTCGTTTTGTCTTGCAGATGCTCTTTTCTTCTATGAAATCATGAAACAAGCTATCTTGTCTCTCTCGATCGCCATCTTGTCCCTTCTATTCAAATATCACATATATTGCATACTCAAAGCATACACATTCTCATAATCAATACATAATCATGTGACAATATACATGAATTCATTTGACACACAAGCATGAACATTAAAAAATTAATTCATATAATTTAATCATACTAATTTAAGCCTATATGTATTGAGAGCACACACACAAATTGAGGCAAGGAAGAATGATCTTCTTCTTCTTCTTCTTCTATTACATAAAAAGGGATGTACAAGAATGACCTAAAAAACAAGAGTACAACAAGTGCAATATATAAAGATCAGTACATAAGGAAAAACCTAATTTCCGCGAATGAGTGAGCTAGCAAGGAACAAATGTGCCATCACTCTCGATAGATAAATCTAATAAAGCTCAATGAAGTATCCCTGATATATACCGGCATGACCACTATACATGCCAGAGAAACGAAAAGCTCATATGTGTCATCCTGGATCATCACATGTTGAGCTTGATATCTCAACACTCCCCCTTAAGCTCAATGCCATATCCTGTAATCCAAGCATCTCCCGAAACTTCTTCAACTTCTCAGCTCCAAGTGCTTTGGTGAAAATATCAGCAATCTACTCATCTGTTCTCACATAAACAAGATCAATGTCACCTGCTAATACTTTCTCTCTAATGAAGTGATAATGTACCTCGATATGCTTTGTTCTAGCATGGAAAACAAGATTCCGTGCTAATTGTATGCTGCTAAGATTATCACAATAAATAGTGATAGGCTTTGCCACTTCCACACCTAAATCTGCAAGTAGCATTTTTAGCCATGATGTCTCACATGCTGTCATTGTAGCACCTCTATACTCAACCTTTGTACTCGACAAAGCAACAGAGGGTTGCTTCTTGCTGCTCCATGTGACAGCTGCACTCCCAAGTGAGAATACAAAACCACTAGTAGTCTTCTATCTGGAATGCTACCAACCCAATCTGCATCGGTGTATCCATAAACTTGCAAATGTACACCAGCCTCATAAAACAATGCATAATCCAAAGTAGCACTCACATAACGTAGGGTGCACCTCAGAGCATCCAAATGTGGCTTCTTGAGAACCTGCAACTGACTTTCAAGTCCAACAATATAACTTAGATCAGGCCTTGTAATAAGACTTCCCACAATTTTTCTGTACATAGTAGCATTTTCCAATGCTTCACCTGATATAGTATCCAACTTCAAATTCTGATCTAATGGCATAGAAATTGGCTTACAATCAACCATACCATACTTTTGCAGCATACTCAAGGCATATTGCCTTTGTGACATCCATATACCTATTTCTGTATGTATAAACTCGATGCCCAAGAAATAGCATAGCACACCAAGATCTTTCATGTCAAATTCTTGCATAAGAAGTTGCTTTATCTCTTTGATGCTTTCTTCATTATCACCACCTACAATCAGATCATCAACATAAATAGCCACAATAGTGATGCCATCATCAACCTTCCTTGCATATGGTGAGTGATCTGCATCACACATAGAAACCCCAATGCTAGTTAAGTAATCAGCAATCCTTGCATGCCATGCACGAGGGGCTTGCTTCAACCCATACAAAGCCTTTTGCAACATGCAAACATAATTTGGATGCTTTGAGTCTTCATATCCTTGTGGCTAGTCCATATATACTTCTTGTAACTCACCATGTAGGAAAGCATTCTTCACATCCATCTGATGCAAAGTCCATCCTTTTGCTGTAGCTAATGCAACAAGTGTCCTGACAATAGACATTTTAGCTACAGAGCTGAATGTTTCCTCATAATCAATGCCATATGTTTGTGCATATCCTTTAGCTACCAATCGTGCTTTATACCTGCTTATGCTACCATCAGCATTATGATTTACCTTGTAAACCCATTTGCAGCCTTTGGATTTCTTTCCTTGCGACAATGGAACCAGCTTCCATGTATCATTTCCATAAAGTGCATCCATCTCCTCATCCAGAGCTTTTTCCCAATCTGCAATTCCAATTGCATCTTCAAAACAAGAAGGTTCGGCATCTTGTATTACCTTGGTCATATAGGCACAATGACGAGCCATATAACTGACATATGTCAATCGTTGCACTCAATTGCGCATCCTCCCAGATCTTCTTGGTCCTGGGTCACTTCTCCTTGTATCATCTGTATGTGCCCTTCTTACTCCTGGAGTCTTCACAGAGGGCAATCCAAGTTCCTCATCAAGACTCTTTTCTGAACCGCTTGAATCTCCATCAACGTCTTCAAAACCTGCACATGTTTTATGACCAGCAGAAAGCTTTTCTTTACCTTTCTTGGATGTATTTGATGAATTTGCTGGACTGAAATTTCCACGTAATCTTCCACTCCTGGATTTGAGTTGGAACTATTGCTTGGTGATGCATCCGATCCACTCAAAACCTGAGATTTTGCACTTGATTTTTTAGCATTTTCTTTGTCATTTGGTTCAAGACCCAGTCCTTCTTTGGCAGCTGCATAGAAGCTTGACATTTCATCAAATACCACATCTCTGCTCACCTTTACCTGTCGTGTGAGTGGGTTATAACATTTGTATTCCTTTTGCTCAAGAGAGTATCCAATGAAGACACACTTTTCTGCTTTTGGATCAAGCTTCGTCCTCAATTCATCTGGGATATGTGCATATGCAATACAACCAAAAACTTTTAGATATGATAAGTTTGGCTTTTTACCTGTAAACTTCTCTTCAGGTATAACTTGATGTAGAGCAACAGTCGGAGTTGTGTTCATGATGTATACAACAGTATGCACATCTTTTGCCCAATAACAATGAGGCATATTCTTCTCAACCATCAAGGCTCTTGCTATTTCTGCAATATGTCTATTTTTACGTTCAGCAATGCCATTCTATTGTGGTGTGTACCTGCATGAAAACTGACGCCGAATTCCATGACTTTTTAGAAAACTGTTGAACTCATTTGACATGTATTCACCTCCTCCATCAGATCTTAATGTCTGAATGTACTTCCCTGTCTGCTTTTCCACCATAACTTTAAAATTCTAGAAATGAGTGAACACCTCGCTCTTCTCTTTCATGAAATATACCCATACTTTACGTGTATGGTCATCAATGAAGGTAACATAAAACCTGCAACCACCCATAGATGTGGTCTTTGCTGGACCCCAAACATCTGTATGTACTACTTCTAGTACATTCTCACTAACATGCTTGTCATGTGGAAATGATGCTATTGATTGTTTACCAAATTGACATGGTGCACATACCTTTTGCATTTCTGCAACTTTGAAATTTGGTAGTCCATGGACAATCTCCTTTGACTGCATCAATTTCAGCTCCTCAAAATCATCTGCACTTGTGAATGCATAGTTATTTTGTTGTCTTCTATTATTTTGATTCTTCAACCTGCAATCACGCTCAAAGTGTCCAGGTTTACCACAATTCTAGCATCCTTTACTATCATTACCTGAATCATTTCTTTGGAAATTTCTGCGACGTCTTTGGCTCCCCTGCCTCGAAACTGTCCTCTTCCTCCTGCATGATTCAGTTATTGACCTTGGTCTTGGTTACTGTTTCCTCTTCCACTTCCTAAACCTCTGCCTCTTCCTCTGCCAGAGTAGAATACTTGTTCGAAACTCGGCTTTCCTTGGGAGTTTGAATCCTCACCAAGATTCTTTTCTTCAATAATCAACATAGATACCAGATCAACAAAATTTGGAATATTTTCCCTGGTCTGTATAGAAGTTATGAACTGCTTATATGCAACTCCTAAACCACGAAGGCATACTTCCACCTTATCATCATCATCTACGTTCACTCCAATAGATGCAAGTGACTCACATATGCTTTTGATTTTCAAGGTATAGTCACTTACCGACATGCTCTTTTGCTCCAAGGTATGCAACTTGTTCTTGAGTTGCAATTTTTGTGCCTTTGTATTGGTCTCATACAATATGACCAAACTGTTCCAAGCCTCTTTCGGAGTCTTGGCAACCTGTATGTGCCCAATCATGCTATATTGTATGCTAACAAATAGCGAGTACATTACCTTTCGTGCTCCTTCATTCCATTCCTCATATGCTATTATCTGTTCTGCAATCTGTTTCTTCTCTGGTAACTGCGAAGCATTTTCGCTCTCTCCTTCCATGTACTTCCAGTAGCCCTTTCCCATCAAGAAATTCGTCATTCTGAATCTCCAAGCATGGAAGTTGTTCTTGTCTAGCTTATCGCTCATAAGCTGACTCATTCCATCTGTGTTTTCCATTTCTGCAACAATATACAATATTGCAAACCACTACAAGCAACACTTTTGCTTGAACACTATCGCACTATGACGTGACAGTTCAATCTCAAAAAACACAGTTTTTGTGTATCAACAATACATGGAATCGCTTGAAATTTCTTGAATATATGAGTGTTGCCGAACACAACGCAAGTTACAGTTTTTGAACTTGACTTGGTTTTTTTGCGAGTCTTCTACCTTCACGCCGATTTTCATAGCAAACGGAGGTAGTTTGTGGATCGCGTTTTCTCCACGCCTTGTTGCGTACTCTTCACCATAGCCTTCTCTACGAGTTCTTTACAACCACGCTGGCTCTGATACCATGTCAGGAGGAAGGAGATAAGGAAGAGCTCACACACGTACTCTCACTCTCAAGGAGAAGCACACACAAATTGAGGCAAGGAAGAATGATCTTCTTCTTCTTCTATTACATAAAAAGGAATGTATAAGAATGACCTAAAAAACAAGAGTACAACAAGTGCAATATATAAAGACCAATACATAAGGAAAAACCTAATGTCCGCGGATGAGTGAGCTGGCAAGGAACAAATGTGCAATTACTCTCGATAGATAAATCTAATAGAGCTCAATGAAGTATCCCTGACATATACCGACGTGACCACTATACATGCCAAAGAAACGAAAAACTGGTACATGTCATCCTGGATCATCACATGTTGAGCTTGATATCTCAACATACACACTCTTATATGATCACACTCGTGTACTATCAGCAAAAACAGTCTAAAATGAACAGTTATGCCTACATAATCAATATCCATAGTTGTTTGGAGCAAACTATGACAAGATAATCATGTAAATGTGTGCTCGCATGTAGAGTATTAAGATTCAACATTTAATGTAACTAATACTCATATGCGATGAGGTTTGCGTTGAAATGAATTTGCATACATAGAGGAACGTCATTTCCTGTAGCGCCTAACTTTTCATAATGAAATAATCATGTAGATGAAGATATATATGCAAAGGATCAACATACACAATTATGCCCAGCTATCCATGAGGAGACAATCAGCTAGATAGACATATATATGCAAAGGATCAGCATGTATTGTTGCACCCAACTCCATGAAAAGTCAATCATGTATATGCACATATATATGTAAGGGATCAATGTGAAAGATTGTGCCCAGCTATCCAGCAAGAGATAAATCATGTCTATGCACATGCATATGTAGAGGATCAATGTGCACAACTGATCCCAACTATCCACAAAGAGACAATCATATACATGTGTGTGTGTGTACATATGTATGCATGTATGTATGAATGTATGTGTGTGTTTGTATGTATGTATGTATATATGTATGTATAAATGTATGTATGTATGTATGTATGTATGTATGTATGTATGTATGCATGTTGTATGTATGTGTGTCTGTGCATGCATGTGTGTGTGTGTGTGTGTGTGTTTGTGTGTGTATGTGTGTGTGCATGCATGTGTGTGTGTGTGTTTCTGTGAGTATATATGTGTGTCCACGTGTGTGTATGTGTATGTGGCAGAATATATATCAAAACCTTCACAACTAAACCCTGACCAGTGGGCATGAAAAATGATGAAACACTCGTTCTCTCAACTTTCCACTCCACTAGTTAGGCCAACGACCTCTGCTGAGTTGGTCTAACAGCAGAAGGATTCTTTCTCGAGCTTTTTGACTTTTGCTGTCATATTGGACCCCTTGCCTGCAGGCCTCAGATCTTCTCGTCCAGCTGTTTACTGTCTGTTTTCTTGTCCGGATATCTTTACCACCAAACATTCCTGTTAAACCAACCATCTTCCATAGAACTGGGATTGAAGGAAGATTTGCATGGGGGCTCCATGTCATGTCTATGTCAATTCAAGTTATGCCCACAAACCTGTACCAGCAAGCAATTTAGCCATCTCTGTGCCTTCTTACTCTCGACTCACTTCAAAGGCTCTCTCTTGGCTGCCCACTGCTATTCCAAAACGATACACCACCTATCCATCTCATATACAGCGTCTGAATGGCATACAGTAAGCAACCTGCACATCTTCCTACCCCTTTTTATTCAATCAATGTCAACCAAAAGTATCTGCATCTGGCTTTCCCAGAGCAGTTGTGCAAGCACTATAAAATAATCAAGAAAACAAATAAAAGGTCTCAGGTTGAATAATATGACCGATTTTTTTCTTGATTCAGAAAAAAACTGTTTGTGCACCTCTGTCTTAACTGCTTTAAAATACAGTGTGCGCATTAAAAATTTGAGCACCTCTGTCTTACTACTTTAAAATACCATGTGCGCATTGAAAAATCACATGCTTCATTTTGAGATGAACTTGGACATAAAATTAGAGAAGCATAAGGCTTCCTGGGTGTGGAGAAACTGCAGTGAAACTACGTCTTTGCAAGAAGTCTGGCATGAATACAAATTATAGGCAAAGGATTTGCCTTAACATGTGAATACAAAACCTTCATATGCCTACATTGTCGTTACAAACATGATTTGCCTTCACAGGCATAATCAGAGATTTTACATGCACATAAATCCTTCTTGACAAAGTAGATACTTTGTTCTCCTTTATACTGCTGGCGTGTCCATGAATGAGAAGTTCTTGTAGCCCTTGTACGCATAGTACGCAGTCTTTATGTAGTAGAATCCTAAAGAGAAAAGCCCACATGCAAACAACGTGAATATAAAACCTGCAATGAAACAAATGAACATGAATGAGAGTGACGCCGCTTTTCATTTTGACGATAATGCACTAAGCCTCATGAGTTTAAATTACTTGGAAACCGGAGAAATACTGCCCATTTCATAGATGATGCCCAGCATAAAGTGATGCTTAACAATAATGGGTCAGTATGTAATCACATGAAATCATAAAGTAGCTATTTACAAGCTATGTGATTCAAAACGTGTGCCAAACATTGGCAGAAGTTATAAACAGACTTTGATCTTAGTTGCTCAAAATCACATGTACTTCCAAGCTAAGTAAGTACTGGGTGCGCACAATCAAAGTTTACTTATCTTGAAGTGTGGAGATCCTGCAGCTTCCACATATAATGCCCCGCACAAAGCAGTAGTTAAAAACTGATTGGGAAAGGATAAATTTGATTTTATCCGGACTGATATAACCAGTCAAAGCATTCGCAATAATAGCTATTTAGAAGCTGCGTAATTCAGAGCATATAGTACATATGCTGCGTGTCGCGATTTATTTTGTCGATGCCCAAAAAGCTAAGCGTGGTGATACTCTTTCAGAGGAACAAGCCTAAGTACAGACATCTTCGAAGAATATTTCCGAATTTCCCCTTGTAATAATGGTTTTTCTTTCTCTTCTTTATCCCTCCAATATAGATCGGTTTCGAAGATTTTTCGTCAGTCCAAATGATCCGTAACAAGAACGTGGGATCCATAAATCATTAAAATGTCAGCCATAATTACAGGATATCTCCTGAGAGAATGTCAAATGTCTGAGTCCTCTCATTACATGACATTCAGTATATTATCCACGGAAAATAATATACGTCAAACCGTTAAAAGTCAGGTTCCAAATGCCAAATCTTTAAGCAAGTTTAATACATTACACTCCTCAAAATCCCCGTTAATAGTTGAGAACTGTTAAAGTGTACCTTGAGGTTTGTGATGAGTGTTGAAAAGAAGGACAAGACCGAGTACGAGGAAGAGAGTGCCGGAGACGAGCAGTATAAGCGTGAGAGACACTTCTTTCAAAGGAAAACGATTATGAGCGATGGAGATGCCCTGGAAAGCTGTTTCATCGTCTTCTTCATCTGTGATCGAGAACGTATGATCTACATACGCCATCGTCTGAAGACAACGCCTTGAGGATCTCTCTGCTTTTCAAGATCTGTTTTCTTGTGTCGGCTAAGCACACACTCACATTCACGCATGCGTGAGTGCATGTGTGTCTGTGTGTGTGTGTGTGTGTGCGTGCGCGCGCGCTGGGAGGAGGGGCGGGGGGCTTGCGTTTTGCTGGTCAGAAGTCTTGTTTCAACCTTCAAGTGAGCGGACTACGAAATGCCCGAAGCAAGATTTGGAGTTTACATCCAACTTTATATCATACTTGTTCAATAGAGAAAGAAGGAAGTGCACTACAAAAAGGAAGATACAATTGACTAAAAGTCAAAGAGGGATCGTCCAAAAACCTCCCATAATGCAGGTTCAGCCGAAGTGTACTCTCTCGAGCTTCAACTTTGAAATTGCAAATGTACAAGTGAATGGGCATAGTATTTGTGGGACCTCTCATATCTCACAAAGGAGGGGTTATACTGGGAAACAACTTTGTTACAACTGATTTAACTGCCCTAAGCCATTACATGTCCAGCTTGAAAGTTAAACTCTCGACCTCCACCTCAAGAGGTTAGATCCAAACCAATTCCCCTACGAGACATGATATTAAATTGTTGGCCAAGAGCCTCTCATACAAGGGGCACATGCATTGGAGTGGCATTGAAGTGGATATCATTGTGTATGTGCCCTTACAATTCCATTTGGGTTCTAACGTATTGAGTATTTGGTGGCCTGCGAAACAGTGCTTGGCCTACGTTCTAACTTGGCACCCCACAATACTAAATTCTTCAAATTTCCTTTTGTTAAAGAAAAATTGAGAAGGATTGATCATTGCCAACTAATAAGGAGATTCCTAACCAATAATAGGAGGCCTAAAGGCATCAAAGCTATCAAATTTCTCCATAAAGAGGATGAAAAGGAGGACATTGATAATTGGAGATTAACGGCATACTCCAAAAATGTATATAAAGATATACAAAGAAAGCTTATGAATCTCTTACTCTTGGTGAGAAAAACAATCTTCTTTCATAGCATTCACTTTAATCACAACTTGTTAGTATTTCAATGGAATTCATAAATAATTCCCAAAGTTTTTAATTGCCATGGGTAGAATTGATAGTTCCTATGTTGAAACAATTGCTTTTTTTTTGTGTTAGTAAGGTGCTCTGCAGGTTGCTTTTTTCCAAAGTTCTCTCTAAACTGACTAAAACCCATGCATCCACATACAAAACTGCTTTGATACCAGTGAAGGGGACCTTCCCCACTAAGCTATTGTGTTTGTCAAATTGTCGAAAAGCTCTTGATTTGGACGACCAAGTTGAATCCCATACAAGGAATCCCATCGTTTCCTTCATTTTTTACACTTTCTAAAATTTATGAATTGTTATTAGTTTGGATCGGATGTTGCTTAATTTTTGTAACATCTTCAAGGAGGATAATTAATACAGATCTTGAGCTCACGACTTATCTTTTTGGATGGTGTCGCAATTGCTCTCTATACATGTCTATACAAACTTTCACAAAACACAAAAAAGAGAGAACTCAAGAGTATACAAGAGTGTCTGGGGTCCATTTGGCCTTTCACATAAACACTAATGATAATAATTAGTAACAATACATCTATAAGAAAATATAAGAATTTACGTAGGTAAGCATAGACAAAAGGCATATTAAATGCACAAATTAAGATCAAGGGATTGAAAGTAGATTTGGTGTTAGTGCACACGTTAAATCAACATGCTAAGAAGCCTCCAAAGAGAGAGGGTACGGAACCCTACTAATAAGCTAGATCTCAAGGATTTATTAGCTTAGCCATTTTTGAGAGAGAAGTCCTTCCAAACTATATTAATGGGTGTAGAGTGAAGCTATATAAGGAGTCCCTCTTTGAAGAAATGCTACCACATTTGCTCCAAGCACAGAATATGTGTAGTGTTTCCTCAATCACAAGTTTTTGATACTCAAGAATAGTGGAAGAGATAGACATAGATAAATAGACAGAACTTGCACAAGATAAGAGAAAATCTGACATAGAAGAGCAGACAAGATATGACTCAGAGAAAGAGAAGTTATGATATTTATATAGGTTTGAATCAATCGATATAATAGCTTTGGAAAATAGCTTCTTGATGAATCCTCAACATCCTGTCCACCCCTCAGCTATCACAATCTCATCCACACTCCCACTCTCAATCACACTCTCACTCTCACTCTCACTCTCACTCTCACTCTCAATCACGTAATTCTCTTATTTTTGGCCTCTTCCCACTTGATGCAACAAATCTCCTTCATAAAAGAGTTTATCATCCCCAAGGAAGTGCATGATCCACCACATATATAGAAAAAATCGGCTCTCCCCATGTTGCATGCAAAACTTTCTCAAAAGCATGTGTTTGTAGTATTCAAGTGCTTTCTTTAGCAGTACTTGTCCAAAAATAGAAGAAACGTATCGAAAAGACGTATTCAAAGACATCCGTAAGTGTGCATGACAAACATATGCTTCAAAACCACAAATTCAAATAGAAATAGAGAAGGCCACTTATTTTTTTAAGCACCTAAAAAATAGCACTTTTCGAAGCCCTAATGTAACTCAAAAACAGTGAGGAATTAGCTTAATCTTGTGAGATACAAAAATGTTCAGCTCTTCAATCTGCACAACAATATTAGAGATGCCCTAGGTCAAAATCTGCCTCCAAGTATCACTTTTGAGTCTTGCAAGTTTATAAATCTAGAGAGAGAATAAAATCAAGGCATTTTCTTACACTGAACTAAATGTAGCACCTTAAACAAACTACTTAAAACATGGCTCATAAAAATTTCACAATGATACTTTAATTCTCTTATGTATGCTCTACCTTTCTCTCATACATCATTTCTCTTAATTCTTTCATCTTCACGTTCAATTTTCAACCAAAAAACATGATGCAAATAAGGTTTAGAGAGAGAATATAAAACTTGTCATCCCTAAATTCTTCCTACATGCATAAAATGACCTAATTATTCATTCTAAACATGATCTCTACAATGCCATTTGAAAAGTTCAAAATGAATTATTTCACTATCGAAAGGCCTATTACAATCCCCCCCCCCCCCCCCCCCTTTTAAGAACTCTGTCCTCAGAGTTGGAAAGAAGGATATGTGCCAAAAAATCATCTAAGTTCACCCAAGTGGGATCTTCAACTGGATATGTGTGCCATTTCAATAAAATCTCTACTATAAATCTATTTCTAAGTAATCATTCCCTCCTATCTAATACTATTTTAGGTCAAAGCTCAAAAGAGCCATCATCTTTCAATTTATAATTGTCCTGCAAGACATGAGCAACATTAGGTACGTATCTTTTAAGTAAGCTAACATGAAATACAGGATGCACATTTAAATGTTCAACTCCAACAAGTAAACAAGAGATCCAATCTTTTTCAAAACTTTAAAAGGACCTACGTATCGTGTAGAAAGTCTATGATCCTTCCCTAGCAACAAGTTAGATCGGTGAAGATTGACTTTAAGAAATACCATGTCATCTGTTTGAAATTCAAATGGTCTTCTCTTCAAATCATAGAATTTCTTTTGTTTTCTTGAGATTCTTTTGTGTTGTTGATTTTTTTCGAGTTCTTCATCCATATTCTCAAGCATTTCTTTACATACTTCAACTTTATTTGGAATTCCAAAAAATGAAGTTGGAGCCAAGCAATTATAACCATACATAGCCTCAAATGGAGTCATTTTCATAGATGCATGCCATGCGTTATTGTATGCAAACTCGACTGAAGGAAAATATTCACTCTAATTATTGTGCTTTTCATTGACATACATGCACCACATATCTTAAAATACCCGATTAACCTTCTCGATTTCCCTATCAATTTGTGGATGGAAAGTTGTATTGATACAAAGTTGAGTTCCAATGGATCTCTATCAAAAATTATGTCTTTAGGCATTCCATGCAGTCAAAAAATTTCTTTTACAAATAGTCTTGCAACATTCAAGGCAGTATCAGTCTTTTTCATGGGAAAGAAATGTGCCATCTTAGCAAGTCGATCAACTACCACAAATATGGTCTCATGCTTGCCTCCGCTTGTAGGTAATTTAGTGATAAAGTCCATAGATATAGACTCTCACTTTTGATTTGGAACATCCAAAGTTGAAGCATTCTAGGCATTCTCTTAAACTCAGATCTCACCTATTGGCACTTTAAACATTTACTAACACATTTTCTAATATCATGCTTCATACATGGTCATATGTAAGAATAATTCACATAGGTCCTTGAATAACCTCGATGTGCAGAAAAAGCTCCATCATGACAATCATGCAATATTTGCACTTTCAATGGAGACTCAAAAGATATGCATAATCGATTGTTACAATACAAAGATTCATTCTCCAAATGAAATTTGTCTTGATACATCAATCCCTTGTTTGCATGCAAAAAAGAACAACATATGTGCATAAAAAGATTCATGGTTTAGTTCTTCTTGAATTTGATTGAGAAAATTGTAATTTATTATAAAAAGGGGATTACATAAAGGTCTTAGATTCATTGCATCAATGGCCTTATTTTCCTTACTAGCCAAATACTTAATGTCAAAATCATACTCGCTTAATAATTCAATCCAACCCTTTTGCCTATTGTTAAGCAATGGTTGTGTGAATATGTATTT
The DNA here is from genome assembly GCA_020310875.1 of Ceratopteris richardii. Classification (NCBI taxonomy): domain Eukaryota; kingdom Viridiplantae; phylum Streptophyta; class Polypodiopsida; order Polypodiales; family Pteridaceae; genus Ceratopteris; species Ceratopteris richardii. The sequence goes on from CM035414.1 coordinate 74,413,054, forward strand.
TAGACTCTAATGATCTGTTTTCAACTCAAACGTAACCCCTAATAGTAGATGTCTCTAATGCTTAAGTGCATGTACAAGAGAAAGCATTTCTAGATCATAAGTAGGATAATTAAGTTCATGTTTTCTTAGTTTTCTGGATTCATATGCAACCACCCTACCATCTTGTGAAAGAACACATCCTATCTGACTACCGCTTGCATCACATGCAACCACAAAAGGCTTTCCCAAATCTAGTATTTTCAAAACACAATTATCAATGACTTTTTGTTCCAATGATTCAAATGATTTTTGACAGGCATCACTCCACACAAATCCTGCATTCTTTTTAGTCAACTATGTGAGGGGATCAACTACCTTTGAGAAATCCTTAATATGTGATCTTTCATATTGCACCAATCCAAAAAAACTTCTAATATCCCTTACAATTTTAACAACTAGCCAATCAACTATTTTGTTCACTTTATCTTGGTCTATATGAATTCCCTCTTTAGATATGACTCTTCCAAGATACACAAGTTTATCCTTAGCAAAGAAACACTTACTCTTGTTTCCATACAATTTGTGTTCTCTAAGAGTTTGCAAAGTCTTCTTCAGAGCTACAACATGCTCATGATCATCTTTAGAGTATACAAATATATCACAAGAAATACTAAGATGAACTCATCTAGGTAATCACGGAAAACATTGTTCATCAAGCACATAAAGGCAGGAGTGTTTGTTAATCCAAAAGGTAAAACCCTAAAGACAAGTGGCCATAATGTGTTCAAAAATTTGTATTGGGTATATCTTCTATTTTGATCCTAATTTGGTGATAACCAGATCTTAAATCAATCTTAGTGAATACAGTCGCTCCACTTAATTAACATAATAAGTCATCTATGTGAGGTAGTGGGTACTTATTTTTAATTGTTCTTTTATTCAACCCCCTATAGTCAATACATAATCTATAAGAGTCCTATTTCTTGTTCTCAAATAAAATAGGTGCTCCCCAAGGTGAAACAATTGATCTTATCAATTCTCTCTTCAAAGTATCATCTAATTGAATCTTAAGATCCTTTAATTCATCTATGTTAAATCTATAGGTTGCTCTAGAGTATGGTTCGTTCCTTGGGTACAGGTCGATGGCATGGTCAATCTGCCTAGGTGGAGGTATACAAGGGAAGTCTTTTGGAAATTCATCGACATATTCTTTCAAAAGATTTTCTATATAATTCAGAAGATTTTCATCATTATCTTCCTCATGCATATTTTTCACATACACTACAATTGTTCTACACCCATCACGTATACCTCCAATTATTTGCATAACAGAAATGAGAATAGGATTAGGATTATGCACATCACCTAGAATGTGGATAAATTCATTTTCTAGCCTTAAAGTGGTTGTTCTTTGTTCACAATGCATCACTCTTTCATTTCAATCATGGAAACTCCTAGAAAAGCACCTATCTAAAAAAGTAAATGCAAGGTTTTCAATCTATCCTTTTGTATAGTGTGATCATCCATTGGCCATCTCTACATTTCTTTTCAATCTATCCTTTTGTATAGTGTGATCATCCATTGGCCATCTCTACATATTTAGGGTTATCCCTAAATTTTGTATCAATTTGATAGATAGAAAACAATGTATACTACCCGAATCAATCAGAAATATGATTCTATGCATAGAAATAATACCCGAAATCATAATTAAAGAAGCCCGTGGGAAAGAACTATCTTCCATGCAATGTAAAGTAGAGTTAGGCCACTTACCTCCATCATCTACTTTCTCAATTGTTGCACCTTCCTCAATGATTTTTATCACCTTTGCTCTCGTGTTGTCAAAAATTGTGAAACTCCATCTTCTTCTCCATATGATAGTGTGGAGAACAACAAAAAATGGATATGGTCAACGGAATAAGACTAAAAGTAAATCAAGGAAGAGGGATTTCAAACGCCATTATTGTCATAAGAAAGGACACATGAAGAAAGACTGTTATGCATTAAAGAATGCTAAAGGTAAAGGACAGAATGTTGATGGGCATGTTAAACACTTACTTGCACCATCTACTTTGACTGTGAAGATTGAAGAAATTAATGCTATTTCTGATGATGCTGATGTGTTGGCACTTGATAGAACTATGCCAAGTGAGGCTCTTATGGTTGATTCTCTTTCCCACACATGGTTGCTAGATTTTGGTGCTTCTTTCCATGTGAAACCACACAATGAATGGTTCTCTAATTATGCATCAAAGTCTCTTGGTAATCTGAGACTTGGCGATTCTTACCAGTGTGACATTGTGGGGGATTGGAGATGTGGTTTTGCAGTTCATTGATGGTTCAAAATTCACTATGCATAATGTATGCCATGTACCTCAGTTATCACGTAGTTTGATGTTAGTTGGTCAACTTGATGACCTTGGTTATAAGGTGGTCTTCTATGCTCAATCCTTTTGTATATCAAAGGGCAATATGGTTATTGAAAAAGGAAGCAAAGTTGGCTCACTTTATGATTTATTTGTATCACAGAAAGAACACTTGTTCGTTGTTATTGAAAATCCTATGGCTTGTATTCGGCATGGTCGTTTGGGCCATATATCTCGTAGTGGAATGGAAACTCTTTCTCATTATGGCTACTTACCTGTGTTATCTTTCTCTGATTTTTCATTTTGTGAGCATTGTCAATATGGAAAGCAAACCAGAAATGTGCATAGAATGCACATTGACTCTTCAAGCCTTTAGATCTTGTTCATACAGATGTGTGTGGTCCTATGCCCACTAGGTCCTTAGGTGGTTCTCTTTACTTTGTCACTTTCATAGATGATGCTACTAGAAAAGTTTGGGTATATCCTATCAAATCAAAGGATGAGGTATTCCCTACTTTCAAAAAATGGCTTGTTTCAGTGGAGACTGAAAAAGGAACTAAGCTTAAGGCTTTGCATTCAGATAATGGGGGTGAGTATACCTCACATGAATTCAACTTTTTCTATCAATCTAGAGGGATTTGCAGACTCCTTATACCCCAGTACAGAATGACGTAGCTGAAAGGATGAATAGAATTATTCAACATAGAGTAGTTTCTATGTTGCATCATGCAAACCTCTCACAAGGCTTTTGGGCAGAAGCAGTATTGACTGTAGTTCATGTGATTAATCTTTCACCTAGTACTGCCAAACATATGAAAGTGGCATAAGAGTTATTGACAGGGAAGCCACCATATTATGATCATCTTTGAGTTTTTGGGTGTGAAGCATATGTTCATATACCCAAGAATCTTAGACAAAAGTTGGACCATAAGTCAAAGAAATGCATTTTTCTTGGATATGGTCGAGAAGGAAAATTTCGATATCGCTTATGGGATCCTGAAACACAGTTAGTGATCAGAAGTAGTGATGTCATTTTCAATGAGTTTAACATGCATAAACAACCCATTAAGGAGGGAAGTCAGAAGAGTGGTGTTTGAGGATATTGGTCCTCCAGTTAGCATGCACAAAAATGTTGCACATAGGGATGTTCAAGAGAATGTCTGATCAGATCACTTTGCACATGTTCCTGTTCAGCAACCATTGAGACGCTCTACACGTGTCTCACATCCACATGATAGATATGTTCCAGGCTTAGGTTTTATTATGCTAATAGATACCGGTGAGCCTTCTTACTACAAAGATGCTATGTAGACAGAGGATCATGTCAAGTGGGAGCATTCCATGAAGAGTGAATTGGATTCTATTCACAAGAATGGTACTTGGGATTTAGTACCTTTGCGTCGTCTGTGTGACGGTAATCAGTAATTGCTACGTGACGCATTGTGAACAATATTAACCTGAGTATGAACAGTAATCGGTGAGAGGACTAATCGGAGTCTTGAGAGTAATTCGGATTAAACAGAGTTTTGAATGTTAACGTACTGCGGTTTGGATAAGTTAATTGGGAAAATCAAGTTACAGGGCCTCTGATTTATTAGACCCCTACCACTCCCAAGAACCCGAAAAGAACTTAAAATGCCTGTAATGTAAAAGTGCATTTTAACATAGCCGAGTACCACTCAAGTAGCGAAAGATGCACTTAATCGCCTGCCAATGCTTGACTCCTGGGCAATGCATAAACCTGCTCATTTGTGAGACAGCAAACTCAATATCTGGCTAAGTAATGCATAAGTAAATCAGGCATCCAACAGCCTATTGATATAGAACAACATCAAATGCATCTCCAACATCATGAAGACTCAATCATAAACCTGTCTCCTTTGGAGTGGCAATAGGCTTACAATCTTCAAGGCCAAAATGTTGCAATAGTGTGTCAATATATTTCATTTGACATAAAGGCACCATCAAAATGCATAAATTGAATGCCCAATTAATGATGCAAATGCCCCAAATCAGACATCTCAAATGAGGCATGAAAATCAACCTAAAAATAAGCAATATGCTTCTCATGTGGACCAGTGAGCAGCATGTCATCAACATATACCACTATGATCAGAAGTACATCATTAGCACGCTTAACATATAAGGTGCTTTCAGTTGGATTGTTCTCAAAACCATGTGCAATCAGATAGGGATGTATCTTTTCATACCAAGCACATGGTGCTTGACCATATAAAGCCTTTCTTAACCTGCACACCTGGTTTTCATGCCCTTTTTGCACAAAGCCACGGGGCTAAAAAACATACACTTCTTCATGCAAGTCACCATTCAGAAATGTTGTATTAATGTCCAACTGATGTACATTCCAACCATGATGAGCTGCAAGTGCATAGATGCTATGAACAATAGACATTCGACAAGTAGGTGCAAAGGTCTTATCAAAATCAATGCCTTTTTCCTGCACATAACCCTTTGCAACAAGCCTAGCCTTATACCTATCCATTGTTCCATCAGGCTTATGCTTTAGCCTGTATACCCACTTAGTGCCAATGGCCTCCTTGCTAGGAGGCAAGTCACATAAAGTCGAGGTACCATTTTTCATGATAGCATCATATTCAGATTGCATTGCAACCATCCAATGTTTACTAGAATTTTGTGCTTCATCAAATGAAACAGGTTCAGTCTCATCACAGAGACTGGAGGCAGCCGTAGCATAGCAACCTCATGCAAAAGAGCCACTATGAGAGCTTGATTGAGTACGATATGACAAAGGTGCATCTAATTTGCTGTCATCCAAAGTCTTCACCAGCCATTTTGGCATAGTTTTTGCCTGCTCAATATCAGCTCTCTCATCAAGAAGTGCATCATGTAAATCTGCATCAGAAATGGAATGATCTGCATCATCACATGAAACCTGCAAAGGTTGAGAAGTTGCCTCATTAGGACCAGCACTAGACTGTCCACCTGTAAAAAGAGGCAGCAAAGTATCATACATGTCTTTGGAGCTAACAGATGTCCTTAGTACATGAAAGCAATGTCTAAATAGAATCTTCCACAAAAACAACATCACAACTAACCAAAATGCATTTACTCTATGTATGATACAGACGATAGACTTTACTTTCAGAACTGTACCCAACAAAAATACATTTTATTGCTTTATCATCCAATTTTCTGCGATGTTGTTCAGGCACTAATGCATATGCCAGACAACCAAAAACACATAAATGAGCAACAAATGGCTTTCGACTATGCCAAGCCTCATATGGAGTGATAGACTTCAGCGCTTTGGTGGGACACTTGTTAAGTACATATGTTGCACACATGATAGCCTCAAGCAAGAAACTATGTGTTAAAGCCTGACTCTTGACCATACACCTCGCCATCTCCATGAGTGACTTGTTCTTCTGTTTAGCATTTTGGTTAGCTATGATGATGTTTTTGTGGAAGATGCTATTCAGCCATTACTCTCATGTACCAAGGAGATATCAGTTAGCTCCAAAGACATGTATGATACTTTGCTTCCTCTTTTTACACGTGCATAGTCTAGTGTTGGTCCAAATGAGGCAATTTCTTAGCCTTTACATGTTTCATGTGATGATGTTGATCATTCCATTTCTGATGTAGGTTTACATGATGCACTTGTTAATGAGAGATATGATATTGAGGAGGCAAAAACTATGCTAAAATTGCTAGTGCAAACTTTGCGAGATACCAACTTAGATGCACCTCTGACATATCGTACTTGTTTAGGTTCTCATAGTGCTTCTTTTGCATCAGATTGCTATGCTATGGCTCTCTGTAGTCTCTATGATGAGAATGAGCCTGTTTTGTTTGATGAAGCACAAAATTATGAAAATTGGATGGCTGCTATGCAATCAAAATATGCTGCTACCATGAAAAATGGTACCTAGTCTTTATGTGATTTGCCTCCTGCCAAGAAGGCCATTGGCACTAAGTGGGTATACATGCTGAAGTGTAAACATGATGGAACAATTAACATGTATAAGGTTAGGCTTGTTGCAAAGGGTTATGCTAAGGAAAGAGGCATTGATTTTGATGAGACCTTTGCACCTACATTCCGATTGACTATTGTTCATAGCATCTATGCACTTGCAACTCATCATGGTTGGAACATACATCAGTTGGACATTAAAACCGCATTTTGAAATGGTGACTTGCATGAAGAAGTGTATGTTTTTCAACCCCATGGTTTTGTGCAAAAAGGGCATGAAAAAAGTGTGCAAGTTGAAAAAGCCATTATATGGTTTGAAACAAGCACCACGTGCTTGTTATGAAAAGATATATGCCTACCTGATTGCACATGGTTTTGAGAACAATCCAACTGAGAGACCTTATATGTTAACCATGTAAATGATGTGCTTCTGATCATTGTTGTCTATGTTTATGACAGGCTGATCACTGGTCCTCATGAGAAGCATATTGCTGATTTTAAGGCTGATTTGCATGCCTCATTTGAGATGCCTGATTTGGGGCATTTGCATCATTATTTGGGCATTCAATTTATGCAAGTTGATGGTAGAATAGATTTGTGCCAAACAAAATATATTGATTAATTATTGCAATATTTTGACCTTGAAGACTGCAATCCTATTGCCACTCCTATGGAGACAAGTTTACAATTGCGCCTTCATGATGTTGGAGATGCATTTGATGTTGTTCTCTATTAGTAGGTGTTGGATGCTTGATTTACTTATGCATTAATCAGTGAGGTATTCAGTTTGTTGTCTCACAAATGAGTAGGTTTATGCATTGCCCAGGTGTCAAGCCAAGTATGATATGATAGAGGTGCATCTAATTTGTTGTCACACAAAGTCTGCACTAGCCATTTTGGCATAGTTTTTTCCTCCTCAATATCAGCTCCCTCATCAACAAGTGCATCATGTGAATCTACATCAGAAATGGAATTGTCTGCATCATCACATGAAACCTATAAAGGCTGAGAAGTTGCCTCATTATGACTAGCACTAGATTGTCCAGCTATAAAAAGAGGCATCAAAGTATCATACATGTCTTTGGAGCTAATAGATGTCTCCTTAGTACATTAAAGTAATGGTTGAATAGCATCTTCCATAAAAACAACATCATAGCTAACCAGAATGCATTTAGTCTATGGATGATATAGACGATAGTCTTTGCTTTTGGAACTGTACCCAACAAAAATATATTTCACTGCTTTATTATTGAATTTCCTACATTGTTGTTTAGGCACTAATGCATATGCCAAAACAAAAAACATGCAGGTGAGCAACAGATGGCTTACGACCATGCCAAGCCTCATATGAAGTGATAGATTGCAATGCTTTAGTGGGACATCTGTTAAGTACATATGTTGCACATATAACAACCTCAAGCTAGAAACTATGTGGTAAAGCCTGACTCTTGACCATACACCTCACCATCTCCATGAGTGACCTATTCTTCTATTAATCAACTCCATTCTATTGAGGTGTATATGGCATTGTACACTAATGTTTTATCCCATGTTTAGCCAAAAATGCATTAAAATTAGAAGACATATATTCCCCCCCTCAATCAGAACGGAGGGTGCCCATTTTACATGCTGATAGATTTTCAGTCAAAACCAGAAACTGTTTAAAGCACATAAACACTTTGGACTTTTCTTTCAATGGATATAACCATGCATGCCTGAAAAAATCATCAATGAAAGTCACGAAGTAAAGATAGTTCCCAAAAGAAAATGTCTGCATAGGACCATAGACATCACTATGTACAAGTTGCAATTTCTGAGTAGCTCGAACTGAACCATCTTCTTGGAAGGATGAACACTGCATTTTGCCCAAAATATAGCCTTCACAAACATGTTTACTGGGTGCCTCAATTTTGGACAAAGAGGACACCATTTTAGATTTTTGTAGGCATAACAAACTAAGAAAGTTCAGATGACCAAAGCGTGCATGCCAAAGCTTTGCATCTGACATAGCCTAAGGATCATGTAGTGCATGTAATATATCCCATCATAGGGAGATACATATCTTGAGATAAAGCTTTTCGAAGTTATGATATTTTGTGACTTCACGTTCATGCTTTACGTTTTGTAGGTAAATCTTTGATTTGAGACCATTTCAATCATGCCTCGGGTACTCATGTATGCACGTCATATAGTATGATTATATGTCTGCACACATGTTAATATCTATGTACCCATGCATATGCGTGTATCCATAGGAACCTAAGTATGAAAGAAATTTTTTTTCTTAGAAAATAGAAAACATCAAACAAACAAAAGAAAACAAATACGTAAAGTTAACGCAAGGCATAAAAATAAAAAAAAGAAAACGCAAATCGCGCATGCAATGAATTAAAATAGAAACATAAGTTAAGGAAGAAAGCAACGGAGGCCCGTAGATCTTCTAGATCGTGCACTAATCTCACGACACGAGGGGGAACGCTAGAAGGACGATGCAGAGAAGATTAGCATGGCACCTTGGTGTTTTTAAGTTCTTCTAATTTTGTGCAGAAAAACAAAAACATCTTGGTGAACTTCAAGCGAACTTAGCAGTACCTGATGTGCGCATATGAAGACCAATAATGGATGAGAAGCCCAGAATTACAGCGGAGGAAGGATGGTGCTTGAGCAGACATAACACGGGACCTCTAACAATTTTTGCGCACTATCATCTTGTGAAAAAAACATGAAGTTTCCAGAGGTCCTTTGTGCACAGGACGGACAAGAAGTGGCAGATCGATGGATCATCAAAGATCAAATTTTTTGTTGACTACATATTTAAAATTTGACCCCTTTGAGGAGGAAACGCTGGATAGAAGGAATACAGCTTATGTGAAGAAGATAAGAAATCAAAATTCTTAGCGTGGCATCCAGAAGCTTTGTGTTCATTAATTATGCCCCATAGAAATAAGGATATCGTATTTCATATACTATAACAGAGAAAAGCTGGGTAAAAGACGGACAGCGTCAAACTGTGCGACACTCTTACCAAAATATAGGTAGTAACTATCTTGGTCGTATGGATGACTAGAGCGCAGGTCAAGAGAAGCTTTGCAAATGTGATTTGGGAGAGGAATTTCTATTATGCAAAAGCACCATCATGGTGAATATCATCTGTTGAAGCTCAAGATCAAGGACAAAGCATGGAAGTGCATCAAGGAAGTGGACACACAAGAAGAAGGAGCAAGTAGGGAGTTCCAAGAAGCACCTGTCAAATTTTCAGAAGAAATCCCTACAAAAATAGTGATTTTTATCACTAAAAACCATTGTAAATACCATTTTCCATTTTTGTAACTCCATTTTGTTCAAGCCGAGGAGTCCTCGAGCTTGAGGAGTATTAGAACTACCATCTTACCAATTTTCATAATTTTTAGACTTCGTTTGAGCCCCCAAATAAGCCCTGGAACCTATTTTTTAACTAGCCCGGACACTAGGTCTGGACAGGGCCAAAACCACTCAAAAACTATAAAAAAGGCTGGAGAGCTCATTTTCGAGGTTAGCTTGTTGTAGATTTCAGCTTTGTAAGAGAGTTCTTTGGTAATTCAAGTCCTTCCATTGTTCCACTCTTTGTTCTTACCTTGTGCGCGTGTGTATGTATGTGTGTGCATGTTTGTATGCTTTCACTCATGCACTTGTGCACTTCATTGCTCTTGGTCTTCATACCGGTCCTCACGTCTCCGCGGATTGACATTTATGAGGTGAAGCTCCTCACGTGGGTACTTGCCATTGTGCTAGAGTGACACCAAATTTGGCGCCGTTGCCGGGGAGAGAGCTTGGAGGACGAGCGTGTGACGATAAGACGTAGAGTCGCGACGTTGGAAGGTTAAAAAATCACCATTTTCAATTCAGTTTTTGAGTTTTTTCCTCTTCTTCATCTTCATCATCATCACCATCTCCTTCTCTCTTCATATTCTCTGATTTTTTCCATTTTTGCCACTACATTCACTCATTTTTTACTCGTGGCTGTGAGAAAAAAGCTTAGGAGGAGCTGAGAACCAAAAGCACCGAAGAAAATCACTTGAAACAACTCTTAAAAACACCAAAATCTAGGCGACAGTATCGCGGCATGAGAGGAACAACGTCTAGTATCGCGCGGGTGGTATCGCCGGTTTGGAGATATATTTTGCATCTACAGGCTGATAGGAGTGACAAGGAGGGCACAAGGTACACATATCTGCAAAAATTTTTGAATTTGGGTGTGAAAATCTCCAAGTATCGTGTCTGGTTAAGATTTGGTATCGCGATACCAGAACTCCCGTGTATCGCGATACTTGTCGAGGTATCGTATCATGCATGCCCACTTGAGGTATCGCGATACCATTTTGGTATCGTATCTTCAAGTGCTGGTATCGCGATCGCGGTCACCCCGGTGGTATCGTATCGCGCGTGAAAGTTGGTATCGTATCGCCGAGTCGGTATCGTATCGTCCGGTGCTTTAGTATCGTATCGTGTAAAGATCCAGTATCGTATCGTCTGATTTTTGGTATCGTATCGTGCATGTCAAGTGGTATCGTATCGCATGGAAGGTATCGTATCGTCTATTAAGCGGTATCGTATCGCTTGTTAACTATTATCGTATCGTGGACCAACCAAGTATCGTATCGTGAGGTTGGTATCGTATCGTGCACCTTGTGGTATCGTATCATCTCCTATTTTGGTATCGTATCGTTGGTAAAGTGGTATCGTGTAAGACAAAGGTATCGTATCGTGGAAAATCTGGTATCGTATCGCCTGTTCTGAGTTCCCAGAGAGATCCTGTTTCCCTGTTTTAAACCCTAGAACCTTGAACTGGCATAACTTTCTCATACGAAATCCGTTTGCTGTGATTTTGGTTTTGTTGGAAAGCTCGTGGGGAGTACTACCAGGATTATTAGATAGGGTATTTTGAAGTTGACCTTCAAGGAAACTAGAAAACCAGGGTGTTCCAAAGGATTTTGAGCAATATAAGAGAACTCTGAGACTAGAAGCCAAGGCTTATGAACCTAAGATCTGGGAGACACTTAGGCAAGGATAGACAAAGCATTAGGTCATCTGAGGCTAGTGTCAACCACACAGCCAAGTCTTGGGCTCAACAACTTAGTGGTTATCCTTACACATGAAGTTCAGAAACCAGTGACTCAGAAATGTCTTTTAGCATGGAAAGACCCACACGTAGCTCAGGCACTGCCTATTTACAGACACCAGAAGGTCCCTATAAGACCCAATTGGAGTATATCAGGACCAACCAATTAGGTGTTCGCATCTATGAGGATGGTCTAAGACGATCAGTGGTTCAACTCAAAAATCCTGACCAACCCTTTAGACTTGAACACCCAGTAGTCAAGTTCGAAGAGGGTGCTTACATTGATAAGGAAGGAACCATGTATGTGGTTACCAACTTACCAGACAGGACAGATGAGTTTGGAAACATCATCCCTGAGAACGAGATAGGAGACCTAGAGCAAGGAGACCTGGGACGAGAACCCAAGACCCCTAGAGGTAAGTCAGTCTTGACCAGAGTGCTCACTCCAGAATGGATTCCTCAAGATAACAAGAGCATAAAACTATTCTTGAATAGAGAAACGGAGGAAGCCTTTTGGAGATTTAGGCTAGATCAACCCAACCCAGTAGTCACCATCTATGAATTCAAGGATCCAGAGACACCAAGGAAAGTTGTCTATCTAGATCACACCTCTGAGAAACTATTCTTGGTATCAGATCATGAGAGACATGCTTACACGTGGCAAGGTGAATCAATTTTCCCTCCACCAAGATATAATGTTTCCCATGGCCTCCAAGGAGCCGGATCATCTAAGGCTCATGAAACCCAGAGGGAAAGAACTAGAGAGAGACCGGAGGTAAGTTTTGCAGACACTGTGGGCAGAGACAGATCAGGATATGGAATGGAAAGACCTGAAAGGGAGAGACATAGAGCTCATAGGCATCAAAGAGATGAACATGATTTTCCATTGACCAGACCCCGAGAGCACTCAAGAACCCTTAGACCCTCTCAAGTGGTTAAGACAATGAAGAACTACTTTGATGGGTCAAGAGATCCTTATGATCATGTGGCCGAGTTCAAGCAAGTGTTAAGAGCTGAACAAGTAGAGGACTTGTTCACCCAGTTTGAGGCCTTTGGTCTGACTCTCAAAGGCACTACCTTAGCATGGTTTCAGCCCTTGAATAGTCGTAACTACCGAGAGATAGGCCAACTGCTAGAAGAATTCATTGTAGAGTTTTCCAAGAGTGGTATCAGGCATAACACATCATCCTTGATCCACAGCTTCAAGCAGACACCCCAAGAAACAGTGCGACTTGCAGGAAGAAGGTTTAGACAGTACTTGGAAAGATGCCCTGTACTAGAATTACCCACAGCAGCCAAACAAGTGGCCTTGTTTTTAGATGGCTTGCTAAGCACCAAGTTGAGATCATATGTGTACTTGAAAGAGCCTAGATCCATAGAAGAGTGTGTGCAGATATGTATTGACATAGAAGACAACTTAGGTGAGGAGTTGGGACTGTCCAAACTCTATAAAGATTCTGACAGTTCTACTAGCTGTCATACCTCCAGAGCCTCCAATGAGATAGATGAGATAGCTGAGCAAGTGGCCAAAAAGCTAGGAGTTCAAAATAGACAAATGCCAAGGGTCACCTCATTGAAGCGATGTTATACATGCGGAGGAGATCACATGGCTAATGTGTGCCCAATAATGGCTCAACCCCAAGGAAATCCTAATGCTCTATATTGCACCATTGAGAGAAAATACACCAATCATACGGCTCAAGAATGTCCATACAATAGGCAGGCTGTCAGACAAAATTATCAGCCACCTTACCAGTTGGGTAGGTATCAGAATCAGTACTAACAGCCATATTATAGGCCACAACAACAATATCAACCTCAATACCAGCAACAATATCAAGCACCAAATAGGCCACAGCCAGTCCTGGGAAACCAACCACCAACTCCTTCCAATGTGATCCCAGTTAAATATACGATGGCGGAGGAGAACCCTAATAGAGCATTGGTACCGATAACCCCATTGATACCAGAAAATGACTCTCACGCTCATGGTTCAGACTACTTCCATGAAGATAGTCCACATGCTTATTACATAGAGTCACCTGAGCAAAGTGAAACTTCTCCATATCAATATGAGGCATCACCCATGGAACAAAATTGGGAACCAGGATACTCCAATGTCATGTATACGAATCCAAATCCTAGGCCCCAAGTGAGACAAGTAAGACCACAAGCCCCTAGAGGACCATGCTTTAGATGTCAGGGCGACCATTTCATTCATGAATGTCCCCACCAACCAGCTTTGGGACAAGGGCAAAACATCACAATACAAGGCTTTTGCCCTGAGTGTGGCAAGGAACATCTTCCTAGAGAGTGTCTGAGAAACCCCTCTAGTGCACCCAAGGTTACACCCATCAATGTGGTAGGCCTAGTGGCAGATCGAAGTTCAAGTAGCAGTAATGTGGCTCCTATACAGGTAGTTACTAGGGCACAGGCTGCACAACAAGCAAAACCATCTGAGCAATCAGAGTCAAGTGAGTCAGGAGAGCCTAGTAAGAGGAAACCAAGAACATGGAAGGATACCAGAGAGAAGGCTAATCGCAAGTGGAACAAAAAGCTATCCGAGCTAGAAGAAAGCCTAAGGGATACCAAAACAAAAATAGAAGGCATTGCATCTCAAAGCCCCTCGCATGTTGAAGCTCCATCCGCTCTGCTTCATCCCACCTGCTAATCGTTAAACTTCTGACTTCAGACTCAAAATACTTTAAAAGTCGGAGGTTTCCGAACCTTCAACCTTTACTCTATACTAAGCTATCTTTTGCCATGTGGGTTCTTGGGAGTGTAGGGGTCTGTTAGACAGAGGCCCTGTACTATTTTCCCAACTTCTCACACAATCATAAATGCTTTATCGCGTCTTAGCTTAGTACTTGACTCGGGATACTGATAACTATTTGGCGTACTGGGACTTAGAACTTCCGAACTGGACCTGCTATAGCAACAGAGCAGTAGTCCGGTTCTGACTTCTATCAAAAAATACTCAGCTTCATTAACCGAATACCACCCAATATGCACTTCTTCGTGACCGATAGGTATACCGAACAATAACACGACAGACAGCTATATTCGAAGGTATGCAAACTTACCGTATGCCAAACTCAAGCCACAAGTTCCTACCAACAATCGATCCATCACAAATTTATCATTGTTTTCACTCGCGTTCAGACCATCACCGATACGAGTCCTTCCTGTGATCGGAATCAACAGTGAACGCAGACTACTGTATCGAATCCGGTCACTTAACAACAAAACAAATGTTATCATGCAAATAGTTCGCTTCGACCTTACATGTTTCCTTACTCAACAGAAAACAACACTGACCAACAACACTTAGTCCGCCATAATATCCAGAATTGCATATAACTATTATCGAGCAGATTTATAACACAATACTACAGAGTCGTCACTCTGCACTACAGGGAGAATAGACGCATAGACAGATCCGAACAGAACAGAATAGAGCTTAATCTTCTCATCGACACAACGCACACAGGTTCAAACAGTATGCTCACAAGTTCCCAAAAACGGTGGTCTCTCCCACTCTTTTCTCATTGCCTTATATAGAAGATTTGTTACAAGGGTGCGCGAATCTTTAGTTACATGCGCATTTCAAAAAGGTTCTTTTACATTTAAGACGTCTGTCAGAGTACATTTGTCCTTTTTCGGCGGCCGTCTAACACTGGCACGCACGGTGGACTCGAACCCGCAGGTTCTTATGGTTCTGCTACGAGACCCTCTAAATACATGCTTCGGGCGAGCCTAAACGTTCGGGTAATTTTCTTTTTAATGGTTTCTATCATCTGAACTAAAGTAGTCGGTTCTAATAACTGCGCGTCTGTTCTAACGGAGCTAAGAGCTATGGCTTGAGTTAACAGAATTTCGGCCTGGGTCTGTAAGAAGGCCTCTTGTAAATAAAACTCATTGGATAATGCAGCGTCCCGGGATGTCTTCATTTCGGTTACTTTCTTCTGCATGTCAGTGACTCGATCCTTCTGATTTCGCAACTGGTTATCTAGTCGCTCGAGTTGCTGATTCTGAAATTCGATAGTTTTGGAGTATGCATCTCGTTCTCTGCAAACATTGGCTAGATCCTTTTGGTACTTGGCTTCCCTGGTTAATTGGTGTCTTAGCATTCGGTTGACCTCCTCCGTGCATTCTTGGGCTCTTCGTAGCTCGTCTTTGACTTGTTTTGCTTCTCTCTGTTGGTCCTGATTTTTCTGGATGGTTTCCTGCAATTGGGCCTTGGTTTCTTCGACCAATTCCTCGAGAGATGAGCTGATATCTTCTTTTTCCTATAGTGCGGTCTTCAATTCCCAGATTTCTTCGTGCGCTGTGTGTAATAGCTGGTCTTTGGCGGCAAGCTGCTCCAGTGCTGCATCCCTTTGCTGTATCAAGGCCTGTTGTGCCGAAAACTATGCTTGGAGGTCTGCTAATCGCGTCTGTAATTGATGATTCTCTGCTTTTATGGCATCAATTTCTTCTTGGAGAGGGATGATGTCGGCTTCCAGGAGGTCGACCTTGTGCTGCAGGTCTTGAGAAAGAGAAATAAGCATTTGTCCCATGGCAGCAAGCTCGGAAAAGACCGGAACGGAGGGAAGGAGAAGTGGGTGTTGTGGTTGCGTAGAGGTTTGGGTGTGGATTTGGGGGGATGTCGGGGGTGAATAATTGGGGGAGGATGAAGAGGATTCATAAATTGGTGGGGGAAGAGGGTTGACTGGTGGTGATCTAGGAACATTAGATTCAGTATTATTTATGTGATTGATGGGTTGGTGTTCACCTGCAGTGTGGGCGATGGTGGATTCGACGGCCTTCAGTAGGGTGTTGAGTGCTTCGTCAGCAACTTGCTGCTCGTCGTTCTGTCGCTCTGATGCTTCCTCGGTTGAGACTGTTTCTGTTGTAGTTTGATTCTGTTGGTCGTGTTGGTCGGCCGATGATTTGTTGTGTATGGAAGTGGCTGTGTCGTGAAAGGTCTCTTCTTGTTCCGCGTTGTCTTTATCGGTGTTCTGATTATTTCCGGTGAACCCTTGTGCTCCGCTTTCTGATGAGCTGATTCTGATTCTTTTGCTGCGGAATAACTGGTTGATTTCTTCGTCTTCTTCTTCATTGTCGTCGAGTGGTTGTGCGGCCAGGATGGCTGGGAAGAGGAATGATATGATATGGGGAAGGCGAGAGCGCGGGGTGGTTCCCTTTTGGAGTTGCTTCACTATAGCTACACACTCTTTATGGATTCTAAGGAAAAAGTACGAGGCGAAGTTCACGGGTTCTCGGGCAGCTAGATCTAAGGTGGAATAGAAGGGGCGGGAGATGCCGTAGGTGCGCTTCTGAAGGTTGAGTATGGAGACTAGGAATTGCAGAGCAGATCGTTCGGGTTCAGGGCGGCAGAGAATGGCGTATTCGTTGGACGAAAATCGGGGAAACAGTTCGGTCATGGGGGAGAGGGGAATACTAGGGCCATTTTCTCTGCCTTGCGGGGAGAGGCGGAAGGCTTCAGAGAACGCTTGGAAGGTGATGACGGTTCGCGAAGGGAGCGAGAGGAAGACCCATTGGCGTTCGGTGGCGGGGGACTGAGCAATGGCAGTGATGATTTGCGCGAAGAAGGGATGGGCTTCCACTGAGTGCCAAGGCAACTCAGCGAAGTTGGCCAACCCTCTGCAACGCAAGTATTCTCCTACCTCGGTAGGGATACCATCGCGGAAGGCAGTATAATTGGCTATCGCTTCCATGGCGTTTGCTGATACAGACACTGAACACAAATACAGAACACAAGAGGTCGCACAGAACACTAACACACAACACAGTAGCGATTTTTGGCGTTGCGGAAAGGATTAAGTAGGAACAACATGGTAGGGAGGGAAAGGGATGGGTATCATTGTGCGGTGCGGGAATGATACGGTTTGCATGCTGGCATGCGTGCTTGAGTGACTGGTAAGGGGGCGGCTGGTAACATAAAGATTTTACAAAACATAGCTATTTATAAAAAGGAAAGAAAAAAAGAAAAATATTACACACAACGCGGCCCACCGCCGAATACTTTAATGCGGACTAGTAGCGTGATGATACGGCCGCAGTTTCGACCCATTGATTACTTTTGGGAGTGGATTTCCGATCCATGTAATCAACCGAAAAGTTGCCGGACCGATTTGTTCTGAGATCTTGAAAGGGCCGAACCATCGTAGTTTGAACTTTCCTGCTGCTCTATCCGACTTTGCATTATAGAAGAGTACCAGCTGACCTACCGAAAAGATTGGAGTCTTCAAATATCGATCATGTGTCTTGGCTTGCCTTAGTTGTACTTCGCGCATGGTTAAAAAGCTGAGCCATCGGTGCTCATCAAGTTCTCTGAGTGCGTCCATTCGTGCTGTCAGCGAATCTTCCGGTAGCATCTTCTGAGTGATTGCTACACGCAGACTTGGGATGACTACTTCCATGGGTGCTATTGCTTCTAAGCCATAAGCTAGTTTGAAAGGTGTCAAGCCTGTTGTTACCTTATAGGTAGTTCGGTATGCCCATAATACTGCAGGTAGTAGTTGATCCCATCTTTCCGGTGCTTCCAATGATCAGTTTTCGGAGGATATTCAACAGAGATTTGTTTGTACTTTCGGCCAAACCATTGGCACGAGGATAATAAAGAGAACTAAATTTGTGTGTGACCTGGAACGAATGTGTAAGTGCCTTCATTAAATTGTTTACAAAATGAGTGCCTTGATCTGAGACAATTTCCAGTGGTAAGCCAAAACGTGGAAAGACATCATTCAGCAGACATTTTGCTACTGCAACCGCTGTAGCAGACCGTAAAGACCAAGCTTCTACCCATCTCGCTGCGTAGTCTGTACAGGTTAGTATGTATCTGTTGTTACTGAAGACTGCTGGAGGTGTGATCGGACCGATAAAATCTAATCCCCATTTCTGAAATGGTTCGAGTGGCATAATAGGCTGCAAGGGAAAGAAGTGTCGTTGTAGTGGTTGTCCAGACCTTTGACAGTTATCGCAGTGTTTGACAAATTGGGCCACATCTCTGTACATAGTTGGCCACCAGAGACCTCCTTGCAGAATTTTTTGGTGAGTCAAATCTGTGGCAAAGTGACCACCAGTAGGGGTCGAGTGAGCCATCGTGATGACTGAGTTAATTTCATGCGGAGGGACACAACGAAGTAGGATTCCGGTGTGATCTACATAATATAGTTCTCCAGCGACTAACCGGAATCGGCGACTAAAGACTGCAATTTTCCTTCGGACTGGTTTGGCTGTCTGGGATGGAAAGCATCCTTCGGTGAGAAAAGTTAGAATCTGATCATAATATGTAGGTGGTGCTTGTGATTCGGCAGTCTCATCAGTCAGTGGCTCAGAACTATAGATCGCTGGAGTCGTGTCATCTATGCCTATCAGAGCTTCACCGGAATCTAGACGAGATAAGAAATCTGCTAAGGCATGTGTATTTTCGGGTCGGTGAATGACTTCATAATCAAATTCCTGCAAGAGCAGCACCCATCGTGCTAATCGTCCACCTAAATGCTGCTGTCTTACTAGATAGACGAGGGTAGCATGATCCACATGAAAGGTGAATTTCCGGCCTAGTAGATAATGTCTAAACTTTTTGATCGAGTAAATCAATCCTAGACATTCTCTTTCGGTGGTAGAATAGTTCTTTTTTGCAGGTGCAAGCCTTCTGCTGACATAATAAACGGGGCGAAACCACTTATTTGTTTGCTGCATCAGAACACTGCCAATCGCAATATCTGAAGCGTCGACAAAAACATGGAACGAATTGTCCCAGTCCGGTGGTTGTAAGATTGGTGCCTGCATCAATAAATACTTGAGTGGATCAAATGTGGTTTGGCATTCTTGAGTCCATTCGAACTGTCGGGGAGTTTTGGTGATTAGTCTGTTCAGTGGTACAGCCAGATGAGCAAGCCACCGTAAGTGTCTGCCATGCCACCGTACTTGACCCATGAAACACATTACTTCTTTTGGAGTAGCTGGTATTGGGGCTTCTAAAATTGCCGAAATCTTATCTGGGTCTACTTGGATACCTTGGGCAGATACAATATGACCAAGTAGTTTGCCACACGAAACGGTAAACACAGATTTGTTTGGGTTAAGGCAGAGTCTGTACTCTCGGCACTTTTGAAAACAGCATCATAGATGAAGCAAATGTGCCATCATCTTCCCAAAAATCGAGAAGTCATCGAGATATACTTGCATAAACGAAGTGAGATAAGGAGAGAAAATCTCCTGCATACATCACTGAAAGGTGCTTGGTGCATTTCTTAATCCGAACCACATTACAGTGCAAGCAAAGACACCCCAATTGGTAATGAAGGCAGTTTTTGATATATCTTCTTCAGCCATTCTAACCTGATTGTAACCACTGTATCCATCTAAGAATGAATACATTTCATGTCCTGCTACCCTATCGAGCATGGTATCCAAGAAGGGGATCAGGAAAGGGTCTGGTATGGTTGCTGCATTTAATTTCCGGTAATCCACGTAGATTCGCAGTTGCTTATTTTTCTTTGGTACAATCACAATTGGTGAGATCCATTCAGCATGCTCCACTGGTACGATGAATCCGACCTTTAATAATCTATCAAGTTCGGCTTTTACCTGTGATGCATAATTGGGATTCATCTGGTAGCTGGGCTACTTATTTGGTTTAGCTTCAGGCTTCAACATGACTCTGTGCTGATAGATGCGCGGATCTAATCCTTTCATATCTTTGTAATCCCATGCAAAGACGTCTGAGAATTCGCGAAGAAGTCGAATCCAGTCAGTTTTAAATGATTCCGGTAAGTTTTGCCTTATCTTTACAAGTCGCGGATGATCTTCGTCTCCTAGATTGTACGTGGTCAACTGGTCTTCAGAGACATAAAACTGTTGCGGTTTCTCTGTATCGTCTGTTGACTTGAACATCGATTGTAATTCATCGCCATGTGTTGGGACAATATCTTCCTGCTTAGCTTTTTCGGTGATAGGTACTATTGTGCAAACTGAAGTGTTCCAGTTATCTATAACGGACTGCAGATCAACAGTCCCTAAAGACATTAAATCAGCGTTATTCTTCAGAAATTCCTCTTCTTCATCATCTGACAGTCCATCTAACATGTGGACTGGTTCAGCAAAATATGGTCTGGCGTGAAGTTTGCAATGTTGTATAGCATCTAATTTTACCACATATCTACGATTGGCATCTTTGAACATAAGCTCTTGTGCAGACCAGTCCTGTATTACCTTCGCATGCTTCAGCCAAGGTCGGCCGAGCAGAAGGTTGTAATCCAAAGTGGATTCCGGCAGATCTAGTATAACAAAGTTCATTTTGAAGGTCGTACCTTGTAAAGTAATGGGTACATTCCGCACAAGTCCTATGGGATGGACTCTAGATTGATCTGCCATTCTAACAAAAAATTGAACTGGTTTGATTTCGGTCCATCCTAACCTTTTGCATAAGGCTGTAGTCGCAATGTTAACACCAGAGCCTCCATCAATCAATACCTGCGTAATTTTATGATTCTTATACCATAGTGTAATCAAGGGAACTGAATGATCAACCGTAGAATTAGGTTCCGGTTGCACTGCTGCTGTTGCCGGAATACAAGAAGGTACCGGACTGAACTGTTGTTGGAACTGTTGTCGAATTCCAGGTACTAATGCCAGTAGTTGGCCTAGAGGCAGGGTGATAGATGCCTTGGATAAAATTTCCCAGGCCTGTTGAGATTGGTTGTCCTGCTCCTTTGAACTTGAGGTCTCTGCTGATGCAGAAGTATCTGCTGTTATGTCTACTGCTGATGATGGCTCCGCTGCTGCTTCCTTTTGTTGTGTTCCTTCCTTTGTCGACGAGGCCTGAGTCACCGGAATAGGTTCTGGGAACACTGGTGGTTCTGTTGCGGTCCAGTGACTAGCCTTGTTATACATCCTATGTTGTTCTCGTATCCCAGGTTCGAATATTTCTGCTGCCGACTGCAGTTGTTTACCGGATCGGGTCTGGACTGTAGCAGTCTGTGTTTCTACCGGTGTGATTTGTACCATGTTGGCAATTGGGTTTTGTCGCTCCTTCTTCCTTTGATCATACTCAACTGGATCTTTGCAAAATCTTCTAATGTGCCCGAATTCACCACAAAAATGACAGTGTGGCGGTGGTAAATTGGGATTTTAAGGTGGTGGTCCGTTCTGCCAACGGTTTACATTATAATTGTTGTTCCTTTGTCCTCGGTAGTTCCGATATCCCTGCGGTTGATGGTTTCTCAGTTGCGGAGGCACATAGTGAGTCGCTGATTGTCCATGTTCTTGAATAACTGCATTGACCGTTGCTGTTCCCTGTACTCTGGCGTTGTAGACACAATTTTCGGTGGTGTGTCCGGCAGTGTTGCAGATAGCGCAAAACGTTTGATTTAGTGCACAATTGTCACTAGTATGACTTGAATTTTTGCATGTGACGCAGTATACTTGTCTGGTTATATCTTCAGCCATATTTTTGTTTGTTTTTAACCACTCCAGATCTTCTGTAAATCCACCGACTTTGGATTCCAGTTGCAGAGCCATGGCGATGATTGCATCCAGCATCATAGCTCCGACACATCTTATGATCATGATCTGCTTCAGTTGTGGAGTTAAGCCATTGATGAACCACTGAGTGATGACATCATCAGGTAAGTTAGCGTGGGCCTGTGGTATCTGTCGTAAGTGTGTTCTAAAGAGTGTAGCATACTCCTGGACAGTCTGATTTGCCTTCTGTCGGTTGTTCTGTAAATAATCGAAGATTTCGACGGGATTCTTCTTTAGCCTGAATCGTTGCAGAAAGGCGTCTTGTACTGCGTCATAGGTACCGAAATGATTAATATCGTATTCCGTAAGCCATCTAGCTGCTTCGTTGACCAGTGTAGATTGAAAAACAATGGCCTTATATGCCTGATCTGGTGGATGGTTAAGAACTGCATAACTTATTTCGAAAGTACGTACGTGAGCGTCCGGATCATCTCCTGGGAACCCATTGAATTTCGTGTATGTTACTCCTGTTGGAGGTGGCTTTGGTTGACATAACTGTTGTTGCTGTTGTTGTCCGTTCATTGTGAGTATATTAGGCCTTCCTTCTGTATCTTGAGGTTGATTGGTTGAACTATCAGAACTTGTATCGCCGGATGGCGTGCCTTTCGGTGTGCTATTTTTGCTTAGGATGCTTCGGATCTCTGCTTCAAACAACTTTCCTTCCTTCTGGATGTCCAATATCCGAAATCTTTCTTCCAAGCATGATGGTTGGGCTGAGGATTCCACAAAAAATTCTAAGCCTTCGCCGACAGTTGGTGATACTATCGCCGGAATATCATCAGAGTGAACCGAAATTGTGCCAGAATGCAGTGTTTTTCCGCTTTTACCGATTTCTTTTCCTAGAGTATTTCTGATCGTGGATAACTCTGAATCTTTATCCAAGATTGTTAAACTGGTTTCCAACGGTGTCTTGGTAGATTCTGGAATTACTATATCTTTGATAGGCTGGGTCGAAGTAGCACCAGAATGTACCAAAGGCGTTGATCGTTCCATCGGAATATGACCGGAATTAATTCTAACGTCCTTAACTTGCTTGACCACTGGGTCAGACCGCGTTATACCTTCTTCTCCTAGGGTTGTCTTTAGCACTTTACGTGCTCCAGCCTTATGGTTCTTAGGATACGTTTCGACAGACCGAGTAACCGGCATGTATCATTGCATAGTAACACTATCTGAGCAGTTTGCAACAATCTGGCTTTGTGTTACTGTCAGTTAATCGAACGATAAACGAGAGGTCTGATTCTGACAAACAGCTCACACTCTAATGCCACTTTCCCACAAATAGCTGGCAATCTGATGCCACTTTCCCACAGGTAACTGGCAATCTGATGCCACTTTCCCAGAGATAACTGGCAATCTGATGCCACTTTCCCACAGATGGCGCCAAATGTTAATCGTTAAACTTCTGACTTCAGACTCAAAATACTTCAGAAGTCGGAGGTTTCCGAACCTTCAACCTTTACTCTATACTAAGCTATCTTTTGCCACGTGGGTTCTTGGGAGTCGTAGGGGTCTTTTAGACAGAGGCCCTGTACTATTTTCCCAACTTCTCACACAATCATAAATGCTTTATCGCGTCTTAGCTCAGTACTTGACTCGGGATACTGATAACTATTCGGCGTACTGGGACTTAGAACTTCCGAACTGGACCTGCTATAGCAACAGAGCAGTAGTCCGGTTCTGACTTCTATCAAAAAATACTCAACTTCATTAACCGAATACCACCCAATATGCACTTCTTCGTGACCGATAGGTATATCGAACAATAACACGACAGACAGCTATATTCAAAGGTATGCAAACTTACCGTATGCCAAACTCAAGCCACAAGTTCCTACCAACAATCGATCCATCACAAACTTATCATTGTTTTCACTCGCGTTCAGACCATCACTGATACGAGTCCTTCCTGTGATCGGAATCAATAGTGAACGCAGACTACTGTATCGAATCCGGTCACTTAACAACAAAACAAATGTTATCACGCAAATAGTTCGCTTCGACCTTACATGTTTCCTTACTCAGCAGAAAACAACACTGACCAACAACACTTAGTCCGCCATAATATCCAGAATCGCATATAACTATTATCGAGCAGATTTATAACACAATACTACAGAGTCGTCACTCTGCACTACAGGGAGAATAGACGCATAGACAGATCCGAACAGAACAGAATAGAGCTTAATCTTCTCATCGACACAGCGCACACAGGTTCAAACAGTATGCTCACAAGTTCCCAAAAACGGTGGTCTCTCCCACTCTTTTCTCATTGCCTTATATAGAAGATTTGTTACAAGGGTGCACGAATCTTTAGTTACATGTGCATTTCAAAAAGGTTCTTTTACATTTAAGACGTCTATCAGAGTACATTTGTCCTTTTTCGGCGGCCGTCTAACACACCCCACCACCCACTGTAAATAACCCACAACCAGGGTCTGTTCTTGCAGATGCAACCCCAGAAGGCTTGGACATGATGTTCAAAGCCTACCAGGCTCGACTTCAAGAAGGGCCAACAGCTGCCAACCTAGACAAGAGTTACCCTATAGCGGACTTAGAGATTGAACAGATGAAAATGTGCACGAAAATGGTAGAACAAGCTCAAGCTATACTTGAGACTAGTTAAAAGTTCAATCAGACAAACTCTGTCAAACCAGATTTGCATTTCCAAGGCTTACTAGAAAGATTAGAGCAGTTGGTAAACAAACCACAAGTTTCTTTACCTCCGCAGGCTCAACCAATTATTGAAAGAGGAAGCTCACCACCAATGGGAGCTTATGTTCCTAATTCCATGGATGCTGGAATACCTCCTTCAATTCAACAGTACTCTCAAGAGTTCTTGCGGGAAATACAAGAAGAGAAATGGGCCAAGGAGAAGGGTAACTCCCCTCCTATTCCTGAGATTGATGATCTTCATGATCAATTTCCCCAAGACATTCCGTCTATCTATGGAGATCAAACAGAGCAACAAGAGGATGAGAGATTAGATTTTGAATCTAATTCTTTACAAGAATTGCCTCATTTCACAGGCCCATGGGAATCTGAATCTCTCCAGATCAGAGCTCCCACAATATTGGTAAGAAATGAAGACTCAGTGATTCCAAGAAACACTGACGTCATGAAGAACACTAAGGTTCAATGCCATCTCATGGTAGAAGAGTTGCTCAAAGCAAAACCTGAGCTATGGAATCATGTGAAGGATCAAGTTCCAGAACTTGATTCCAATATGCCCAAAGCAAGCTCTAAGCAAAAAGTTCCAGAGATACCTCTCGACAAGATAGGAGACATGAGCGAAGGTGAAGAAGGTAACACTTATCTTCCGATCACCTATCAAGGTTACACAACCAAAGCAATTGTAGATTCGGGTGCTGGTGTTGCTATTGCGACCACCTCCTTGTGGAAGCGATGGGGCAAACCCACATAAAGACCAACTAGAATGAAGCTTCAAATGGCAGATGGTCATTTTGAAAGACCTCTAGGATTGCTCGAAGGGATAACTCTAAACACTTGTGGTGTAGAGTTTGAACATACATTTGCAATATGTGACTTTGAGAAAAATAATGTCTATGAGATGATCCTAGGAAGACCCTTCCTACGACAATTGCAAATAGTACAGGATCGGGGAACCAACTCCTTGTACTTACAGCACTTAGGGGTCACCACCAAGGTCAATTTGAAGGATTACACCTTCAGAGATGTACCATCCCTACAGTGGAATTCTATCCACAAAGCGAAAGAAGATTCTATCTCCGTGCATTCTGGAAGTTCACCTGATCCATCATGGCTACATGAAGATACTCACTTGTGGATGTGCAAGGTCGCAGAGGAAGAGGAAAAGCGCCTAAAAGCGAGAGAAGAAGGAACTCCCCCAAGAGATAGACCAATAAAAGACCCAACCTATACACCAATGATATTTCCAGATGAGGAATTTGAGCCTCATGGTTGGGCAGAAATCTTAGCTACCATGGACATTGCAGTCAATGAAGAACAATGGACACCTCATTGTGATGAGGAGGGTTATGATATTTCAGTGTTCATGTGTCAGCCCCTGTTGGAAGAGTGTGATCCTAGTGAGTTCATAGAAGAAGAAGAGAATGATGATGATCTAGAATCCATTGTGATGGATACTTACTTTGACTCAGAGGAACACTATTTAGAAGACATAGGAGTGTTAACCCAAAAAGAAGAAGAACCTCTCACAAGTATTAAAACTGTAAATTCGAAGGAAGGAAGTGAAGGAGGTCAAAAGAAAAAGAAAAGAAAAGCAGTAAAACAAGAAGAGGAGGAATGAGTGTTTGAAGTACCAGAAAACTTCAAGAAATATGAAGTGGAAGACCGAAAAATTTTGGTACGAATGCCTAAGAGATAGGCCATCATAGGAGAAGCATATGATAATAAAGAAAAGACCAAGAAAGTTGTAGTAACCATTGAAGGAAATGAAGAGCGATGTACATACATAGGAGACGACCTAAGTGCAAAAGAAGAAGTAGAGCTTGTAGCTCTATTAAGGGAATATAGGGATGTGTTTGCATGGCACTATAGAGATTTGAAGGGAGTAGATCCAAAGATTTGCTCTCATACGATCCCGATGACCGCTGATGCCAAGCCCACCAAACAAAAGCCCTACACATATAATGACACTTATGCTGCTAAAATAAAAGAAGAAATTGACAGGCTGATTGAAGCTGGATTCATATATGAGATTGAGCATACTGAATGGGTGTCCCCCATTGTAGTGGTGCCCAAGAAGAATGGAAAATTGCGAGTGTGTATTAACCTTAAAAAAGTTAATGCTGCTACAATTCGAGATAGTTATCCACTTCCAATCACTGAACATTTATTGGAGCGTGTTGCAGGCAAGGAAGTTTATAGCTTCCTTGATGGATTTTCAGGTTACAACCAAGTAGCCATTGCCCCTGAAGATCAACACAAAATGGCTTTTGCCACCGAGTGGGGAATCTTTGCATTCTGTGTGATGCCATTTGGACTCACTAATGCACCTGCAACATTCCAAAGGCTCATGTGTCATGTCTTCAAAGAGTTCTTGCGAAAGAGCTTAGAAGTATATGTGGATGATTTATGTGCACATTCCCAACAGAGAAGATACCACATTCCTGAGCTCAGGCAAATTTTCAACAAGTGTAGAGAATATCGAGTTTGTCTGAACCCAAAGAAGTGTGTGTTCATGGTACGACAAGGTAAAATCTTAGGTCACATTGTTTCTAAAAATGGGATATCAACAGATGAAGACAAGGTAAGAGCCATAGCAGAGTTGCCAAGACCAAGGAATGTTAAAGAGGTACAAGCCTTTATGGGCCATTGTGGATATTACCGTAGGTTTATCCACATGTATGCCATCATTGCTAAACCTCTTTATGGGCTGTTAACAAATTTTTAGTGGAACGATGAATGTGAAAAATCCTTCAATGAGCTAAAAAGACGTTTGTGCTTAGCACCAATACTGACCACCCCTGATTGGAATAAACCATTCCATGTCCATGTGGATGCATCCAATCATGCTATAGGTTGTGTGCTAGCACAACCCACAGGTGAAGGAAACCTAGATTTGCCGATAGCATATGCTAGTAGGCAATTAAATGCAGCTGAACGAAACTATACAACAACCGAGAGAGAAGGTTTAGGCATGGTATATGCTGTGAAAAAGTTTAGACACTATCTATTGGCCAATAAGTTCAAGTTTTTCACTGATCATCAAGCTTTACTATATTTGGTCAATAAACCTTGCAATACAGGCCGCTTAGTAAGATTGTTCCTCTTACTAACGGAATACGACTTTGAAGTTGTTGTCAGGAAAGGTAGAACCCATCTTAGGGCAGACCATCTTTCTCGCATCACTTCAGGAGAGCCACCGCAAGGAGTGTCTGATGAATTGCCCGATGCTTATCTGTTCAATTTAGAAGTTGTTCCTAAATGGGCAAATAAGTTCGTAACAGTCCTAACCTTCGGGCCTGCAAATAAAAACGTAAAAACAAACAAAGAAGAAATTGTACGATCACAACAATATCAAATATTGGCAGGAAGTATGTACAAGCAAGATACCGAGGGCGTACTAGCTTGTTGTGTCGAGGACGATGAACATACTAGTTGGTTGCAACAAGCCCATGAGGGATTGCTAGGAAATCACTACTCTAAACAACGGAAATCGCAAAACCTAAAACGTTTAGGAGTGTATTGGCCTAGCATGGACAAAGAAATACATGAGTGGATTAAGAATTGTCCAGTGTGCCAGAAGAGACCCCCAGTGGAGCATGCCACTCTTTATCACGTGTCATTAATCCCAGATTGGAGTGCTCCATTGGTTGAGTTCATGAGATCGGGAACATTACCCAATCAGGCTAGTCTTGCAAGAGAACGGAGCATGGAGCAAGAGGCTCAAGACTATGCCTTAGTAGGAAACAACCTATATCGAAGAGGCAAGGATGGTTACCTAAGACTGTGCGTTCATGAATCAGACTATTTGAAAGTCTTAGAAACTGCACACAGCGGTGTTGCAGGTGGACACTTTGGGCCTGACAGAAAAATTAAGACCATTCTATTCTTAGGACTTTGGTGGCCCACTCTTCATATGGATGCACATACTTATGTGAAGAAATGTGACACATGCCAATGTGCCCAATATCCGATAAGAAAAGATGAGATGCCTTTGAGGCCAATGATGGGAGGGCGTGCATTCTCGAAGTGGGGTATAGACTTTGTTGGTCCTATTAACCCCCCAGATAGAAACTCCCATGCAGAATACATTATTGTAGCCACAGATTACCTTACAAAGTGGGTGGAAGTAAAAGCCACGACAAAGAATGATGCTCAAACGACGGCTAGTTCTTATTCGAAAATGTGTTCACTAGATATGGGTTACCAATAGAGTTGGTTAGTGATAGAGGTACGCACTTCTTGAATGAGGTCATTGAAAATCTCCTTCAAGAATTCATGGTGATACACAAGAAGTCAGCCCCCTATCATCCACAAGCTAACGGACAAGCCGAGAGCACGAATAAGATCTTATGTAACGTATTGACAAAACTCGTAAATAATAAACGCTCTGATTGGGACAAACAGCTTCATCATGCTGTTTGGGCTTACCGAGTTGCTTACAAAACAGTACTCAACGCTACCCCATTTCAGATAGTTTTCGGACAGAATGCTGTGCTACCCTTAAATTTCCTAATCCCAGCTTTAAGAGTAGCACAAGAGCATGAGTGGAATGGACATGAGTTGTCTTCCAGGATCTTTGTTCTAGAACGCTTAGGTGAGACGAGGCTACGAGAAGCACCAGGCATTTATGCTGCAAAGAAAAGGCAAAAGGCATACTTTGATGCCCATGTAAAGGATAAAGGATTGAAAGAAGGAGATATAGTGCTGGTTTATACGATAAAGCAACATGCCCGCAAATTGGAGAAACGAGGATATGGACCCATGATCATTAATAGAATCTCCACTAGTGGTGCAGTTCAATTGGCCACTTTAGAGGGTGATATCTTGCTGAACTATATAAGTGGTTGTCGAGTAAAGTTATATCAAGAACCTCTTACAGAGGAAATGCTAATGAGACTCAACACTGCTAAGAAGCGAAAAGAAGAGGAGTTAAGGGTTAGAGAAGAAGCACAAGCAGAGGCTAGAGAGCGCATCAGAAGAAATAAGTTACGACGACTAGGCCTAGACGTCAACACAAAAGCTCCAAAATATCACATGGACATGTGCCAAAAATCGGACCTAACTACTAGTCGAATAATTGACCGACGTCCCTTTGTGACCATAGAAGTAGGACAAAGAAAGAGTGTAAGGACTGTGAGAGCATTGGTTGACTCAGGAGCAGCAACTAGTGCAGTTAGACTTTCATACTGCCAAGACCTGCAATTGGACATCAAGCCCATAGAAGCCTATCTCATAGGATTGGGAGGTGTGGAAACCCCTTGTTTGGGCGAGGTGGAACTTCCCATTTACCTTCAAGATGTTCCAATGAAAGTCAAAATGCTAGTGTGTCATGATGAGGACCTTACAGAGCCACTTGTCTTGGGTCAAGATTGGATTTATGAACATGCAGTCAACTTGAACTTAAGAAGTCAAATTCTTCACGTTTGGGTACATGAACAATGCATTACATTAGAGTTAGAAAATTGCATGCTCACAAATCCAGATGAAGCACCTCCTCATAGTTCTTCAAGGACTAATCTTAGCAAAAAAGATGTTGTATGTGTCAAGGGCTCTATGTTTCAAAAGCACTCAATCATGGAAGAACATGACCAAAGACAAGCGAACTCCTCCTCTTGTGCAAAGACTAATGTTGTCACCACAACTCAACCAAAGAGGCAAGCACAACGCTACATGACAACTGCTATATCAAATAGATGAAGATACTTTGAGAGGAAAATAGTTCCGGACATGAAGCAGATCTGGGTACTAAAAGGAGGGCAACCATCAGCCTTGCCAACACAATTCCCACCCAGGCAAGTCACCCATCGGAAGACAAGAACCAAGAACCTACGACATGCTCAAGCACGAAGAATCCAACAACTTTGGGTACCGAAGCAATCGATGAAGGCTGACCACAATAAGGTACAAATTTGGGTGCCTAAAAAATTAGCTGGAGCTCAACAAGGACGATTACAGATGTGGGTACCTAAGAAGCTCTTACATACGCAACAACCTATGCTCCCCACCATGCAAAAGTTCTCAACAAAGAAGCCAAGGAAAGAAAAAGGTAAGAATAGAGCACAAAGACCAAACGAAGATAAAATCAACCCTTCTGCAAAAGTAAGCAGGCAATCATCACGAATATGGGTTTGGAAGCCGAAAGCACCCGCCGCCTCCGCAAAACCAAAGAGCCAACCACACTGGATACCAAAGTTTGGACAGGATCCAAAGAAGAAGTGGCCTGAGGTGATCTCTACAGGGCCAAATACTATTCTGAAATGGGTTCCCATTAGGAGGATTACATCATTTCGAGATCCAATCGACACCTCCAAACAAAGAATGCATCAACTATGCGAGTAACATCAAAAGCCTCGACGTGCAGCAACCATGTGCCTTTGGCATAACCTTGTCTTTTGCACCATTGAGGTCATGCACTTCCAAAGTATGCATCAACATAGGGCCACATTATACGGCCGTGCATAGACACCATTGAGAAATCCCAGGCACATGAGACACATATGAAATATGTACAATATTTGTTTTTGGTACTAACCTCTTTCTTCTTGCTTTGTGATATTGTTCAAAAACAAAAAAAAAAGAAACAGGTCAACGCGCTCGATGATACTCCTCGCTAACCATCAACATGAACGTCCATCAACCAGAAAGACAAGCCAATGGTCAATTACCATGATGGAACTACAACACGAAGAGATGAAGATCAACGAACCTTTCACCATGGTACGACGTGTATGCTTCAACAACACTATCACCATGATAGATTAGGATGCCTCTTTGTCAGCATACCCTTGAGCACTTAGCTCAAGATCCAATCTCTTGCACCATACTTCTTACCATGCATTTTTGAAGTACGCATCCATAGGGCCACATTACAAGGCCATGCACAAGGCACATATTTTGTTCGACCCATGCACTAATGCACTTACCCACCATCCATTATGGGTTACAAGTACTTGGCATGAAAGCTATGAAAGCCATCTTTGGAAGAACCAGACGACATCAAGATGACAACAACAAGAGCAAGGAAGCCATTCACGATCGAGAGTTGCTCATAATCAACATTGATCACCTCCTTTGAGCAACTAGCAATTTTGGACAGCTCACAAATGCACCATCAAGATGGAATACAAGGAAGAGGTAAATACAAAGGAACTACAAACTACAAGATCTAGCAGTGGCAAAGTAAAGAACCAGACAAACGACCAGGCTACATTGGGAAGATGGATCGCTCTTGTTGGACATGAAGGACACTACCTCTCAATGTACTACATGGAACAACCACGACAACAAGGGTCTGTCAGGGACGACAGACTCAAGAGGGGGGGGGGAGTGTTGAAGCTCAAGATCAAGGACAAAACATGGAAGTGCATCAAGGAAGTGGACACACAAGAAGAAGGAGCAAGTAGGGAGCTCCAAGAAGCACCTGTCAAATTTTCAGAAGAAATCCCTACAAAAATAGTGATTTTTATCACTAAAAATCATTGTAAATACCATTTTCCATTTTTGTAACTCCATTTTGTTCAAGCCGAGGAGTCCTCGAGCTTGAGGAGTATTAGAACTACCATCTTACCAATTTTCATAATTTTTAGACTTCGTTTGAGCCCCCAAATAAGCCTTGGAACCTATTTTTTAACTAGGCCGGACACTAGGTCTGGACAGGGCCAAAACCACTCAAAAACTATAAAAAGGGCTGGAGAGCTCATTTTTGAGGTTAGCTTGTTGTAGATTTGTAAGAGAGATCTTTGGTAATTCAAGTCCTTCCATTGTTCCACTCTTTGTTCTTACCTTGTGCACGTGTGTATGTATGTGTGTGCATGTTGTATGCTTTCACTCACGCACTTGTGCACTTCATTGCTCTTGGTCTTCATACCGGTCCTCACGTCTCCGCGGATTGACATTTATGAGGTGAAGCTCCTCACGTGGGTACTTGCCATTGTGCTAGAGTGACATCATCAGTGACCATATTCATGCATACAGAGATGCTACAGATGCATGCAATAAACACAATGAACCACTTATGTTGTATCTTTTGTGATTCTCTTGATCGTCTAAGCTCCAACACCTCTGTGATCCTCATTGGGTTACCACGGAGAGATTGCAGAAAACGAGGTACGGAGAGAGACAAGGTCTATGTTCACAACAAGATGCAAGGAATCATCCAGATTCTCGACGGTTCACTATAGTTCGGATAGGCCGAAGTGCAATTAGACGAGATCAACCAAAGAGGACAATAATTAGTGAATCATTGGTGAGTTGAAGAACACACATATGCAGGATCTCAATCATGCAGATGCCACACACGATATTGTGGTTCTTCATTGTCTTTGTCAAAAGAACAAGATTATTTGATATCCTATGTAGATCTACTCTCATATGCAGTATGTTCTTTCAAGGAAGCCATGTGAGATGTTCTATTCTCAACATCTAGATATAGCTAGTCAAAGTCGGAGCAATATCGGACGCTGAGAGGACCAATCTGTTGCACGAGTCCTTCCGTAGATGATAAATCCGTGGATGCCTTTATGCCAATTGAAAGATTCATGGCCCATCTGCTAAAACAGAGCACTTCTTCTTCAAAAAGCAAGCATGCGGGAGTGAAGAAAAGGTACCATACAGACAGGCTTCAGAGAAGGGGCAGACAAGTGACGAAGGAGTTTGAATGTAATATTGAGATCTAGAGGATAGATGAAGAGCTGATTCGTGAGCGTTCTTTTGAGGATGTGACTCATCGGACCAATCAACTGCGTAAATGATATCTTGGCTAATACTCCCACGTAAAGTCAAAAGGTGTGAAGGAACATATCTCATGGGAAGCATTGTCTTTGTGAGCGAAACAGATGAAAGTGAACAAAGTGCTGCTCATGAATTTCTCTTCTAATGTTTATCTATTGAAGTTTTTCCTTGGAAGAGTACGTGGCAGATCTGAGTTGATTTTGGACTTGAAGGTGACTTTATATAGCAGATTATAGAAGGAAACGTTGCAGAGTAATATTCAAATTCAATCAAACAAATATGATAAGAGCTTTGGCAATTTCGAATGAAATTGTTCGTTCACTTTATGGATTATATGGACCATGGCCTTCAACGTTCAAGCGAAAGCTGTCTCATTGATGATTGAAGAATGAAGAATTGGACAAGTGATATTCAAAAAGAGAATTGATCGATTAATTAATGTCAGATTTGTGATACACAATTACATTGGAAAGACAATTCAGAATTGGCAGATGCAAGATTGTAGATGAAGGTAAATACAATGAGATCAAGACTCAGATGAAATGTCTTCATGGGAACTCTCTTCTCCATCAAAGACATTAAAGAAAAGACTCATCCATGTGATCGATCGGGATTGCATTCAAACAAAGATTGTGATTGTGATTGAGAGTGTGATTGAGAGTGAGAGTGTGATTGAGAGTGAGAGTGTGATTGAGAATGAGACTATAATTGTAAAATCACATGATTATGATTGTGATTGAGATTGAGATTGAGATTGTGAGTGAGTGAGAGTGTGATTGAGAGTGCGAGTGTGAATGAGAATGTGAGAGCTCAGGGGTGGTCAAGAGGTCGAAGCTTCATCAAAAAGCTATTTTCCAAAAATATTGTATCAAGATGTTCGAATTTTCATTCGGAACTTATTACTTGTATATGGAATTGTAAAACATGAGATTCATAAGATAAGTTTTTTTTTACTTGTATATGGAATTGTAAAACATGAGATTCATAAGATAAGTTTTCTTTCATAAGCTTCCGTTCTCTTAATTATTTTGTTCAATTTTGTGAGTATCAATTATATGATCTCATATATTTCTTTTCTTTCTGAGTGATTAGAGGAACGCTACACTGCACATGCTAAATCATTCACTGATTTTTCATAGTCATGAGCTTATACAACCCACGACATAAAATGCCAGAAGCAAAAATGACATCACCATTTGATAGATAAGGAACTATAGATATATCATCAACAATTTCACTACCAAGCTGATCTTGGCTAATGTTGAAAATAATAACAAATTTTTCTTGATCCCTGGCACAAATAAAGCATCTGACAATGTAAAAGAACTACCATCAGTAGTAGTCAAAATGATCTTACCAACTCCTATGATATGATAAGAGGAGTTGTTGGCACATGTGACACTATTCCCTGTAGGGGCAAGCTCAAGTGAAGTGAAGAAGTTGTGCTCTGAGGTAATATGTTTGGTTGCCCCACTATCAAAGTACCAAACATCTGAGTCTACTACAGATATACAATGCTCATGAGAAGATGGGTCAAAATTGCAAACCGTAGTAAATACCCATTCTTCATTCTGCACAAAATTAGCAAACTCTAATTTCAGTGTGGAGGCCTTTGCAACAACCATTCCAGCCTCTTTCTTCTTTACCTCTTTTGCATCCATAAGCAATATGAGCCTCATTCCGTGCCTGGCATAAAGTGGTAAGTTTATCCCAAGCATCCTTAGTTGTTCTACAAGAGCAAATGTGAGGAATAATGGCATGTTTGATAGACAAGGCTATCAATGCATGTGCCTAAGCATATCTACCATCCCAACGAATTTTCTCTACAGTAGGTGCAGCATGAACCATAGCACGAACATGAACATGAAGAATATCATCATCTTCAATGCCGTTTGCATCACCTTCAACAACTGTGTTTGCAAGTGTAATAGGATGTTTTTCAACACCTTGCACAATATTCCATAGTCCTTTTGCAACCAATACATGATGCATCATATAAACCCATAATGGGTAATTCATACCATCCAACTTATCCTCAACAACCAACATACAGATTACATCACTGCTTTCATCCATGGCCACTGACTAAAATACCCTGATGCAAAAAAAGAATGTATCTCAAAATGTTGAACAAAACCATCCTGTCGAGTTCTGCTAAACATGTAGCAGGCTTTGAATCGCTTATGTTGGCAAACCAAAACCTACACATATCTTTGGCACAAAAAGACAAAATTGCCTACACAAGCATTGCGATAGTGCATTCGGAGGCCAAAACGAGCTCAAATTGCGATTTTGAGACTGTGACTGGAGGGGTGTCGATGATGCCCTAGATGAAGTGACAACTTGCTCTAATACCAATTGTTGGACTTTAAGGTCTACAGAAGCACGTAAACAGCAAATGAAGAAGAAGAAGCTTGGAGCACAACGTGCAATATTGAATGTATTACCGCTAGAATGTACAAAGATAAGTGACCCGTTAGGGTTATAGGCATATATACAAACCGAGGAAAAAACCTCCTAAAGAGGGAAAAAAGTGCCTTGACAGTCCTAGTGTGTTCACACACATCACTACCTAAATATATCAACAATGACATGCAACCACAAAATGCTTTCCCATTTTTGGTTTTTTTAAAACACAATTTCAACAACTTTTTGTTTCAATGATTCAAATGATTTTTGACAAGCATCACTCCACACAAATCCTTCATTTTTTTAGTCAACTCTGTGAGGGGATTAGTTATCTTTTAGAAATCCTTAATATGTGCTCTTTCATATTGCCCCAATCCTAAAAATCTTCTAACATCCCGTAGAGTTTTAGGAATTGACCAATCAACTATTGTTTTCACTTTATCCTCATCTATATGAATTCCCTATTTAAATATGACTATTCATAGATACACAAGTTTATCCTTCACAAAGAAACACTTACTTATCTTTCCCTACAATTTGTGTTCTCTAAGAGTTTGCAAAGTCTTCTTGAGATGTGCAACATGCTTAGGATAATCTTTAAGTATACAAATATATCATCAAGAAATACTAAGATGAATTCATCTAAGCAATCATGAAAAACATTGTTCATCAAGCACATAAATGTGGTAGGAGCATTTGTTAATCCAAAAGGTTAAACCATAAACTCATAGTGGCCATAATGTGTTTGAAAAGGTGTCTTGGGTATATCTTCTATTTTGATACTAATTTGGTGATAACAAGATCTTAAGTCAATGTAAGTGAATACAATTGCTCCGCTTAATTGACCTAATAAGTCATTTCTGTGAGGGAGTGGGTACTTATTTTTAATTGTTCTTTTATTGAACCCCCTTTAGTCAAAACATAATCTATAAGATTGGTCTTCCTTCTTCTGAAATAAAACAGACACTCCACAAGGTGGAACACTCGATCTTATCAAGAATTTCTTCAAAAGATCATCTAATTGAATCTTAAGCTCCTTTAATTCATCTATGTTGAATCTATAGGTTGCTCTAGAATATGGTTTGCTCCATAGGTGCAGTTTGATAGCATGGTCAATCTGGCTAGGTAGAGGTATACTAGGCAAGTCTTCTTGAGACAAATATGCTTATTCTTTCAAAAGATTTTCTACATAATTCGAAAGATTTTCATAATTATCTTCCTCATGCAGATTGTTCACATATAATACAACTGTTCCACAACCATCATGTATACATCTAATTATGTGGATAGTAGAAATGAGAATAGGCTTAGGATTATGCACATCACCCGTAACGTGGATAAATGCATCATCTAACCTTAAAGTGATTGTTCTTTGTTCATAATCAATCGTTGTAGAATTTTGAACTAACCAATCCATGCCTATAATTGCATCACTCTATCTCATAAAGTAGAGTTAGGATACTTACCTCCATCATCTGCTTTCTCAGTTGTTACACCTTCCTCAATGATGTTTATCACCTTTGATTGTGCAGGCCAAAAGATTTCCTTGCTCAGGAATTCATATGTCCAATGCCCTTGGTCGCCATAACAAAAACACAAGCTATGTCTTTTTGCCCGCTCAATAAAATCAAGGTCTTGCTACCAATGGATAGGTTGATGCCTCTTTTGATTTTCCACCTGAATAGGATTCTTATCCTGATTATTAGAAGATGAAGTCTCCTTTGAATTGTTCATGTCTGTTGCAGCAGTTCTCTATGGCCTATGTCCCATTGCAATGAATCTTGTTCTATTCGACTTTTGCAAATTCAACTTCTCCATCTTCTCAAAATTCTAGACCATCACAACAACATCCAGAAAATCAACGCATCGATCTCTTAACTTGATAGTGAAGCTCCTCATGAAGCCCTTCAATAAACTTTCTCTTTGGAGCATCACCACTAATGTCCAATGCATATTTATGAAGACATAAGAGCTTTTCTTTGTACTCATCAACAGAGAAGCTATGCTTTTCACTCTCGTGTTGTCAAAAATTATAAAACTCCATCTTTTTCTCCATATGGTAGTGTGGAGAACAATATGATTTTCTGCTTTCTCTCTACATTACTCCCATAGAACCAGACCAGAAAGTGTTATAAGCTCCTCTTTCTCACGTATGTTTTGTGTCAAACCTGCCATCGTTCTTGAGGATCGATTCTTCTCTCATACCACTTGTACAATTTCCTCAATCACAAGCTATCCTCAATCACAAGTTTCTGATACTCAAGAATAGTGGAAGAGATAAACATATAGATAGACAGATAGTATTTGCACAAGATAAGAGAAAATCTGACATGAAATAGTAGACAAGATATGACTCAGAGAAAGAGAAGTCATGATATTATAAATCTGAATCAATCTATACAATAGCTTTGGAAAATAGCTCCTTGGAGAAGCCTTGACCTCTCGACCACCCCCGAGCTATCACAATCTCATTCGCACTCACACTCTCAATCACACTCTCACTCTCACTCTCAATCACATGGTAATTCTATGATTTTCGGCCTGTTACTGCTTGACGCAACAAATCTCCTTCAAACAGAGTTTATCATCCCCAAGGAAGTGCATGATCCACCAAATATAGAAAAGGTCAGCACTCCCCATGTTGCATACAAAACTTTTGCAAAAGCATGTGTTTGTAATAGTCAAGTGCTTTCTTTAGTGGTACCTATCCAAAAATAGAAGAAAAGCAACAAAAATACATATTCAAAGACATCACTAAGTGTGCATGATAACATGTATGCTTCAAAACCATAGATTCGAATAGAAATAGAAAAGCCCACTTTTTTTAAAGTACCTAAAAACAGCACTTTTTGAAGCCCTGTAACTCAAAAACAATGAGGAATTAGCTTAAGCTTGTGAGATACAAAAATGTTCAACTCTTCAATTTGCATAACAGTGCTAGAGATGACCTAGGTCCAAATTTGCCTCCTAGTACCACTTTTGAGCCCTACAACTTTAGAAACTCTAGAGTGAGAATAAAATCAAGGCATTTTCTTATAGTGAACTAAATGTAGCACCTTAAACGAAGTACTTAAAACATGATTCATAAAAATTTCACAGAGACACTTTTATTCTCTTATGTATCCTCTACCTTTGTATCATACAAAATTTCTCTCAATTATTTCATCTTCACGTTCAATTTTCAACCAGAAAACATGATGCAGATAAGGTTTAGAGAGAGAATATAAAACTTATCATCCCTAAATTTTTCCTACATGCATAAAATGACCTAATTATGCATTCTAAACATTATCCCCATAATGCAATTTGAAAAGTTTAAAATGAATTATTCACTATCAAAAGCCCTATTACAATTCTTCCCCGTTTTAAGAACCCTATCATGAGAGTTGGAAAGAGGAATAATGTGCCAAAAAATCGCTTAAGTTCACCCAAGTCGAATCTTCAACTGGATATGTGTGCCATTTCACCAAAATCTCTACTATGAGTCTATTTCTAAGTAATCTTTTCCTCCTATCTAATACTATTAAACGTTGAAGCTCAAAAGAGCCATCATCTTTCAATTTCTAATTGTCCTACAAAACATGAGAAATATTAGGTACATATCTTTTAAGTAAGCTAACATGAAATAGAGGATGCACATTAAATGTTCAAGTAATTCCAACAAATAAGCAAGAGATCCAATCTTTTTCAAAACTTTAAAAGGACACGCGTATTGTGCAGAAAGTCTATGATCCTTCCCTAGCAACAAGTTAGATTAGTGAGGATTGAATTTAAGAAACACCATGTCATTTGTTTGAAATTCAAGTGGCCTTCTCTTCTAATCCTAGAATTTCTTGTCTTTTCTGAGCTTCTTTTATGTGTTGTTAATTTTTCCATGTTCTTCATCCATCTTATCAAGCATTTCTTTAAATACTTCTACTTTATTCAGAAAACTAGAAGATGAAGGTGGAGTCAAGCAATTATAACCATACATAGCCTCATTTTTATTGATTCATGCCATGCACTACTGTATGCAAACTTGACTAATGTCAAATATTCACTCCAATTATCTTTCTTTTCATTCACATACATACACAACATATCTTCAAGTACCAGATTAAGCCTCTTGGTTTCCCCATCATTTTATGGATGGAAAGCTCTACTCATACGAAGTTGAGTTCCAATCAATTCAATGTTGCTCTCCAAAATTTTGATGTGTATATAGAGTCTCTAATAGAAATTACGTTTTTAGGCATTCCATGCACTCGAAAAATTTCTTTTACAAACAGTCTTGCAACATTCAAGGTAGTATCACTCTTTTTCATAGGAAAGAAATGTGCCATCTTAGTAAGTGGATCAACTAGCACAAATATGGTATCATGTTTGCTTTTGGTTGTAGGTAATTTAGTGATAAAGTCCATTCAAATAGACTCCCACTTCTGATTTGGAACATCCAAAGATTGAAGCATTTCAAGCACTCTCTTAATCTCAGATTCCACCTGTCGGCACTTTAAACATTCACTAACATATTTTCTAATATCCCACTTCATACATGCCAGAAGTAAGAATATTTCATTTTAACATGGGTCCTTGAATAACATGGAATTAGAAAATGTGCGTCATGAGAATCATGCACCATTTGAACTTCCAATGGAGACCCAAAAGATATGCATAATCGATTGTTACAATGCAAAGATTCATTCTCCAAATGAAATTTATCATGATACACGGATCCCCTGTTTGCATGCAAAACATGCAAGATAGGTGCATAAAAATAGTCCTATTTCACTTCTTCTTAAATTTGATTGAGAAAATTAGAATTTATTACAGAAAGGAGATTACATAAAGGTCTCTGAGTCAATGCATCATGGACCTTATTTTCCTTACCAACCAAATACTTAATGTCAAAATCATATTGGCTTAATAATTCAATCCAATGATTTTACCTATTGTTAAGCAACAGTTATGTGAAAATGTATTTTAGACTTTGATGATCTATTTTCAATTCAAACATAACCCCTAACATTAGGTTATCCAATGCTTAAGTGCATGTACAACAACAAGCGTTTCTAGATCATGAGTAGGATAATTATGTTCATGTTTTTTCACTTTCTTGGATTCATATGCAACCACCCTACAGTCCTGTGAAAGAACACATCCTATCTAACTACGGCTTGCATCACATGCAACCACAAAAGGCTTTCCCATTTTTGGTATTTTCAATTTCAAATTTTCAATGAATTCTTGTTTCGATGATTCGACAGAGAAATCCTTAATGTGTGCTCTTTCATATTGCCTCAATCCTAAAAAATCTTTAACATTGCTTAGAGTTTAAGGAATTGGCCAATCAACTATTGTTTTCACTTTATCCTAGTCTATATGAATTCCCTCTTTAGATAGGACTCTTCCTAGGTACACAAGTTTATCCTTTACAAAGAGACACTTACTTATCTTTCCATACAGTTTGTGTTCTCTAAGAGTTTGCAAAGTCTTCTTGAGAAGTACAACATGCTCAAGATCATCTTTAGAATATACAAACTTATCATCAAGAAATACTAAGATAAATTCATTTAGGTAATCATGATAAATATTCTTCATCAAGCACATAAATGTGGCAGGAGTGTTTATTAATCCAAAAGGTAAAACCATAAACTCGTAGTGGCCATAACGTGTTTGAAAAGTTGTCTTGGGTATATCTTGTGTTTGATCCTACTTTTGTGATAAATAGATCTTAATTCAATCTTAGTGAATATATTCGCTCCATTTAATTGACCTAATAAGTCATCTATGTGAGGGAATGGGTACTTATTTTCAATTGTTCTTTTAACCAATCCCCTTTAGTCAATATATAATCTATAAGAGTCTTCTTTCTTGTTCTGAAATAGAACAGAGCTTCCCAAGGTGAAACATTCAGTCTTATCAAGCCTTTGTTCAAAACATAATGTAATTGAATCTTAAGCTCCTTTAATTCATATATGTTAAATATAGAGGGTGCTCTAGAATATGGTTCATTCCCTGGGTACATGTCAATGGCATGGTTAATTTACCTAGGTGGAGGGATATCAAGCAAGTCTTTTGGAAATGCATCTGCATATTCTTTCAAAAGATTTTCTACATCATTCAAAAGATTTTCATCATTATCTTCCTCATGCAGATTGTTCACATACACTACTACATCCATCACATATACCTCTTATTATTTGCGTAGTAGAAATGAGAGTAGGCTTAGGATTATGCACATCACCTAGAATGTGGATAAATTCATTGTCTAGCCTTAAAGTGATTGTTGTTTGTTCACAATGTGTTGTCGGATAATTCTGAATGAAACAATCCATGCCTATAATTGCATCACTCTCTTTTATTTTATTTACATGGAAACCTAGAAAAGCACCTATCAGAAAAAGCAAATGCAAGGTTTTTAATGTATTGTTTTCATACAGTGTAATTCTCCATTGCCCATCTCTACAAGTCTTTTTATCTGCATATTTAGGGGTATCTCTGAATTCTGTACCAATTTGAAAGATAGAAGATAATGTGTGCTACCCAAATCGATAAAAAATCAGATTCTATGGGTAGAAACCATACCAAAAATCATTATTAAAGAAGCCCGTGGAAAAGAACTAGCTGCCATGCAATGTAAAGTAGAGTTAGGGAACTTACCTCAATCATCTGTTTTCTCAAGAAGACGAAGGAAGCCATTACCAATATTGACAACCTATTACAGGCTTAAACAATCAGAAATGCTACTCTCACTCACAATATGGGACTGTTATGATGCACAATTACATGCCATGGCTATGATTGAGGAACTCATCTTACAATCACCTTACTTCTCTCACTTGTCCCCTCAAAGGTATATCTCAGGCCATGAGCTTCAATATAAACCATACTTCATGCTGACAACAGAATATCAATTGGTGATTAAAAAGGAGACGGGTAAGAAACCATCCCATGCCACTCAATTCGAGCATGACGACCTGCCATCAGAAGCATAAAAAGGTAAAATCTTTCAACCAAATTGACGCCAGGAGTTACTACAGGCATATCCGAAGATGATGCACACATGGGTCAAGGCACCCTTGCATTTGAAGTACAACCCATGTTGGGGACCTATGCCAAGATGCCGCTCCTGGAAGGCATTCGCGATCAAAGTTCAGAATAATAAGCAGTGCCAGGACTGGCTTAATTACCCTCACTTCACTCCACCCCATGGACCCCCTACTGCCGGCTACATGATGGCCACCATTCGCCACTGGCTCCCTTGATTACACCGCATGGATGATGTTGCAGCACATATGACTGTCAAAATATTTGATATGATGCAGACTGTATTTAAAATCTTCCGCCGTGTCAAAGCACTGCATGTTAACACCCCAAGATTTGAGCATGGTAATCAAGACTTGGCATATGATATGAGCACTACGCCATCGGTTCGGGTGTGTTATGCTTGGCACTACCGAATCAAGTACTTACCGGCATGTTATAAGACGATTTTTGAAGAGATGTTCACAATCAGCTTTTGGGAATACCATTCTGAGGTCTTTATTAGCAGGCCCACACATCTACTTCAACTATTTGCCTGTAAACAACTTGTGTACTCCACACATTACCGACTTCCACCTCCCGATGAACCTCAACCCATAGACTGGGAAAAACTTGAAGCTGATCTGGAACGAGGTATTCACATCGTAGAGCACACCCTCGCTCACGACCTTCTCCAAAACTATATCAGGCACACCCCGCAACAAGGATCTGTTGGGGATGACGGACGCGAGAGGGAGGGGGTGTTGGTAGTAGCCAAAGGCACAAACGACGAGGAAGCATGTGAAGGCGGACTACAAAGAAGTCGTGGGGAGCCAGGCTGTTTATTTTTTCCAAAGAAACATGTTATATATTACTTTCTCAAAACCCCCAACAATGATTTTCATCACTCTTGTACCATATGTATCATAGAAGCACACACTTTTGTCATTATACTCTCCCTTTTGTGCAAGTTGAGGAGTCCTCGAGCTTGAGGAGCTTAGGTAAAACAAGCATACCAATTTTGACTATTTTAAATCTCGTGTAGACCTTCAAATAGTGTCTAGAACCTATTTTTTAACTATGCCGGATACTAGTGTGAAATCGGTCAAAGCTAGTCAAGAAACTATAAATAGAGATAGAGAGCTCATTTTTTAGGTTAGCTAGTGTAGACTTGTAGGATTGAGTGTGAGCTTGAGCTTGTAACAGTGCCCTTGAGTAATAGAATCCACTTTCAACCTTCCATTGTGTCTTGCTTGTCTCTTCCTTGTGTGTGTGTGTGCATCTCTATGCTTATCACCTTCACTCTCACTACATCTCGCGTTCATGATCTTGATATCACTCCTATCTCTTCCGTGGATTGAAATTAAGGAGGTGGATCTTCTTAACGTGGTGCTTACCATTGTGCTAGAGCAACAACCTCAAACTCCAACAGTATCGTGGAGAAAGTCTTTTGTCCTTCCCTAACCACCAGTTAGATTGGCGAGGATTGACTTTAAGAAATACCATGTCATCTATTTAAATTTCAAGTGGTCTTCTTATCAAATCATAGAATTTTTCTTGTCATTTCTGAGATTCTTTTATGTGTTGCTTAATTTTTCCAAGTTCTTCATCCATCTTCTCAAGAATTTCTTTAGATACTTCTAACTTATTTGGAAAACCTGAAAAGGAAGGTGGAATCGAGCAATTATAACCATACATAGCCTCAATCAGTGTCATTTTTATAGATGCATGCCATGCACTATTGTATGCAAACTCAAGTAAGGGCAAATATTCACCCCAATTATTGAGCTTTTCGTTCACATACATACACAACATATCTTCAAGTACCCAATTA
Organism: Ceratopteris richardii; assembly: GCA_020310875.1. Lineage (NCBI taxonomy): Eukaryota > Viridiplantae > Streptophyta > Polypodiopsida > Polypodiales > Pteridaceae > Ceratopteris > Ceratopteris richardii. Next base: position 74,457,636 of record CM035414.1, read on the forward strand.
ACCCTCTTGATTTTGCCATCAGCTTGTGGACAAAAAGATGTACTCATACAAAGTTTTTTGGAACAAGTTTATGGAAAGTCTAAGTGTTGGCTTGAGTCTTCACATGTCATAGAAACTTGAAGTGAATGCTAAAGCCTTGAAGAGTTCACTTATGAACTCACCCTTGCAACTCTTTGAGTATTTACTTGATGTAAAAGTGAAGGAATCAAAGTGGTTGAATCCACTTGATGAGAAGGGAAAGAAAAGTCACAAAATCGTGATTGAGTTAGTTGATAATCTATCACTAAGAATTAGGAAAAGAGATTTTAGGTGAGCAAGATTCAAATTCAAAACGTGGCTCCAATCATCACTATATATACACATGATTTAGTCACGGGATTTACACACTCATTAGCTGAGCTTCTTGCCATATCAGAGTGTGATCTCAAGGCACACACATGTACCATTAAGTTCATTCTAATTTCCATTCAATATACATTTGAATTCACGTTTGTTTGTGACCATATCTTCATGCCTATGTGAGTGTACTAGTTACTGTCATACTTCTCAGTTTTTTAGTCAAATTGCAAAGATGGTTTCTCTGAGCATGATCCATCATTTTCAGTGATTTAACTTGTTAAAGTTATCTCTTTAACTCTTCTATATACTTCCAAAGTTTCTTTGCATTTGGATTTCTCAATCATGTGATATATTCATTAGAAGTCGACTATATCTTTGCATATTTTACTTCACTATTAGTACTCCGTCAAAACAATGATTTTCTCAGAGCTTGTTCTCAGTGTGTAGTTGATCATTTGCCATGAGTTAAAGCATCATAGAATCAACGTATTGTCTATTATAATCCTACAACATTTCATTAGCATTGCTTCTCGGGGTTGTCAGATATTAGCATATCTTTTCTCACAGGCCTGATGACTGTTGCACCCCGTGAATGTCGGGATGGAGCTATGACTTGCTAAACTCCTTTCTCTGCATGTGGTCGATCATTTTTTATGAAATCACTCATGATTGTTAGCTTGATAAGTCAATTAGATTTGCCTAAAAGGATTTAAGCCAATTGCTGATGTGCTCAGAGAATTGTTCAAAACATTGAACATGTGTATGAACTAAAATAGCAAGTTTTTAACCTTTGGGTCAACTCCTACCTATCTGTTTTGATTCATCTTTTTGAGAGTCATCTTCCAAGGTACATAGGGTTTCTAATGCATCCTTTGCAAAGCTAAAAGGGCCCATCACATATCTCTGGAGTTCATTTGGCTGGTGCAGAGCAAACTTTTTGCTGCACCACTTCATCTTCATCGAGTACAAATCCATCCTCACAAAGTTGAGTTCCAACCAATTCAAATGTTTCTCTCCAAAAGTTTGATGTGAATCTAGAGTCTCTATCAGAAACTATGTTTTTAGGCATTCCATGTAGTGAAAAATTTTCTTTTACAAATAGTATTGCAACATTCAAGGCACTATCAGTCTTTTTCATAGGAAAGAAATGTGCCATCTTAGTAAGTCGATCAACTACCAAAAATATGGTATTCATGTTTGCCTTTGATTGTACGTATTTTAGTGATAAAGTCCATAGAGATAGACTTCCACTTCTGATTTGGAATATTCAAAGGTTGAAGCATTCCGGGCATTCGCTTAAACTCACATTTCACATGTTGCCACTTTAAACATTCACTAACATATTTTCTAATATCCCATTTCATACATGGCTAGAAGTAAGAATATTTCATTTTAACATAGGTCATTGAATAACGTGGATGTGTAGAAAAAGGTGCATCATGACAATCATGCAATATTTGAACTTTCAATAGAGACTTAGAAGATATGGATAACCGATTGTTACAATACAAAGATTCATTCTCCAAATGAAATTTGTCTTGATACATTGATCCCCTATTTGCGCAAAAAATTCAAGATAGGTGCATAAAAAGAGTCATGTTTTAGTTTTTCTTGAATTTGATTGAGAAAATCATAATTTATTATAGAAAGGAGATTACATAAAGCTCTTCGACCCAATGCATCAATGACCTTATTTTCCTTACCAACCAAATAATAATGTCAAAATCATACTCGCTTGATAATTCAATCCCACACTTTTGCCTATTATTAAGCAATGGTTGTGTGAAAATGTATTTTAGACTCTGATGATCTGTTTTCGATTCAAACTTATCTCCTAACAGTAGATGTCTCCAATGCTAATGTGCATGTACAATAGCAAGCATTTCTAGATCATGAGTAGGATAATTAAGTTCATGTTTTCTTAATTTTCTGGATTCATATGCAACCAACCTAGCATCCTATGAAATAACACATCCTATATAACTACTGCTTGCATCACATGCAACCACAAAGACTTTCCCATTTCTAGTATTTTCAAAACACATTTTTCAATGAATTTTTGTTTCAATGATTCAACTGATTTTAGACAGGCATCACTCCAGACAAATCTTGCATTCTTTTTAGTCAACTTTGTGAGGTGATTAGCTATCTTTAAGAAATCCTTAATATGTGCTCTTTCATATTGCATCAATCCTAAAAGACTTCTACATCGTTTGCAATTTTAGGAAGTGGCCAATCAACTATTGTCTTCACTTTATCTTGCTCTATATGAATTCCCTCTATAGATATGAATCTTCCTAGATACACAAGTTTAACACTTACTCTTCTTTCCATAGAATTTGTGTTCTCTAAGAGTTTGGAGTCTTCCTGAGATGTACAACATGCGCATTATCATATTTAGATTATATAAATGTATCATCAAGAAATACTAAGATGAATTCATCTAGGTAATCATGAAAGACATTGTTCATCCAAGGCATAAATGCGAAAAGAGCATTTGTTAATCGAAAAGGAAGATCGTAAACTCATAGTGGTGTTTGAAAGGCTGTATTGGGTATATCTTTTGTTTTGATCCTAATTTGGTGATAAGCAAATCTTAATTCAATCTTAGTGAATACAATCGCTCCACTTAATTGACCTAATAAGTCATCTATGTGAGGGAGTGGGTACTTAGTTTTAATTGCTCTTTTATTCAACCCCCTTTTATTCAACCCCCTATAGTCAATACATAATCTATAAGAGTCGTCTTTCTTCTTCTAAAATAAGACAAGTGGTCCCCAAGGTGAAACACTCAGTATTATCAAGCATTTCTTCAAAAGATCATCTAATTGAATCTTAATCTCCTTTAATTCATCTATGTTAAATCTATAGAGTGCTCTAGAATATGGTTTGCTCCTGGGTATAGGTTGATGGCATGGTCAATATCCCTAGGTGGAGGTATACTAGACAAGTTTTCTGGAAATACAATTGCATATTCTTTCAAAAGAGTTTCTACATAAATCAAATTATTTTCATCAATATCTTCCTCATGCAGATTGTTCACATACACTACAACTGTTCTACACCCATCACATATACCTCTAATGATCTACATAGCAGAAAAGAGAATAGGCTTACGATTATGCGCACCACTTAGAATGTGGATAAACTCATCTTCTATCCTTAAAGTGATCGTTCTTTTTTCACAATCAATTGTTGCACAATTTTGAACTAACCAATCCATGCCTATAATTGCATCATTCAATTTCATTTCAATCACATGGAAACTCCCAAAAAGCACCTATCAGAAAAAGTAAATGCAAGGTTTTCCATGTATCCTTTCATATAGTGTAATCATCCATTGACCATCTCTATAGGTCTTGTTATCTACATATATAGGGTAATCCCTAAGCTTTATACAAATTTGAAAGATAGAAAACAATGTGCACTCCCAAAATCAATTAGAAATTTGATTCTATGGATAGAAGCCATACCCAAAATCATACCAAAAATCATAATTAAAAAAGCCCTTGGGAAAGAACTAGGCGCCATGCAACATAAAGTAGAGTTAGGGCATTTACTTCCATCATCTGCTTTCTCAATTGCTGCACCTTCCTTAATGCTGTTTATCACCTTTGATTGTACAAACTGAAAGATTTGCTTGTTGGGGCATTCATATGTCGGATGCCCTTGCTCCCCGTAACAGAAACACAAATCAAGTCTTTTTGCCTACTCAATAAGATCAAGGTCTTGCTACCAATGGATAAGTTGATGCCTTATTTGATTTTCCACCTGAACATGATTCTTACCTTGATTATTAGAAGATGAAGTCTTCTTTGAATTGTTCATGTTTGTTGTAGGAGGTATCTATGGCCTATGTCCCGTTGCAATGAATCTGCTTCTATTCACCTTTTGCAAATTGAGCTTCTCCATGTTCTCAAAATTCTCTGCCATCACAACAACATCTAGAAAAGCAACATATTCTGATCCCTTTGCTTGATATTGATGCTCCTCACAAAGCCCTTCAATAAACTTGCTCTTCAAAGCATCACCACTAACCTTCAATGCATATTTATGAAGAAGTGGAAACTTTTCTTTGTACTCATCAACAGACATGCATAGGTTGTAATAAAGTAAGCTTATGATCTAAGGGTCTAGTCAGTTTAGACAGATCTAAAATTAGACACAGTTTGATCACTTGTGTGTATGGCCAAAGATCTTGAGACTAGACTTAAGCATAAGTTCATGTGCTCTATTAAACAAGTGATCTACTTAGCCTAGTGGTTAACTTTCAAGTTTGTGAAGGAGGTGGTCTTGGGTTCAACCCCCATGGGGAGCATGGGGAGAGTGTTTTGCCCAAGGAGCTCAAAAGCCTTCTAACTCAAGTTAACATGAGTTAACTTGAGTCCAATGGGACTTTACTCGACTGGTGAGTACCCCTACCACTAGTGGACTCTAGTGGAAGGTACTAAAGCAGTGGTTGAGATCACTCCAACTATTAGTAGAAATATATTAAAGGAGTGGAGGAGATTGCACATGCACATGTGGATTCTAGTTACATTTGTGGTCCTTGTTGATTCAAGCAACTATATATACAGGCATCGCTACCACTAGTGGACTCTATTGGAAGGTACTAAAGCAGTGGTTGAGATCACTCCAACTATTAGTAGACATATATTAAAGGAGTGGAGGAGATTGCACATGCACTTGTGGATTCTAGTTACATTTATGGTCCTTGTTGATTCAAGCAACTATATATACAGGAATAAGCTTGGGAGGAGAGTCATCTCTCTAGCAATTGGTGGACATAATTCTCATTCTCTTGCATTAGTATTAGAGCTCTAGAAAAGCTCCCATGGTGACCTTGGTGGTTCATCATCTTCATTACAAGCATCCATGGATATCTTGAGGGCTCATTTCCTTTATCCTTATGATTGTACACCATTATAGTGTGTTTGTCTCTCCCTTGCCAAGACATTCATATGTCAAAGGAATTCATGTGTATTTTTCTCTCTTCTTTGTGAAGGTTTTCATGTATGTTTCTCTATCTCCTTGACTATGAGGAATCCATCTCGTGCGTGCATCAAAGAGATGCAAAGAATAATTTGCTCAATCTTTGCAGTCTAGGATTCAATCCTGTGACCTATGCATATGGGGATTAACAATTTTCCATTCTATTACGTTTCTCGTAGTAGGCAAGAACGATGTAGGATTCTCATCTACAGAGTATATCTTGCAAGTACGTTTCATGGTGCTTGAATTGATGACCTCATACTGAGGATTTGCAACTCAACCATCCTAGCAACACTGCTAAGAGGACTAGATCTCTACGATCATCTATCTACAGAGACCTCGCCTCATATGGGCAACCTAGATGGACCAAAACAACATACATATCAGTGTAGGGAGATCGACCATGATCGAACTCTGAACTTTAGATAAATAGCCAGATACTCTAACCGATTGAGCCATTGACCTTTGTATCGACCATGATTGAATCCCCAACCTTTCACTCCATAGCCAGACGCCCTAACCGACTGAGCCATCGGCCTTTGTATCTAAACGACTGAGTCATCAATTGTTGATCTGCTTGTTAGGTAGGAATCAAACCCATATTACATACGACATAGGTAGCATAACTATCCAATCTCACCATTGGATTATGTGTAATAGCAACATAAAAAATTGGCAAAAGGAGGATTAGCTGCAAGCATTGGGAATTGATCTATGCCTTTCCATGTTCAAGATGGATTTGCCCTCTTATCAACAAGTGCATCCTGTAAATATACATAAAAATTGGAATGATCTACATCATCATTTGGAACCTGAAGGTTGAGAAATTGCATCATTTGGACTAGCTTGACTGCCCACCTATAAAAAGAGGCGACAAAGTAACATACACATCCTTTGAGCTAAGTGATGTCTCCTTGGTACATGAAAGTAAGGTATGAATTGCATCTTCCATAAAAATAACATCATAAATAACTAGAATACATTTTATTTGTGGATGATAGAGATGATAAGCTTTGCTTTCAAAACTTTATCCAACAAAAATACATTTCACTGCTTTATCATGAACATGAGAAACAAATGACTTGCAACCATGCCAAGCCTTATATGGAGTGATAGACTGTAGTGCTTTGGTGGGACACCTGGTAAGTACATATATTGGACACATAATGTCCTCAAGCCAGAAGCTTTGTGGTAAAGCCTAACTTTAGGCCATACACCTCACCACTTTCATGAGATACCTACTCTTTCTTTCAACAAATCCATTTTTTTGAGGTATACACATCACTGTTCATTGATGTTTATCCCACACTCAACCAAAAATGCATTAAAATCAGAGGACATGTATTTCCCCCATCGATTAGAATGGAGGGTGCCCACTTTGCATGTTGATAGATTTTAGCCATAATAAGAATTTTTTTAAAGCACATAAACACTTTGGAATATTCTTTCAATGGATAAACCCATGCATGCCTAGAAAATTTCACTTATGAAAGTCATGAAGTATAGATAGTTCCCAAATGAAGGTGTCTCCATGGGGCCATAGACATCACTATGAACAAGCTGCAATTTATGTGCAGCTCTGACTGAACCATCTTTTGGGAAGGAGGAATGCTGCATTTTGACCAATATATAGACTTCATATACATTTTTAAAAGGTGCCTCAAGTTTGGGTAGAGAGGAAACCATTTCAAATTTTTGTAGGCAAAACAAACTAGCGAAATTCAAATGAGCAAGGCATGCATGCCAAAGCATTGCATATGAGATAACCCAAGAATCATGAAGTGCACATGCTGAATCATTCATATATTTCACATATTCTATGAGCTTATACAACCCAAAACATAAAATGCCAGACACAATAATAACATTACCATTCAAGATATCATGAATTGTATATCTATCATAAAAAAATTTGACAACTTAAGACAATCTTGGCTAATGTTGAAATTGACAACAACTTTTTTTTATCCCTCACATATACAATGCATTTCATAATGTGAAAGAATTGCCATCAATAGTATCAGAATGATCTTTCCAAATCCCATTACATGATAAGAGGAGTTGTTAGCACATGTGACAATATTCCCATAGGGGCAAGCTTAAGTGGAGTGGAGAAATTGCAATGTGAGGCAACATGTTTGGTTGCACCACAAAATCAAAGTACCAAACATCCAAGTTTACTATAGACATATATTGCTCATGAGAAGATGGATCATCACTGCAAATAGTAGTAAATGCCCATTCTTCACTTTGAATGAGATTAATGGACTTTGTTTTAGGTGTAGAGGCCTCTGCAACAATCATTCCAACCTCTTTATTCTTTGCCTCGTTTGCAACCACTTTAGGACAAATCTTTATGACATGATCATTTTCCTTATAGTACTTATAAAAATATTTCCGCTTTTTAGTTTTCTTGTCATATTTGTCTTCCTTCTTTCATAGTCAACATTAAAATATTTTGCTTACTTATATATGAGATCCACCATGTCTAGTGACTAAATATAATGATACGAAAATTTGACTATATCTCAAAATGTTGAATAGAAAGACCCTGCCAAGCTTTGCTAAACCTATAGCAGACTTTGAGGCACTTGTACTGGTGAACCAAAACCTATATAGCTGTTGGGCACAAAAGGACAAAATCTCTTGCACAATCATTGTGATAATGCATTCATGTTGAAATGAACTCATCAAGATTTTGATGCCAAAAAGCAAAGGGGATTTGAACTCCTAATTGCCTCAAGTATGCTCACTAATTTTCATGTGATCCTTAGAAGATTGATGGGTTTTTGATGATGCCCTAGATGAAGGAGGAGCCTGTTGTAATATCAATTTTTGGAGTTTAATGTCTGTACAAGCACACAAACAACACAAGGAAGAAGAAGAAGAAGAACCTTGGCGAACAACACAAAAGAGAATGTATTACCAAGTTAATGTGCAAAGATTAGTGAACCATTAGGCTTATAGGAGAAAAACCTTCTAAAGAGGAAAAAAAGTGCCCAAGTGGATCCTAGGTGTGTTCACACGCATCACTAACCCAATAGATGTAGATAAAACAAGATAATATCCACAATGGTTTGGATTGTACCTATTTCACATTCTTGGGTCATGGTTTTCCAGAATGGATCTAATCTGATCTTCATCTATTAATATTATTGATATATTTTGGTAGTGATGTGTGAACACACTTAGGATTGCTGAGACACTTTTTTCCCTCTTTAGGATGTTTTTTCCCTAGCTTGTATTTATGCCTATAAACCTAATGGGTCACTTACCTTTGTACATTCACTTGGTAATACATTGTTTCTTTTGTGTTTTGCTCCAAGCTTCTTCTTCTTCCTTGTGGTGTTTGTGTCCTTCCGCAAACCTCAAACTCCAACAATTTGTATCAGAGTAGGTCACCACTTCATTTGGGGTGTCATTGAAACCCCTATAGTCAGTCTCAGAACTGCACCAAAATTGGTGAGAATATTCATGATGATTAGGATTTGATATGAGTTCATTTCAGCCTCCAAATGCACTATCATAGTGATTGTGCATAAAATTTCATCCTTTTGTGCCAAATGTATATATAGGTTTTGACTTGCAAGTACAAGCATCTCAAAGTCTGCTACATGTTTAATAGAGTTTGAGAGGGTTTTTCTATTCAACTTTGGGAGATACAATCATTGTTTTGCATTAGGCTATTTAGTCATTGGGCATGGCTTAAAGCATTGATGTATTCTGTATGTTGGCTATTGAGGATAAGTTGGATTGTACTAATTAACCATTGTGGGCATATATGATGTGTCATGTATTGGTACCAAAAGGATTGTGGAATATTATGCAGGGTGTTGGAAAATCTCCTACTAGTGCAAATATAGTTATCGGAGGTGATGTAGATGGTGTTGAAGATCATGATCTTAAATTTCCTAGTCATTGTGTTTCCTGCTCCACCTACTTGTAGAGAAACTTCGTTGGTATGGCAAAGATTCTTAGGCACATGCATTGATAGAATTTTTATCAAACATGCCATTATCCCTCACATTCTCTCTTGCAAGATAGCAAAGAATGCTTGGGATACATTTACCACTTTATACCATGTAAGCAAAGAATGCTTGGGATAATTTTACAACTTTATACCATGTGTTGCTTACCTTTGAAAATAGTTGGAGAGTATGAATGAAGAAGATTCCATGGAACTTTCTGACAAAGATCAAAGGTTTGAAGGAGCAATGATTTTTACTTATAAAGTCTTGCTAGATAGCTCACTATGGAGACTGTTATTAAAGTTCTTTTGGATTCATATCAGATATTTTCTTTTACTCTTCGATTGATGATGAAAAGAAATCCAAATGCTTAAAAATATGAGGAGTTAGTCTTTGTTTTGTTGCAAGAAGATCAGTCAAGGAAAAACATGTCAATTATGTGTGCTGCAAATCAAGCCTTCTTGGCTAATCAGAAGGGCAAAAGTAAATGGAGCTCGTCCCTAGTAAGTAGAAATTTGCTAATACTACACAATTGAAGAAGGAAGAAAAAGATGAGAAGAAACAAAAAAGCAAAAACAATTTCTCAAATACTATAAGGCAAATGATCATGTCATAATGAGTTGTCCAGAACTAGCTGCAAAAGAGGCAAAGAAGAAAGAGGGTGGAATGGTTGTTGCAAAGGCCTCTCTACACTTAAAATATAGTGTGCTAATCATGTTGAAAAATAAGAATGGGAATTTACCATTATTTACAGCTATCAATCATCGTCTCATGAGTAGTGTATGTCTATAGTGGACTCAGGTATTTGGTACTTTCATGGGACCAACCAAACATATTACCTCATAGTGTAATTTCTTCATTTCACTTGAGCCCACCCCTACATGGAATACTATCACATGTGCTAACAACTCCTCCTATCCTATAATGGGAGTTGGTAAGTTCAGTATCACTATTACTAATGGTAGTTCTTTCACATGGTCATATGCTCTATATGTGAGAGGTATCAAGATTTTTTTTTTGTGGTTTTAGCATTAGCCAAGATTGGCTTGGTTGTCAAATTTGTGGATGACAGATGTACAATCCATGATCTCTCAAATGGTGATGTTATTTTTGCTTCTGGCATTTTATGTTCTAGGCTATATAAGCTCATAAACTATGCAAAATTTATGAATGATTCAACATGTGTAGTTAAAGATTCGTAGACTTTCTTAGATGCAAAGCTTTTGCATGCACACTTTGGTCATCTAAATTTTCTAGTTTACTTCACTTGTAGAAATAAAAAATGGTGCCCTCTCTACCCAAACTTGAGGCATCTTGTAAAATGTCTATGAAAGCTGTATTTTGGAAAAAATGCAATGTTCCTCCTTCCTGAAACATGGTTCAATTTGAGCTTCTCATTAATTGCATCTTGTTCATATTGATATATTTTGTCCTATGTAGACACCTTCATTTGGGAACTACCTTTACTTTGTGAATTTTATTGATGAATTATCCGGGCATGCATGGTTTATCCATTGAAATCAAAGTTTGAAGTGCTTATGTGCTTCAAACAGCTCTTGTTTACGCTGAAAATATGTCAGCATGTAAATTGGGCACCCTCCATTCTGATCCAGGGTGGAAATACATGTTTTCTGATTTTAATGCATTTCTTGCTAAGCGTGGGATAAAATATAAGTGGATAGTGCATTTAAACCTCAAGAAAATGGATTTGCTAAAAGAAAGAACATGTCTCATGGAAATGGTGAGGTATATGATCAAATTTAGGCTTTACCACATAACTTTTGGTTTGAGGCTATTATGTGTGTAGCATATGTACTTAACAAATGTCCCACCAAATCACTACAATCTATCACTCCATATGAGTCTTTGAATGCTCACAAGCCATTTGTTGCTCATTTGTGTGTCTTTGGTTGTTTTGCATATGCATTAGTGCCTAAAAAACAATGCAAAAAGTTGGATGATAGAATGAAATGTATTTTTGTTGGGTACAGTTTGGAAAGCAAAGGTTATGTTTTGTATCATCCAGTAACTAAATGCATTCTGGTTAGTTGTGATGTTGTTCTTGTGGAAGATGCAATTCAACCATTACTTTCATGTCCCAAGGACACAGTAGTTAACTCAATGGATGTGTATGACACTTTGCTGCCTCTTTTTATAGGTGGACAATCAAGTGCTAGTCCAAATGAGGCCATTCCTCAGCCTTTATAGGTTCCAAATAATAATGCAGATCATTAAATTTTTTATGTAGATTTACATAATGCACTTGTTGATGAGAGGGATGACATAGAGGACGCAAAACTATGCCTAAATGATTGGTGCAAACCTTGAGAGATAGCAAATTAGATGCACAATTGACATATTGTACTCATTCAAGCTCTCATAATGCTTCATTTACATCAAATTGCTATGCAATGGTTGTCTCTAGTATTTGTGATGAGAATGAGCCTATTTGTTTTGATGAAGCACAAAATTCAAAAATTTGGATGGCTGCTATGCAATCAAAATATGATGCTACTATGAAGAATGGTACTTGGACTTTATGTGATTTGACTCTAAGAAAAAATGGCATTATCACTAAATGGGTATACAATTTGAAGCATAAGCTTGATGGAATAGTTGCTAGGTATAATGTGAGGCTTGTTGCCAAAGGATATGCTCAAGAGTGAGGCATTGATTATGATAAAACCTTTGCCCCCACATGCCAAATGACCATTGTTCGTAGCATTGAGCACTTGGACATCATCATGGTTGGATTGTACATCAATTGGAAGTTAAAACTACATGTAGTGTATGTATCTCAGCCCCATGATTTTGTGTAGAAAGGGCATGAAAACAAAGTGTTCAAGATGAAAAAGGCATTCTATGGTTTGGAGCAAGCTCCACATGCTTGGTACAAAAAGGTACATACCTACTTGATTGCACACAATTTTGATAATAGTTTAACTGAGAGCACCTTACATGTTAAGCATGCAGGTGATGTACTTTTGATCATTGGTATATATGTTGATGGCATGTTGTTCATTGGTCCTAATGAGAAGCATATTACTAAGTTTAAGGAAAATTTGCATGACTCTTTTGAGATGTCATATTTGGGCATTTGCATCATTATTTGGGCATTCAATTTATGCAAGTTGATGGGGGAATAGGTTTGCGTCAAAAAATATATATTGACATAGTATTGCGATGTTTTGGCCTTGAAGATTGCAAACCTATTCCCACTCCTATGGAAACAGGTTTAAGGTTGAGACTTCATGATGTTGGAGATGCATTTGATGTTGTTCTCTATCAACTGGCTATTGGATGCTTTATTTACATATGCACAACTCGGCCTAATATTCAATTTTTGTCTCTCATATGAGCATTTTCATGCATTTCCCATGTGTTAAGCATTGGCAAGCACTTAACCACATCATTTGCTACTTGAGTGGTAACCGACTACTTGGATTGTTTTATACCAAGGGGGATCATTACCACCATATTTACATGTTTTTTTTGGCTAAGATTGGCTAGTTGATATGATAGTGATTTTTCCTTCATGTTTGGTAGCTCATGCATATCTTGGTTGAGCAAAAGGAAAGCTATCGTGGCCACTTCTAGTTGTGAGACTTGTGAGAAAGACTTGAATGATGTGTGTGTAACTCATCTCCCATCCATATATACCCTCTTGTATTCTAAAACTAGCAATGATCTAGAATGTTCTAGTGCCACCATGTGTACATCATGCAACACTCATTCCCATTACTACTGAATACCTTAGGATATCTCCCGAGCTTGGAACCTTGGCTATGACTGGCCCTTGTCCCACACACACATGAAATGATCCCTATGGACCAATGTCTAACAAGAATAAGTATAGGGAAGCCTTAACAATGAGTATTGAGCGTGTGTAGCTCATATGCCTTTTGGCTGATTTGGGTGTTGGTTAGGCTTCTGCAACCATCATCTTAATTCACAATCATAACACATTCGCAATTGCAAGGAACGTTGTGTTCCATGCTCACACAAAGCACATTGAGGTTCAATATCATTATGTCATAGAGAGGTTCTCTACTAGAGAGATCAGTTTGGCTTATATGATCTCATAGGATAATGTTGCAGACCTTTTCACAAAGGCTTTGCTTAGGGAGAAGTTTGAAGCTTTTCGCAAAGCTTTGGGCTTACTTCCTAAGTTATGGATTGATCTATTTCCACATAGCTTGGCACTTCCTTATACATGAATGCCAACTCCTCGTAGTGATGTGTGTATGCATAATTAGGATAGTCGATGCACTTTTTTCCCTCTTTAGGAGGTTTTTTTTCCAAACATGCAATTTTTCATTTTTTTCATGGGTAGCACCATGATGGGGGATACCCATTCAGAATTCTCAATCTCGTAGATACATCTAGCTTCTTTCAACCTATTGATATCTTTTTCGACCTCAGTAACATAGGTATCATTGTACGTGTATGGTATTTATATTATGGGGTTTTCCTTGGGGGTCATGGGGATTTTAAAAGAATAGATCTCTAGGTCTAGCCCTTTTAAATCCTTATACATCTCGACAAAGACATCTTTGTATTTCCTTAGTAAAGCTATCATTTCCTCTTCTTCATCGGGGTGTAAATCATCACTATGTATGTGCATCTTTCCTTTTGATGTCTTTCAAATTCATAATTATGAGGTGGATCTCCTCATGTTAATACTCATCATTGTGCTAGAGTGACACCAAATTTGGCACCGTTGCTGGGGATTGAGCTTCGAGGACGAGCACGTGATGGTAAGGCTTAGAGATTTCATGTTGGAATGGTAAGTAATTGGGTAATCTCTTTACTTTTCTTAGTTTTTACATCATCATAACCTTCCTCACCATCTCCCACCTCCATCTCCTTCTTCATTGAATTTTCAGTTTATGACCATATCCTCACCTCTATCTCACCTTCCCTCATTTCACTTGTGAGAGAGAGAGAGAGAGAGGAAGGGAGAGAGAGAGAGAGAGAGAGAGAGAGAGAGAGAGAGAGAGAGAGAGAGAGAGAGAGAGAGAGAGTTTGTGTGCATTATTTTTGCATGTTTATTGAGCTTCCTTGCAGGTATCAACATCCACAACAACTGCAACAACTATAGCAAGTATATAACTTCTCTACACAGACCCTGAGGCGTAGCTCTCTATGAATCATGATAGATAGAAAACTTGCTTGTTGGGTAAAACTAAGTGCACCACTATAGTGTAGGCACCATGCACATCACATATCCATAAAATATTTTAGAAAAGGTGCATTTTTTCTATCAATCATGATCTAAACACCTCTTTCCATCATGATAGACATGTGTCCATCGCATGACAAACAATGGAAATAAGACAACGGACAAAGTGTCTGTCGCTATGGAAAGTCTGTCCATCATGATAGATAGCCTCGAATGATAGATAGGCTTTCACGAGCAAAATTATCCATCAAGATTGATAGACCTCATGATTGATAGCATCCATCACCATTTCAGTCCATCATGATAGATAAACCATCCATCCTGATCAACAAGTATCCATTTTGACAGGCAAGCCCCAACAGATTTGTCCATCATGATTGATAGATGAGGATGAATAGCTCTGTCCATCATGCTTGACAGCCTTGTCGATCGTGATAGACAACCATTTTCGATTGAAAATTAGGGTTTTTAAATTTTTGCATGTTTTGAGTTAAACTTTGGCAATTTTCCAGGCTCTTGGATTTTTTTTTTGAGTTCCTTGGCAAAGCAAAGGCCTTTGAACAATCAAATCATGCTTGGGGAGTGTACGTCCTATGCATTGGAGCACTCTTTGAAGTAAGCAACTTGAGGTTGGAAGAACTTTAAACCCCCTCAGTCAATTTTGTAGCTCAAGCTAAGTATGATTGGTGGTATTGATTAATTAAGGTTATGTTAGGCACGATACAAGTACAAGAAACCCTAATTACTCAAGTTCAAGTGTAAGTTAGAATACTGTTGTGGCAAACCCTAAGGTAGAAGTCCATAAATTGATTGAACATCTATCAAGTTGTGTTAAAAAAAGTATTCCTAGCAATGCTATTTAACAAAAAAGATCACACAACAAAAATTTATAATGAACGAGTATTACAAAATAACATTGCAATGTATTGGGAGAATTAAGACTAATAGACAAAGCTTATGAACCTTAGATCAGGTAGATACCTAGGACGAGATAGACAAAGCATTAGATCTTCTGAGGCTAGTGTCAATCTCACAGCTAGGTCGTGGGCTCAACAACTCAATGATTATACCTACGTGCTAAGTTTGTAAATGAGTGATTAAAAAATGTTCTTTAGCATAAGGCTCATATACATATAAGCAAGGAACCATGTATGTGGTCACCAACTTAATAGATAGGACAAATGAGTTTGAAAATTTTATCTCAAAAAATGAGATTGGAGACCTAGATCAAGGAGACCTAGGACGAGAACCTAGGACTCCTCGAGCCAAATCTATCTTGACTAGAGTAATAACCTTAGAGTGGATTCCTCATGAAAAGAAAAGCACAAAGTTATTCTTGAATAGGAATATGGATGAAGCCTTTTGGAGATTCAAATGATCAACTTAGAGAAGTAGGTTATCACCATATACGAGTTCAAAGATTTTGAGATACCAGGCAAAGTTGCCTATCTAGATAACATGTCAAAAAGGATGTTCTTGGTAATGGAACATGGTAGGCACACATACACTTCGAAGGGCAAATTAATTTTCCCCCCACTGAGATGGAACATATCTTATGGTCAACAAGGAGCTGGAACATCTCACATCCATGCTATCCATAAAGAAAGAACTAGAGAAAGACCTGAGGTGAGTGTTGCAAACCTAGTAGGAAGAGAATGACAGGAATGGAAATGGAAAGAACAGATCAGGAGAGACATAGAAATCCAAGACATCAAAGAGGTGTTAAACTTAAACTTTGGATTAAGTTATCTGTTTAAAGTTTAATTCAAGTCTGGGTTCTTGGGATGGTTAGGGGTCTGTAAACAGAGGCTCTGTTTGTATTTTCCCAAATCTACAAATTTCGTGTATCCACTCGCAGACTTACACACATCAACTGTTTTAAATGTGTTTACAAAATACATCAATACTACCGCGCAGTTAACTATATAACTTCGTACGTATCACGTAATCCGTCAATCTCAATACTTCATTAAGACTTAATTTAATTATTAAGATTAATCAATAGAATTGATAGAAGACACAGTTTTACACATAATTTTGGCAACAGTGCTTCACTTCCGGCTCTCGCCCAGACAAACAGTCCGGCGACTACACCTTCTGCTTCACGCGACTCTTTCATTAATCTCTCAAAGGTTATAGCTTTGCGCTATGCCTTTACATCATGCATGCGACTTTTCAGAATATATATTACAAAATTTATGAGTTCCTTTCCGACGGCTTACACTCGCACGCACGGTGGACTCGAACCCAAAATTGTAATTATAGATTCACGGTTCATCTATGATGCCCTGAATATACATAGTGCGAGCTAGTTTGAAGGTACGTGTAATCTTTTGCTTTAGAGAATCTAGCATATCTTTCAAAATTGTAGATTCTATAAGTTGTGCATCAGTCCTAACAGAACTGGCAGTTATGACCTGACTAATAAGTAATTCCGTCTGCGTCTGCAAAAAGGACTCCTGGAGATAAAATTCGTTGGCCAGAGAAGCATCTCGTCGCAGCTTCATTTCTGCTATGTCTGCATCAATGTGCGAGAGCCTATCCGCCTGAACTCCTAACTATTTTTCTCTTCTCTCGAGCTCCTGAACTTGAAATTGCATCGTTTTGTAAAAGTCTTCTCTCTCCTTTTTAATAGCTTCCATCCCTTTTTAAAGTTAATCTGCAGGCCAATCACTTCTCCCAAAGCACGACTCTTCTGGAAAAGCTCTGTAGACACCTTCTTTAATTCTTCAGTGTTTTGCATAGCAAGATCTGCCATTTCCTGTCCTTTCTGCTCCACCAAAGCAATATTTGCGCATGTATCCTCCAACAGATTTCCTAATGCAATCCTGGCATCTTCCTTATCTCTCACCATTTGTTCCAATTGAGAAATCGCTTCATCACGAGCAGCAAGGAGAACATCCTTCTCATTCAATTGGGCTTGCAAAAGACGAATCCGCTCTTTGCAGGAACTGGTCTCAGCTTTTGCAGCGAGCACTTCTTCTTGAAGGGGTGCGATATCAGCATCCAGAATATCGACTTTACGCTGCAGCTCCTGTTGAAGAGATTGTTGGGCCATCTTCAGCTAAAGGGGCAATTGCTGGGAGAATTGGATGAGGAGTTGGCGCATGGATGCTAATTCAGTGAACATTACTGCTGGAGGAAGAGAAGGAGGAGGCTGTGATGATGAAGCAGAGAGCAGGTGAGGTGATGATGGTGGAGAGTGGTCAGGAGAGGAGAGGAGATGGGTTGATTCCTCACGAATGATAGTTGAAGGCGCAGCGGGAGAAACTTCAACATCATCAGGAATGTTGGTTGGAGGAGGTAGAGGGATAAGAGAAGTCAGAACTAAAACTATTCTGGTCTCGTTTTGAGGTACCGACAGGGCGACTTTGGTAACTGTATCTTCATTACCGGTCGATTGATTGACTGCATCTGCTTGTGCATCTACGGTTGGTGAAGAAGGAGATTGACATTCACTAACAACGGTAGCTTCTGCTATCTCCTTCACAGCCTCAACATCCGGTTGATGAGATTCCTCTCGCTGTGAGAATTCTGCTACGTCTTCCATAATAACATCTTGTTCAGCTGCTTACTCGGAGACGATGGAGTAGATTCTACCTGTAATGAAGTAGCAGTGTTATGGAATACTTCAATGTCGGGAACCACAGTGGTGTCCTTTACTTGACTTTGTGAAGGGATGAGGCACGTGCGTTTGCGTTGGAAGAAATGTACTAGGTCTTCATCATCGTCCTCTTCGAGCATCTGTGTAGATTCCTCGTGTAACAGCATGGTATTGGTTGGAGGTGGTTGTGTGGCTTGTATCATCGGAATGAGAAGGGTGAGGAGGTGGGGTAATCGGGTACGAGGAATTTCATGCTTGGCGAGTTGTTTGGTAACTGCTAAGCATTCACGGTGAATGCGTCGAAAGAAAAACGATGTGAAATTGACCCCCTCTCGTGAGGCAGTATCAATCATCAAATAGAATGGACGGGAGATACCATATGTGCATTTTTGCAAGTTTAAGGCAGCGATAAGAAATTGGAGCATGGTGCGCTCCAGTTCGGGACGACAAAGTTGAAGTGATTCATTGGCGATACCGTGCACTCTCCTTCTCGAGAGCTCCGCGACAATATGCTCGAAGTAGAAAAATGAGCTCCTGACACCGCACAAAGTACTCCGCACAGAGGGTGTAGAATACTCAGAAAACACAGTACACAGGGAGCACGAAGACAAACTTCTTAGGTCTTGCAAATGCGGTCGAACCTACAGTCTTTGACTGACCAGGCCACTATATGTTTTATTAAAGAACATATACAAAGAAGTGTCCGGTGGCCATTTGGCCTTTCACATGGACACTAACGGTAACAATCTCCCACTAAAGGCCAATATGGCCAGAGTAACTATGGGAGAAAAATAAAGAATGATAAAGAATACCTGAGTGGAAGTATACAAACTATACCTCCCACCTGATGGGCATGTTACAAAGTATACAAGTGATTGTGTAAGACCAAGAATCAAGTAACCCCCATCAAATGACAACAGTGTCGAAAGCTATCCTATGGTAGAGCTTTAGTCAAAGCATTTGCAGCATTATCTCGAGTGTGAACCTTCTCAAGAATAATGCTCTCAGTGGCTAAGCAATCTCTAATGAAGTGATACCTCACCTCAACGTGCTTTGTCTTTGCATGATAGACCGGATTCTTAGCCAAAGCAATGGCACTCTGACTATCACTAAGCAAGTGAGGTACATGCTGAGGTAAACCCATATCACAAGCAAGACGAGAAAGCCACAATGCTTCCTTACATGCCTCACTTGCTGCAACATACTCTGCTTCTGTGGTGGAAACAGCTGTACATTCTTGAAGATGAGATCTCCAAGAGATAGCACCTCCAGCAAAATGAAAAATGTACCCTGATGTAGACTTACGATTGTCTACACAACCAGCATAGTCAGAATTTGTGTAACCAATAATGGATGCTTTTCCTCTACCTAAGCATAGACACTTGTCCTTAGTGCCACTCAGATATCTCAAAATCATTTTGACCGCTTCCCAATGTTTCTTGCCAGGATTAGACATATATCTGCTCACAACTCCCACTGCAAATGCAATGTCTGATCTCGTAGCTACCATAGCATACATGAGACTACCAACAACAGACTGATAGGGAATTTTGGTCATGGATTCCTTTTCCTCATCTGATTTGGGGCAGTCATCCTTGCTCAATTTCACATATGTGGGTAAAGGTGTACTCAATGCCTTTCCACCCTGCATATTGAATCGGTGAAGTACTTTGGATATGTACTCACTTTGAGACAAGTATATGCATCTTTTACTCCTATCACGAGTAATGCGCATGCCAAGAATGTGTTTGGCATCCCCCAAATCCTTCATATCAAATGTCCGACTCAACTTCTTTTTGAGAATTGACAAATCATAAGAGGACTTCCCAGCAATCAACATATCATCGACGTAAAGTATCAAGCATATCAAGCTGCCATCAGAACATCTCTTTGTGTAGAGACAATGATCCTCATTGCTCCGAGAATAGCCTTGGGACTTCATAAAAGCATCAAACTTTTGGTACCATTGTCTAGGAGACTGTTTAAGTCCATACAAGCTCTTCTTGAGCTTACAAACTAGACTTTCCTTGCCAGGAACTACATAACCCTCAGGTTGTTCCATATAGATCTCATCTGTAAGATCTCCGTGCAAGAAAGCTGTTTTCACATCCATTTGGACTAGCTCTAAGTCCTCCATTGCAACGAATCCAAGCAACATGCGCAAAGTAGTCATCTTGACCACTGGAGAGAAGATTTCTTCAAAATCAACACCATGTTGTTGCTTAAAACCCTTTGCAACAAGTCGTGCTTTATATTTTGGAGAAGCACTATCTGATGTGAATTTCAGTTTATATACCCATTTACATGGTAAAGCTTTCCTGCCCTTTGGCAAAGGTACTAAGTCCCAAGTACCATTCTTGTGAATAGAATCCAACTCACTCTTCATGGCACGCTCCCACTTGACATGATCCTCTGTCTGCATAGCGTCTTTGTAGCAAGAAGGCTCACCGACATCTATTAGCATAACAAAATCTAAACCTGGAACATATCTATCAGGTGGATATGAGACACGTGCAGAACGTCTCAATGGTTGCTGAACAGGAACATGTGCAGACTGATTTGAATGGACATTCTCTTGAACATCCCTATGTGCAGCATTTTTATGCATGCTAACCGGAGGACTAGTATCCTCAAACACCACTCTTCTCACTTCAACCTCCTTAATGGGCTGTTTATGCATCTTAGACTCATTAAAAATGACATCACTACTTCTGATCATTGACCGTGTTTCAGGATCCCACAAGCGATATCCAAATTGTCCTTCTCGACCATATCCAAGAAAAATGCATTTCTTTGACTTATGGTCCAACTTTTGTCTAAGATTATTGGGTATATGAACATATGCTTCACACCCAAAAACTCGAAGATGATCATAATATGGTGGTTTCCCTGTCCATAACTCTTGTGCCACTTTCAGACCTTTGGCAGTACTAGGTGAAAGGTTAATGACATGAACTGTAGTCAATACTGCTTCTGCCCAAAAACCTTGTGAGAGGTTTGCATGATGCAACATAGAGACTACTCTATCTTGAATAGTTCTATTCATCCTCTCAGCTACACCATTCTGTACTGGGTATAAGGAGTTGTAAACTCTCTACGAATCCCTCTAGACTGACAAAAAAGGCTGAATTCATGTGAGGTATACTCACCCCCATTATCTAAACGTAAAGCCTTAAGCTTAGTTCCTTTTTCAGTCTCAACTGAAGCAAGCCATTTTCTGAAAGTAGGGAATACATCATCCTTTGACTTGATAGGATATACCCAGATTTTTCTAGTAGCATCATCTATGAAAGTGACAAAGTAAAGAGAACCACCTAAGGACCTAGTGGGCATAGGACCACACACATCTGTATGAACGAGATCTAAAGGCTGAATTGAAGAATCAATGTGCGTTCTATGCACATTTCTGGTTTGCTTTCCATATTGACAATGCTCACAAAATGGAAAATCAGAGAAAGATAACACAGGTAAGTAGCCAGAACGAGAAATATTTTCCATTCCACTATGAGATATATGGCCCAAACGACCATGCCAAATACAAGCCATAGGCTGTTCAGTAACAGCTAACAAGTGTTCTTTCTGTGATACAAATAAAGGATAAAGTGAGCCAACTTTGCTTCCTTTTGCAATAACCATATTGCCCTTTGATATATGAAAGGACTGAGCATAGAAGACCACCTTGTAACCAAGGTCATCAAGTTGACCAACTGACATCAAACTGCGTGATAACTGAGGTACATGGCGTACATTATGCATAGTAAATTTTGAACCATCAATGAACTGCACAACCACATCTCCAATCCCCACAACATCACACTGGTAAGAGTCACCAAGTCTCACGGTACCAAGAGACTTTGCTGCATAATTAGAGAACCATTCTCTATGTGGTGTCACATGGAAAGAAGCACCAGAATCTAGCAGCCAGGTGTGGGAAAGAGAATCAGCCATAAGTGCCTCAGATGGCACAATACTATCAAGTGTCAACACATCAGCATCGTCAGAAATAGCATTAATTTCTTCAATCTTCAAAGTCGAAGTAGATGGTGCAGGTAACTGTTTAACATGCCCATCAACATTCTGTCCTTTACCTTTAGCATTCTTTAATGCATAACAATCTTTCTTCATGTGTCCTTTCTTATGACAATAATGGCATTCAATATCCCTCTTCCTTGATTTACTTCTGCTCTTATTCCGTTGACCATTCTTTTCCTTGTTCTTGCTCCTGCCACGTTGTTGATTCTTTCCTTGGTAAGAATCACGAACATTATATGCATCTCCACTCTGAGTGCCAACCATAGATTTTCTACGAATCTCCTCACTCAAGAGTGCTCCACATATGTCATCATAGACGAGTTTACCACCTGGTGCACTATTGCTAATAGCTGTGCAAAATGTATCCCATGATGATGGCAGGGTGCATAACAGCAATACTGCTTTCATTTCATTGTCCATATCCATTTTCTGAGCCTGTAACTGGGAGAATATGGCATCAAACTCATTTAGATGAGAAGCAACACTATTTGTGTCCTTCATACGAAGGTCGTATAATTTTCTCATCAGATATACTTTATTTGATGCCGTCTCTTTTTCATATGTATTGCATAACTTCTTCTAAAGCTCCTCTACACTTTCACAGTCTAATACTGTAAAGTAAACATTATCTGCCAGGTGCAAGCGAATGGTAGACCTGGCCATTTCATCTAACTCATCCCAATCATCTTCATCCATGTCAGCAGGCTTCTTTGAAATCCCATTTACTGGCTTCCATTGCCTTCTTTGAATCAGCACATCTTTAATCTGATTCTTCCATAGAGCAAAGTTTGTGCCATCAAATTTTCGGATCTCAAAATGGTCTTTGCCCTGCAAGTTATAGCTCCTCCTCGGAACGCTAGCACTAGACCCTGATCCACCGGATGTGCCTGAGACCTCTGATGCCATGATCGTAGAGAATTGAATAGAATGATAATGGAGCTAGAAGAGTCCAAACACCAACAAATAAGTGTATCAAGGAGTAAATCGACCACTATATAGTTGACTAAACCAGAAATCTAGAAAAATTTTGCCAGAGTATCCTCTGCAAAATTAGCATATGACCAGTGTCAAAGTATCATAAAACTTCAAGTACTGACATGTCTACCTGCATAGTGAATCACTGACTCCACTGCATATAATCAGTTACCCAATAGAAGCCAACTAGGCTTATCGAGCACCTATGAACAACTATCATACATCTCCTATGGTGAGGCTGGATAAGTCTTCCACCTGCATCACCGAAGAGACCCCGACATCTGGGTGTCTCCCAGTTAAGAAAACCTCACCACGACCCACTTTATCAAACGTAAAAGGCTTTATGCAAAGAACGTAACCGCTATATCAATGCCCACATGGACGTACATAAGTGGTATCCACAGAAGCGTACATGGTGTGTATGTGCTCAATATATGCAGTAAAATGACACTAAAAGGCTGAATACACAGCCCAAAAACTAGCCAATAACACCTGCAAGTGTCTGTCAACTCTGATGTTTTAGGCTTTAAAAACCTGCATAAATTTGCAGCGACTGCTCCCACCAAAACTGAAAACCCCTCAAGAAACCTGTAGTTTTACGAGTGTGGCTGAAAATACAGCCCCAAAGGTTGATATTTATTATCTGAGAAGTACAAGGAACACTCTTCTTGATGTTCTTGGACCTGTGTGAAGAGAACTACGTGCAAAAGTACTCCGAAATGGCTCCAAAAACACCCCAAAATTGCTTCAGAAATAGGCTTTAAAAGCAAGAATGAACCTTTGAGGGACCAAAACTTGTTCAAGGTAATGTCAACCTTAGTCTTTCCCCTTCTTCAAACACCACAAGAGTGTAGCTTAGTGGCAAGAGATTGCCACGGTTAAGCGAGCTTTGGAGGGAACAGTACTGGGATGGGTGACCTCCCGGGAAGTACCGGGAACCTCTATATTCCTTGATCGTTGAGGTCCTCCCTCGCGCGCAGCCAACGGCGCCAACGGTGACTTCGGTGACTCGGATGACAAGGTATGCCAAGGTCTCCTTGGTCGCTGCCTTAGTCGCCGCCTTAGTCGTAAGCCTCGGAGAAAGCCTCGGGGGGGGGGGGGGGGTCGCTTCACTCGCACAAAAGGAACAAAGCTTTTTTCCTCGAACTGCTCTGATACCAGTGAAGTGATTCGTTGGCGATGCACCACCGTGCACTCTCCTTCTCGAGAGCTCCGCGACAATATGCTTGAAGTAGAAAAATGAGCCCCTGACGCCGCACAAAGTACTCCGCACAGAGGGTGTAGAATACTCAGAAAACACAGTACACAGGGAGCACGAAGACAAACTTCTTAGGTCTTACAAATGCGGTTGAACCTGCAGTCTGTGACTGACCAGGCCACTATATGTTTTATTAAAGAACATATACAAAGAAGTGTCGGTGGCCATTTGGCCTTTCACATGGACACTAACGGTAACAAAAGTATGGCAAACTCATTAGATGAGTGTCGGGGAAATAATTCCTTCATGGTCGCTAGGGGAACGGGTGGTCCATCGACCAACCCTTCCTGAGGGAGACGGAACCCCTCAGCAACCGTGTTTAGTGTACCTACTACACGGGGGTTTAAGCACGTTAAGGGCCAACACTGCTTTGTAGCAGGCGTAGGGGCTATGCCAGAGATAATCTGCACATGAAAGAGGTGACACTCCACTGAGTGCGATGGCAATTCAACGAAGGCCAGAAGTCCCCGAGCACGCAAGTACTCACTCACATCCGGAGTGAGACCCGCACGGAAGGTCACTATGTTCGCAAGAGCTTCCATGGTGCATGTAGGAACAAGCAAAAACACAGAGCACACAAGGGACATGTTGGAGCAGAGCAATCATCAATAAATGATTACATGAAGTCCAGAAGTGAAAAGATATGTGGAAGGTTGAAGATTAGTTTCAAATGAAGAGAATAGAATCAGAAACTTTTCTTTTGTATATTATTCTTGTAAATAGTTCAATGTATTTAAAAGGATGACGAGTTAGACTCGTATATATATATCTATAGATACGTACTCATAGATGAGAGAGAGATATAGATGAGATAGAGAAGACAATAGATGTGTAGAAGATGAACATTGTATGTATCATCAATCAAATGTATGAGAAGTTATGAGAAGGAAAATGTTGCAGAAATTTGTGCGTCGATTTTTCTCCTATTCTCCTTCTGTGCTTAATTTCATGAGAAATCCTTTTGTACACATCTAAGTCCATAGTTAATCAATCTATGGCTAAAGTTTGAGAGTCCAATTGCAAACAGGCTGAGAGAATTTTGAATAGGAACATTTGTGTGTGAAAAGTTCTGAGTGTCTTCTGAAACAGGCGCAGATTTTGTGGTCAAAGAAATGGACAGTGCTCAGTGCACAATGTAAAGTTTTACACAAATGAGGACTCAAAATTTAAGTTGAGAGGTAAGCCATCTATGGCTAAAAGCATTTGACTAAACGGGCTATAGTTTGGGAGAACCATAGCTTAGAAGTTACAGGTGTCAAAGTCGCCATTGCAGAGAAGCAGTTTCAGACATAGGTAAAGTATTTCAGTCATTTCTCACAGTATACTCAATCATTTGAAGAGATTTAACTTGGAGAAGGTGCGCAATCTCAAGGCGACACATTCTACAAAGTTTTATAAAAAACTTTACACAAATGATTAGTCAATCAGTGATTAATCTGCAGCAGACTTTTCTGAGAATTGATTTTTCTACAGTTAATCAATTTCTTGATAAGTTGGTGATTGTTCTTCAAAATTAAGTGGAGTCTGAAGTTGTTCTTGATATAGAGGTGATCTAAAATCAAGCATAACTTGTTAATTTGGAGATTAACACTCTCCATCAATGGTATCAGAGCAGGTTGTATCAAAATTGAGGAAAGGGAGACTCCGACTGCTACAGACATACAATCTTTACATCTCGAAGGATCAAAAGGATAAATTGTGAAGAAAGCTTGAAGGAAGACACATTGAAGTTGTCAAAAGGATCAGAAGGAGTAATATTCGAATCCAAGGTACATTTATTTCTCATAAGGATTAAAGATTTGATAGTACAGGTGAAGAAAGGATGGGAGATAGTCTCCAAATTGAGAAATTGGATAGAGAGAACTATCCTGCATGGTCAATGAGGATGGAAGCTCATCTTATGAGCAAAGACTTGATAGCTTACATTACAGGAGAAGAAGAAAAGCCTCAATTCAGAGATCCTAGTGTTCCAACTAGGGAGGAATTGTCAGATTTGAAGAATTGGATGAAGAGAGATGCTCAAGCTAGGAGCATTATCTATATGGCAGTTAATGACTACTTACTACCTCACATTAGAGGTCTTGAAAGTGCAAGTGATATTTGGAGTGCTTTGGAAGAGCATTTTCAGAACACAACTAAATAAAGGAAGGCTTCATTATGGGCAGAGTTTACTACTTTCAAGAAGAAGGCTTCACAATCAATATCTGATTATGTGACAAAGATGAAGGACATTGCAGATTCTTTAGGTGCAGTGGATGAGGGTATTGAAGAAGACAAATTGGTAAGACAAAATTCTCACAGGGCTAAGAGGAGATGAGAAGTGGAAGCCTTTTATTTTGTCTACAGAACTTTCATTAGACCATTTCACTCCCGATTTGAATCAATTGTTAGGACATATGCTAACTTTTGAGAATGATATCAAAGGAGATGTTGACAGGAGTGCAGGTCATGCAATGTACTCTAAAGACAAGAAGAAAGCTAACAAAGGAAAGCAACAATCAGGTGAAGAAGAAGGTACTTCAAGCCAAGCAAATTTCCTAAGAGGAAGAGGAAATGGCAGAAGTAGAGGAAGAGGCAGAAATAACAAAGATAATGTCAGAGCTTGTTGGATATGTGGTAAGACCAATCATCTATCTCATGGTTGTTGGCATAATAATCAAAGCAATGGTAATTTTAATCAGAACTTTAATCAAAGAGCAAGAGGTGGTAGATTTCAGAGAGGAAACTTCAGAGGTAGAGGTGGTAGGAATTCTTTTGGAAGAGGTGGAGGAAGAAGCTTCCAAAATCAATCCTATAATAACACCTACTACAATTATGCATCAGATCAGAAAGAAGATTCGACTCTCATTATGAATGCAACATGTGAAGCCTCACATGAAGATATGAGAGTATTTTATATTGACTCACGTTGTAGCAATCATCTGAGTGGAAACATTGCTTTGATGACTGATCTAGATCATAATGCAATTAATCATACAGTTCAAACAGGTGATAATACAAAGCATAAGGTAAAGTCAATTGGTTCAGTCAAAGCCAAAGATGGGAGCACTCTTTTGAGCAAGGTTCTTTATGTTCCTACAATTCCAAAGAATTTGATCAGTGTAGGTCAAATTGTGGAGAAAGGATATGAGGTAAGGTTTACTAATGATGGAGTTTATGTTGAAGACCCTAATCAAGGGTATAAACAGATTGTTACAGGGAAAAAGGAAGGAAGACTCTTCACATTAAAGGTACAAGGGAATATTGGACATGCTATGTTTACATATGGAGAGCAGAAGGTATCTGAATTGGATCTTTGGCATAAAAGACTTGGACACTTCAATGAGAGAGGTATCAAAGAAATGATAAATAATGGTTCAGTACTTGGATTGCCTAACATTGCAGGTCAACACATGACATACAAATGTGAAGCATGTCAGTTAGGTAAGGCTCATAAGCAATCATACAATAAGCATGGTTTTATGTATTCAGAAAGACTTGAATTGGTACATACAGATGTGTGGGGTCCTTCAAAGGACTTTAGTATAAATGGTTCAAGATATTATGTCATATATGTTGATGATGCTACCAGATGGATCACAATCTATGTGATTAAAGATAAATCAGAAGTGTTTTATACATTTAAACACTATCATGCATATGCAGAAAGAATTACAGGCCATAAGTTGAAGAGACTAAGGTCAGATGGAGGGGGAGAGTATTTCTCAAATGAGTTCAGTGATTACTTATGGAATGCAGGTATAAAAAGGGAGGTTACTTGCAGGTACTCTCCTCAACAAAATGGTGTAGCAGAAAGGAGGAATAGAACTCTTGTTGAGTTTGCAAGATCCATGATGAAGGAGAAAAATTGCCCAAGTTATTTGTGGGCTGAGGCTGTAAACACAGCCACATATTTGGTTAATAGATTGCCTTGTAAAGCTTTGCAGGGTATGACACCATATGAAGCTTGGTGGGGTAAGAGACCTACCTTGGATCATTGTAAAATATTTGGATGCTTGGCATATGCATATGTGCCATCTCAATTGAGGCATAAGTTGGAGCCTAAAGCAGAGAAGTATGTATTCATTGGTTATGATGACAAGCAGATGGGTTATAGGTTGTGGAGTCCATCCACAAAACAATTCCTTGTGTCCAAGGATGTTACATTTGATGAGCAAAGTACTTGGTATGCAGGTACTTCTAATGTGTATGCAGAAATTGAAGAAATTATGAATCAGAAGAAAGGCAAACCAAAGGTTCAGATATTTGATGAAGAAGAGAAAAATGAAATACAGGTTGAAGGTGAAGAAGTGCCAAGGTTTGATCCAGAGTGTGATGAACCAGAAACCTCAAGAAGTGGAGAACTTAGGAGGTCTACAAGGCACAAATGGCAACCTACAAGGTATAGTTATGATACTTCATTCTTGACTACTAAGGATTATGCTTACATGATAAAAGCAGATGAAGATCCATCTACATATGATGAAGCCAAAGGAAAGAAGAATTGGGAAGAAGCTATGCAAGAGGAGTATGATGCATTGATGGAAAACCAGACATGGGATTTGGTTCCTAGACCTAATAGCCAGAAAATCATTGGATGTAAGTGGGTTTATAAAACAAAAAGGTTTGCAGATGGAAGTGTGTCTAGGTACAAAGCCAGACTTGTTGTGAAGGGATATGCACAGACATATGGAGTGGACTATGATGAGACTTATAGTCCTGTGGCAAAAATGACAACTATCAGAACACTTATAGCAATTGCTGCTTGCAAAGGTTGGAAATTATCTCAATTAGATGTTAAAAATGCTTTTTTGAATGGTTACATTTCAGATGAAGTTTACATGGAGCAACCAGAAGGGTTCAAAGATCAAGTGTATTTAAATTATGTGTGTAAGCTCAAGAGAGCTTTATATGGTTTGAAGCAGGCCCCAAGAGCATGGAATTATAGGCTTGTAAAGTTCTTAAAGGATCTTGGATTTCAAGCATCAAAGGCAGATAGTAGCTTGCTAGTCAAAGCAAGTGAAGATGGATTCATTTATGTTTGTATTTATGTTGATGACATAATACTTACAGGAACAGATGATAAAGGTATACAAATGATTAAGAAGCAGATGGAGAAAGAGTTCAAAATCAGTGACTTGGGAAATTTGTCATTCTTCTTGGGAATGGAGATTTCATATACTCAACATGGAGTATATGTAACCCAAGAAAGGTATCTTAAAAATTTGCTAACCAAGTTTAAAATGGAAGATTGCAGGATAGCACCAACTCCAATGGAAGTTAATCATAGATTGACTAAATATGGAGGAGAAGAATTCAGAGATATGAAGCTTTATCAGAGTTTGGTGGGTAGCCTGATTTATGCTACATTAACAAGACCAGATTTGTCATATGCAGTTGGAGTTCTATCTCAATTCATGCATTGTCCTAGAAAGGAACATTGGATTGCAGGACAAAGAGTACTTAGGTACATCAAGGGTACACTCAAAGAAGGGTTGTACTATGGGTTTACCTCAGATACAAGAGTCAAAATATATAGTGATGCAGATTGGGCAGGTAATATGGATGATAGAAGATCAACACATGGATATTTGTGCTATGTGGGAGACAAACTAATATCATGGTGTTCTAAGAAGCAACTAACAATTGCTTTATCATCTACAGAAGCAGAATACAAAGGCATGGTGGAAGCTGCAAAGGAAGTAATTTGGCTAAAGACACTTATGAAGAGTTTTGATGTGATTCAGAGTACTCCTATCATTTGTGGAGACAATATGAGTTCTTTATATTTGGCAGCAAATCCTGTGTTTCATGCTAGAACTAAACATATTGAAATTCAGTATCATTTTTTGAGAGAGAAGGTCATTGATAAAGAAATTGAAGTAATGCATACTCCCACAAAAGATCAACTTGCAGATATGATGACAAAAAGTTTGGATGGACCTAAGTTGCAGAGGTTTAAAGATATGGCAGGAATAAAGAAGATGCAGGTAATCATAATTGATGATTGAGGGGGAGTTGTTGGAGCAGAGCAATCATCAATAAATGATTACATGAAGTCCAGAAGTGAAAAGATATGTGGAAGGTTGAAGATTAGTTTCAAAGGAAGAGAATAGAATTAGAAACTTTTCTTTTGTATATTATTCTTGTAAATAGTTCAATGTATTTAAAAGGATGATGAGTTAGACTCGTATATATATATCTATAAATACGTACTCATAGATGAGAGAGAGATATAGATGAGATAGAGAAGACAATAGATGTGTAGAAGATGAACATTGTATGTATCATCAATCAAATGTATGAGAAGTTATGAGAAGGAAAATGTTGCAGAAATTTGCGCGTCGATTTTTCTCCTATTCTCCTTCTGTGCTTAATTTCATGAGAAATCCTTTTGTACACATCTAAGTCCATAGTTAATCAATCTATGGCTAAAGTTTGAGAGTCCAATTGCAAACAGGCTGAGAGAATTTTGAATAGGAACATTTGTGTGTGAAAAGTTCTGAGTGTCTTCTGAAACAGGCGCAGATTTCGTGGTCAAAGAAATGGACAGTGCTCAGTGCACAGTGTAAAGTTTTACACAAATGAGGACTCAAAATTTAAGTTGAGAGGTAAGCCATCTATCGCTAAAAGCATTTGACTAAATGGGCTATAGTTTGGGAGAACCATAGCTTAGAAGTTACAGGTGTCAAAGTCGCCATTGCAGAGAAGCGGTTTCAGACATAGGTAAAGTATTTCAGTCATTTCTCACAGTATACTCAATCATTTGAAGAGATTTAACTTGGAGAAGGTGCGCAATCTCAAGGCAACACATTCTACAAAGTTTTATAAAAAACTTTACACAAATGATTAGTCAATCAGTGATTAATCTGCAGCAGACTTTTCTAAGAATTGATTTTTCTACAGTTAATCAATTTCTTGATAAGTTGGTGATTGTTCTTTAAAATTAAGTGGAGTCTGAAGTTGTTCTTGATATAGAGGTGATCTAAAATCAAGGATAACTTGTTCTTTTGGAGATTAACACTCTCCATCAGGACAAACACACAAAGACACAATAGTGACTAATAGCGAGAAGAACAAGATTAAGTAGAAACACTAGAAAAACCAGGCGGCAAGAACCCTAATCATAATGTAGTATTGGAAATATACCGACATAATGGTGACATGCATGCATAAATAGGATCGGCTACACAGAGGTGGCTATTAATCATGGTTAGATGAGAAAACGAAAGGATTACAGTCAGTTGGTCAATCGAAACACAGAGATCAGAAAAGAAAGGCGAGTGAAAAGAGTGGCAAGCGAAAAAGAGTGAAAATACCGAAGACACCTCATGAGTTGGTAGACGGCAAATAGTAGGGTCAAAGCTTCGAACCATTAATCACTTTAGGGAGAAGTGGACCAGTTAAGGTGTATAACCAAAAAGTTGCGGGTCCCACTTGTGCAGCAATCCGGTAAGGACCGAACCAGCGTAGTTTAAATTTTCCGGCGGATCTATTAGACTTAGCATTATAGAAGAGGACTAATTGGTTTACCATAAACACAGGGGTTTTGAGGAAACGATTGTGGGTTTTGGCTTGTCTCAGCTACACTTCCTGCATCACCAGGAAAATCTCGAGACGCTGTTCAATCTAAAGGCCGTAAAGCCTCCAATCGAAAGGGAAAAGATTCTTCCGATAATAGCTTCCGTTCTAGAGCCACACGTATACTGGGAACCACCACTTCCATAGGAGCAATCACTTCTAATCCATACGCCAACTTAAAAGGAGTTGTTCTGATCACCACTTTGTATGTGGTACGATAAGCCCATAGTACAACAGGTAGAAATTGGTCCCATCTCTCTGGGCAGTCAAACACCAGTTTCTTCAAGGTGTTTAAGAGAGATTTGTTGGTACTCTTAGCAAGTCCATTTGCTTGTGGGTAATATGGAGAACTGAATTTATACACAATCTGGAATGTTTTCGTAAGCACTTGCATTAATGTATTTGCAAAGTGTGTTCCTTGATCAGTTACTATCTCCAAGGGTAACCCGTAACGCAAAAAGATATCCTTCATTAAGCATTTAACAACCAAAGCTTCTATAGCTGATCATAGAGCCCATGCTTCGGCCCATCTAGTTGCGTAATCCGTGCATGTCAGAATATATCTGTTATTGGTGACTGTTTCCAGGAGGTGTAATACATCCTATGAAATCGAAACCCCATTTCTGAAAGGGTTCCAGAGGCACAACGGGTTGGAGAGGGAAGTAGTGTCACTGTAAAGGCTGATCGGAATGCTGACACTCATCGCACTGTTGTACATATTTGGTGATGTCACGATAAATAGTGGGCCACCACAATCCACTCTGCAGAATCTTCTGGTGAGTTCGGTCAACTGCAAAATGTCCTCCGGTTGGGGGTGCATGGGCCATGGTAATGACTGAAGAAATTTCATATGGGGGAACACATCTGAGTAGTAGTCCTGAGTGATCCATGTAATATAGTTGTCCTACAATCAACCAAAAGCGTCGACTGTACGTGGCTAGTCTTCGTCGAGCAGCTAAAGAAATCATACCAGGCGGACATCCACTAGTCAAGAACAGAAGCAAGGTATCATAGTAAGAGAAGGGTACCGATAATCATCTTATATTGTATCTGCTGCATAGATAGCTGGTGTTGTGTCATCAATGCCCTCCAGAAGCTCACCGGAATCCAACCAAGATAGAAAGTCAGCAAGAGCGTGTGCTGACCCTAGGCGATGTACGACGGAGTAATCAAATTCTTGAAGCAACAAGACCCACTATGCTAACCGTCCTCCCAAATGCTGTTGTCACACAAGATACACCAATGCTGCATGATCAACGTGGAAGGTGAAGCATCTGCCCAACAGATAATGTCGAAATTTTTTCATAGAATATACTACGCCAAGACATTCTCGTTTAGTAACTGAATAGTTACGCTCTACTGGGGCCAATCTACGACTAGCATAATATACGGGACGAAACCATTTATTCGTCTGCTGCATCAGCACGCTACCAATGGCACTGTCGGAGGCATCCACAAAGACATGAAAGGGCAATTCCCGATTGGGTGCTTGTAAAATGGGGGCCTAAGTTAGCAATGATTTCAATCTGTCCAAAGAAAGTTGACACTCTTCAGTCCATTCGAACTGACGCGGGCTACTTGTGATCAATCGATTAAGTGGTATGGCTAGATGAGCAAGCCAACGAAGATGCCTCCAATGCCACTAGATTGGCCCAAAAACCGCATCGCTTCTTTGGGTGTTTTAGGAGCAGGAGCCTCCAGTACGGCCTTCACTTTATCTGGATCCACCTAAATGCCTTGTTTTGAAATAACATGCCCGAGCAGCTTGCCACAGGATACAAAGAATACCAATTTATTCGAGTTCAGGCACAAGCGATATTCCCGACACTTTGAAAAGCAACACCGTAAATGGTACAAGTGCGCCGACATATCACCGGATAATGAGAAATCATCCAGATACACTCTCATAAATGTGGTGAGATAAGGGAAAAAATTTCCTGCATGCAGCGTTGGAACGTACTGGGAGCATTGCGCAGTCCAAACCACATTACGATACACGCATAGACACCCCAGTTTATAATAAAGGCAGTCTTGGGTATATCCTTCTCTGCCATTCTGAATTGATTATAATCACTGTATCCATCTAGAAAGCAATACATCTCTCGACCGGCCACGTCGTCTAACATGGTATGCAAGAACGGCAATGGAAACGGATCAGGTACGGTTGTGGCATTGAGCTTTCGGTAGTCCACGCATATCCACAATTGCTTGTTTTTCTTTGGAACTATAACAATGGGAGAGATCCATTCTGCATGCTCAATAGGCACAATAAATCCCACCTTCAACAATCGATCAAGTTCAACTTTAAATTGTGTCGCATAGTGAGGATTCATCCTGAAAGTAGGTTGTTTGATAGGTCTCGCATCTGGTTTCAGCACCACTCTGTGTTGATAAATTTGCGGGTCCAACCCCTTCATATCCCTGTAGTCCCATGCAAACACATCAGTGAACTCTCATAGCAGCTGCAACAAGTGCTCTTGGAAAGTCTTGGATAGTCTGGCCTTTATTTTTACGGGTCGTGGGTTGGTTTGGTCACCTAAATTGCAGGTGATTAGCTAATCTTCCGGTACATAGAACTGTCGGGGCCTTTCCAAATTGTCTCAAGACTGGAGTAATTGTTGGAGCATCGACTCATCCAAATTCTGTTCTGTACTCGACTCATGCTCACCGGTCAAAGGTACCACCATGCAGGCTGTCAGACTCCAGTTATCAGCCACCGTTTGTAAATCGACAGTGCCAAGTGCCATCAGATCCTTGTTGGCTGTAAGAAAATCTTCCTCTTCATCATCAGAGAGACCATCCAACATGTGTACAGGCTCCGCTAGATATGGTCGTGCATGTAAGTCACAAGGTTTCATATCGTCCAGTGGACCAACATATTTTTGGTGGTTATTTTGAAAAACTAATTCATGTGCTGACGAGTCTTGCACTACCTTAGCTTGTTTGAGCCATGACCATCCAAAGAGCATATTGTAATCCAGGCTCAATTCGGGTGAATCCAGCACAACAAAGGTCATTTTGAAGATGGCACCTTGTAGAGTAATGGGAATATCGTGCACCAAGCCCACTAGATGGACTCGAGATTGATCAGCCATGTGTACAAAGAATTGAACAGGTTCAAATTGCATCCACCCCAGCCTTTTGCAAAGTGCTGCTGTTGCAATGTTGACACCAGATCCGCCATCAGTTAAGACTTGTGTGATTTTGTGGTTTTTGTACCATACCGTAATCAGTGGTACTGTATGATCCACCATTGGGTCCAATTCCGGTTGGATTGTGACTGTTGCGGGAGCACTCGAGGATCCTGGACTGACCTGCTGTTGGAACTGTTGATGCACTCCCGTGACCAAAGCCAATAATTGACCCAAGGGTAATGTAATTGATGCCTTAGACAGAACATCCCACAACGAATATGTTTGGGCTGTTTCCGGTATGGTCTCCGGTATGGACTCCGGTATTGTAGGAGTCAAATTTCGCCCTGCTGGTACTTCCGACGATATGCTTTGCTGCGTCACTGGAACTAGGTCAGGAAATACAGATTGTTCTTGCATAGCCCACTTGCTTGCCCTTGTGAATGCCTTCTGTTGTTCATGAATTCCTAGTTCAAAGATCTCTGCAGCTGGCTGTAATTGCTTGCCCGAACGTGTTTGCAAAAATCTGCGGATATGCCCGATTTCTCCACAAAAATGACATTTAGGAGGGGAAGGAGATGCACCTTCTCCTGATGGACTGGCATTCCACCGAGCTTGTCCAAAATTATTTGACCGTCCATCTCGATAATTCTTGTATCCCTGGTACGGAGTATCCCGCATCTATGGTGGCACATAATGGCTGGCCGGTTGCCCTTGTTCCTAAATGATGGCATTAACAGCTACTCTGTTCTGTACCTTGGCATTATATAGGCAAGTCTTCGTAGTGTGGTCTGTTGTGTGGCAAAGTACACAATACATTTGGTTTAGAGCACATGTTGAACTGCTGTGCCCTGGATTTTTGCATTTGGTACAGTAAATTTGTTTCAAAGGATCCTTGTTAGATTGCTGGGATGCTTTCAACCACTCTAGATCTTCAGTAAATCCACCCACTTTGTTTTCTAATTGTAATGCCATAGCAATTACGGCATCCAAAGTCATTCCACCCATGCAACTTATGATCATAATCTGCCTCAATTGGGGCTTTAATCCGTTGATGAACCACTGCGTGATAACGTCATCTGATAAATTAGCATGCATGGGTGGCAATTGTCGTAAATGAGTCCGAAATAGCATGGCATAATCCTGTACATTTTGGTGTGGTTTCAGCCTATTATTCTGTAGGTAGTCAAAAATTTCGGTTGGGTTTTTCTTTAACCGAAATCGTTGCAGAAATGCATCCTTCACATCATCGTACTGTCGGAAGTGGTTCAAATCATATTCGGTTAACCATCATGCAGCTTCATTAACCAGAGTTGACTGGAACACAATAGCTTTGTACGCAGGGTCTGCTAGGTGATTCAGAACTGCATAATTAATCTCAAAGGTCTGTACATGCGCATCGGGATCATCCCCCGGAAAACCTCCAAATTTTGTGTATGTGACCCCCGCTGGTACCGGGCATGGTGGGATAACTTGTTGCTGCTGATGTTGTGGTTGCGGCTATGGTGGTGTTTGTTGTTGTTGCTGTGAGCCACTCATGGTGTTGTTGTTAGTGGTGTTGTTGTTGTTACCTGAAAATTGGGGAGGTATCTCTTGATATTCCTGAATTGTATGGTCAACCTGCTCACTTTCCGGTCCTAAAATGTCGTTGAACCGATTTCTTAACTCCAAATCTAATAGCCCTTCCTCAACTTTAGTGTCGAAATTAGCTAAACATGCACCGAAAAATGGTGAGCGCAGTAAGTGTCCACCCAATAGCACCGCAGTTTCATCGAAAAGCTTCGAATCGCCACCAGGTGATACCAAACTCTCACCGAAACTCGCCGAATTCTCACTGGACAAGACTGCACTATCACCGAAAATTTTCTCACCGGATAACGCGAACCTGTCATCAAAAGTGATCGAATTCTGATCGAATAATGCGGAACTATCTCCGCACTACGCCTCTGCATAACCAAAAATCGCCGTACTTTCTTCAGAAGGGACCGGACTCGCACCGGAATGCACCGGATTCTCGCCGTGTGCTACTGAACTACCACTGGAATTGCCACTGGCTGGCTGTACTGAACCTTTTACAATTGGACTTGATTGTCCTGCACTTCTACCACCAGGGGGTATTCCTAATAAGTTCAGAACTGCCCAGGGATGTTGATCTCTACGGTATTTGGGGTATGATTTGCCGGAACGTGTTACACGCATATATCAAAGAATTCTTCCTCAATCTTTAATCTTCGATGCAAACGACTACTCCATTTCCCACAGACGGCACCAGTGTTAAACTTAAACTTCGGACTAAGTTATCTGTTTAAAGTTTAATTCAAGTCTGGGTTCTTGGGATGGTTAGGGCTCTGTAAATAGAGGCCCTATTTGTATTTTCCCAAATCTACGGATTCCGTGTATCCACTCGCAGACTTACACACATCAGCTGTTTTAAATGTGTTTATAGAATAGGTCAATACTACCGCATAATTAACTATATAACTTCGTATGTATCATGTAATCAGTCAATCTCAATACTTCATTAAGACCTAATTTAATTATTAATCTTAATCAACAGAATTGATAGAAGACACAGTTTTACACAGAATTTCGGCAACAACGCTTCACTTTCGACTCTCGCCCAGACAAACAGTCCGGCGACTACACCTTCTTCTTTATGCGACTCTTTCATTAATCTCTCAAGGGTTACAACTTTGCGCTACGCCTTTACATCATGCGTGCAACTTTTCAAAATATATATTACAAAATTTATGAGTTCCTTTCCGACGGCTTACAGAGGCATGGGTGAGTTTTCCTTGTCTAGACCTAGAGAACATCCTTGGATCTTGAGCCTAACCAAGTGATTCAATCCATGAAGAATTACTTTGATGGTATTGGAGACCCATACGGTCACGTAGTGGAGTTTAGACAAGTACTAAGAGTGAAAGAGGTTGATGACTTGTTCACTCAATATATTGCCTTTGGCCTAACTTTGAAAAACATAGCCATTGGATGTCATGTTCATGATGAGCAGAGAATCTTCTTGATCTTAAGTGTAGTTGTTGAAGTCCCTTCTTCCTCTAAAGCCTCCTTGATAGTTGTTGTTGTTGTAGCCTTGATTGAAGTTATGGTTGTAGTTGCCTCCACCATTGTTGTACTTGCCTCTAGCTTGTCCATAGCTTCCTCTATGAAAACCTCTTCCCCTTTGGTTCCTTGTATTTCTATAGCATTCTTCTGTATTGTGGTTGTTGAGACCACATATGTTGCATGGTGAATTGTTGTAGGGTCTCCCCCTAACTTGCTTACCTCCTCTGCCCCTACCTCTAGCACATCTTCCTCTTCCTGCATAATTAGCTTGAGGGGTACTAGGCTCTTCATCTTGTTTCTTACTTTTACCTTTATCCTTAGCTTTATTCTTATATGTATAAAGGGCAGAAGATTGGTTACCTCTTGAGTTATCATCATTTCTGTTGAGCTTTTTATGGGTGAAGAGTTGTCCCATCAAGGTATTGAGATCAGGTACTTGCATATCCATGTAGAGATCCATTGCTATGGTGAAGGATTCCCACTTGTCATCAGCCTTAATTCCATTGATGATGTGCCTCACTATGTGCTCTTCCTCTATCTCTTCCCCAATGCTTGGAAGCTGGTCTGCAACATCTTTCATTTTGGTTACATAATCAAACACTCTTTGCTTTGGTTGTTTCTTGAGGGTTATGAATTCCATCCACAACTGATTCTTCCTAGCTCTTGTGTTGGAGGAGAAGTATGATGAAAGCACTTCCCAAGTCTCTTGGGAGGTTTTACAATTTCTAACATGTGGTAACAAGAAACCAGAGATTGCGTTTAGTAAGTATGACCTTGCAAGAGCATCCTTTGCACACCATGTGGTTAGCCTCTCTTGTTCTTCCCTTGTTGGTTGATTCTTGCTTTTTGATTCTCTCTTGACTCAACTACCAAAAGATACGATATTATATGCTTCCTAACTCCTCGTGGGTTTATTGACCTTTTTACAATGAATAATTATAACTCAAAGTTACAAGAGGTTGTACATATGAATCCTTCAAATGATGTGCTAGTACATTAAGCTTGTGTGAAGCGATCAAGTGTGTAGGCTTGGGCTTGATTGCATCAACAAACTCCAGCCCAAGTTTGCTTTAGCACTTGTACCTTTCACTTGACCTAGCCTTTGGGAAGATTTTACATGTGATTTGTCCACCACTAGTGAAGAAGAGTATGAAGAAAAGATGTTGCACAGAAATCAACTTTCGAGGCTGACTACACCCATTTCTATGGATGACCAGACGAGGATCCTGATGTGCATGTGTGGACCTTCAAAAATTAGTATGTCCGCAACCATCAACTACTGCAGAATGACGATCACAAATTATAGGTATTCCAAGCCACTCTTGCTGGAGATGTAGTCAAATGATTAATTGAGCATCCTCCATATCATTTCCCAAAGTATGATAATTTAAAGAGGCATTCTTGGAAAGATTTTAGATTGCCAAACATGTGTCGGAACTGTATGCAACCTTACAGTATATTATGAAGAAGGGTACAGTGGAGCAGTATGCTTCAAATTTTAGATCTACAATGAGACAATTTCTAGATGATGAGTGTCCTTCAAAAGAATTGTTGTAGGAATTTTTTATGGACGGATTGTAGCCAGCTATAATGGAAAAAATTTATATGTACACATTAGAAAAAGCCTAAAAATTAGATCAAATAATTGACCTAGCAAAAAGGGTGGATAGAAAGATAAAGTTGGCTAATTTGGGTTCTAAAAAAACAAGCCCTATTACAAAGAAAAGTGTGAATCCGGTCCAACAAGTGTATTGTCTATCATGCCAAAATGCGGAGCATATTACTGTGGACTGTGCGCTCAACCAGGTATATTTCCCCATTTGCAATAAAAATAATCATAGTCTAAAACAATGTAGATTTAACACAAAAAATACACTGGTTGCATCGGTACAAGTTGAAGCCCCTTCCTGGAAGGGAAGTTCTGTAGATTATAAACCTCCAATCCAATCTGGACCGTGGATGGAGAGTCAAGATGCAAGAGTGTCCAAACAATCTCAGTTTTCTGGCTCCCAACAGTTTCAAGGTCAGTGGAGATTTTATCAGCCTAATTTTTAGGAGTACGAAAGAGGCCGTCTATTTAGATAATCAGACCAAGTAATTTCGAGAATCAACTAGTTCAGTGCCAATTGTGTTTGTAATATGGACATAGATGATTTGAATGTGAAGAAGCTAAGGAGTATGATCAGAGAAAACAAAAGCTAAACTGAAAGCTCCTATGGCAAATGTTGTGACCCTAGAATATCTAGAGCCCTCAACAACGGTTATTACGAGGTCTCAACAAGAATACTAGAATCTACAACAACCATAGCACTACTCACCAACGGAGCAGAAGCAATAATTGAAGAAAGCAGTCTAGTGGGCTCAAGAATATCCCACA
Organism: Ceratopteris richardii; assembly: GCA_020310875.1. Lineage (NCBI taxonomy): Eukaryota > Viridiplantae > Streptophyta > Polypodiopsida > Polypodiales > Pteridaceae > Ceratopteris > Ceratopteris richardii. The sequence goes on from CM035414.1 coordinate 74,498,120, forward strand.
TACTATGTTGGCACAAAACCCATTCCGAAGGTTAGTAAAAGTAAAGGCCGACTAGGTAGAGTAAGTAAAAGAAGTTTAGAAAGTGTGCTAGGTTAGGAGGATAGAGCAGTTGTACAAGAAGGAGAAAGCACGGAACACTTAGCCGAGTTTGTGATTTCCAAAAACCAAAAGTTAGATTCTAGTGGCCAAGGGTCTAGTACCGAATTGCAGAATCGGACGTCTGCGAAGAACAAAAATAGAATTTTGCGAATCTGGTAGTGTATAAGGAAGGTACATCTTGGCACACATTACATAATTCACATATTCAACTTCCCTTGGGTGCCCTGCTAGAACTTGTTTTGGCTTTCAAAGAAAGGCTACTCAATCATTCACAAAAAGGGTGTTCTCTAGACCCAATTCCGAAAGCCATTATTAGTATGGTCAGAGACATTCCAGATAGGGTAGTAGACTATGCAATCCCTACTATTACTGTATGGTACAAAAACAAGGCTATCCCAAATTTTTGATTGATGGTGGATCTAGAATCAACATTGCTTCTACAACTACTTATAGGCACATGGGCTAGAATAGCATCGAACCAGCTCCATTCTTTGTGCAGATGGCTGACGAATCATGAGTGCAGCCAGTGGGACTTATTAAAGACATCCCAATAGTAATTTTGCATGTGGTATTTCCCATTAATTTTGTCATGCTTGAACTTAAAGGAAAGAACTTGGATTATAATCTATTATTGGGATGGCCCAAGTTGCAAAACGCTAAAGTATGACAAAATTGGGTTGCCAAAACAATTATGTTCAGGAAGGGACACACGAAAGTTTTGGTCTACCCAGAGGATGAACAATACTGCCCTCCAGAACATAAGCTAGTACTAGCAAAGCCACCACATATGCTGGATGGACTTGAGGATGATGAGGAGCAGCAATTCGTAGAAGCTAACCGAGATTTATTGACGTTTGCAGTAGTAGATGTCAAACCAGTGTCAGCTCTGTCTATGGTAGCATGGCAGCATCGATTTTCACAGAGCAAGTGGACCCCAAAATAGACCAAGATACGGATCCGGTGATTAACAATCCAATGGACCTTGAGAAGATAAGAGTGGAAGAAGATTTTCTCGAAGTGGTGAATTTGGGGTGATCCCAAACCGATGAAAATCTACATGGAGCTTGCTCCAGAATTTCGGATGGCCTTAATTGCATTGTTAAAGAACTATAAAGATGTGTTTGCATGGACTTATGGAGACATGAAGGGTTTAGATCCCAGATTATATCATCACAGAATTTTACTCAAACTAGATGCAACTCGAGTGATGCAGCAGCAGTATAGAATGAATCCAAACTTTGCAGAACAGGTCAAACATGAATTGCACCACCTAATTAAGGTAGGGTACATTGTTCCTATCGAGAATCCAAAGTGGGTATCCCCAATCATGATTGTACCAAAGAAAAACAAGGAATTGTGAATCTGTGTAGACTACCGAAAGCTAAATGCAACTATGATTCTATATCCTTTCCCGCTATCATTTCTGGATAGTATGTTAGATGAAGTTGCAAGACGGGAGATGTACTCAAGCTTCAGTGAATATAATCAAGTCTGCATGGTGAAAGAGGATATACCAAAGACAACATTTATAACCAATTGGGGAGTGTTTGCTTGCATGCTAATGTGGTTCGAATTGTGAAATGCTCCTAGTACATTCTAGAGATGCATGCAATAGATATTTGCTCCATACCTTACCTCCTTCATGCACATATTTTTGGATGAATTTTTTTTTGTTTTTGAGCAAATGGAATCACATCTAGAACATCCCCCATCATGTTTTGATGAGTTTCAAAAGATACACCTCTGTCTCAATCCTAAGAAATCAGCTTTTGCAATCAAGTGCAAAAAATTGCTTGGATATATCATTTCACAGGATGGCATTGTTGTTGATTCGGATAAAGTAAAGGTTATTTTGGAGACCCCAGCACCTCCAAATTCAAAAGAAGTGTTGCAGTTTCTAGGCCAAGTACAATGGCATGGGAGACATTTCAGAGAGTTGGCTCATATTGCAATACCTCTCAACCCCTTAGCACATGTCCGACCATCAGAATTTCAGTGGATGGAGGAGGCTCAAATAGCTTTTGAAAAACTACGAAAGATGCTTGCCACAACACCAATCTTAAAAGCTCTAGATTGGAAGGAACCATTCCATGTATTTGTGGATGCTTTCGACAAAGCCATTGGAAGCATACTAATGTAGAAAGAGGAGCAAGTTGACGATTAGCTTTTGTGGAACAACATTATTCTACTACAAAACAAGAGTGCCTGGGATTAGTTTACTCAATTAAGAAATTTTGACACTATTTAGTGAGTAAGTCTTTCACTTTTCATGTGGACCACAGTGCACTCCTTTACGTAGTAAAGGAGCAGAATCTGGTGGGCAGGCTGGCAAGATGGGCTCTGTTACTCTAGGAGTTTGAATATTGTATTGTGCATCAACCAAGAGCAAGCCATGCAGTTGCGAACTCACATATTGATAATGGGGAACCACCAACAGGAGTGGACGATAATCTTCAAGACACGGAGGTTTTTGCAGTTGTGGAAATTGAAGACAATCTGCAGACCTTTCCAACGTGGTATGAAGAAATGCTTAGCTTCTTGGAAAATGGAGTAGCACCTTCACACTTGCAACCTGCAGTGCAAAAAAAGCTTGGCCTTTAGAGCCGTCAGTTTACTATAATCATGGGGCAACTTTATCACAAGGACCCAATAGGTATATGGCTACGATGTGTGCCCCCACATGAAGTGGCAGTGATCATTCAAAAAGCCCATGCAGGTGAAGCAGCTGGCCATTTTAACCATCAAATTATAGTGCAAAAAATCCAACAAGCAGGACTTTGGTGGCCAATGATGTATGTGGATGTACAGAATGCAATACAAAATTGCGATCCCTATCAATGCACAGGTGAATGACGGGATAGTCCACCACTTTTCATTGCAACCAATCCTCTTGCTTGAACCATTCTAAAAGTGGGGCTTGAACTTTATTGGCCCTATAAAACCACCTACAGCTAGAACCGGAGCCCTCTACATTCTAACGTGTATGGACTACTGCACCGGATGGGCTAAGGCATGGACTATCAAGAATGCTATGGGACAGATAGTAGCAAAAAAACTTCAAAATGAAAATTCTCCATGTTTCGGTTTACCTCTCGAATTACTTTCTAACCAGGCATGCATTTTTTGAATCAATTGATTATGAAGATTACTGCAGAGTATCAAATCAAGCATAAATTAAGCTCACCTTACTATCCACGGGCTAACGAATTAGCAGAGAGTACCAACAAAGTTCTTCTGCACATGTTGCAGAAAATGTTCCTTGATTCTACGGACCAATGGGAGATCATACTTCCTATGATACTTTGGGCATACTGCACTTTGTATAAAGTTTCAATGGAAAGTATTCCGTTCAAAATTTTGTATGGCCAGGAAGCTATCCTTCTGTTTGAATTTGTTATTCTTATACTTCGGATTGTGGTCTAGAAACATCTATTATCGGAAGATTCCTTCACGTACAGGATGGATAAGTTGCACCAACTAGACAAACACAAGTATAGGAATTTCTTATTACTGCAAGAAGTGCATAACAGACAAAAGGAATGGCATGATAGTAATTTGTGGACAAAAATTTTCCAGTCTGATGATTTGCTGCTCTATTTTCATTCCAAAATGAAACGCAAGCTGGGTAAATTGAAGCTGAGGTGGACAGGTCCGTTTTGGATCCATGAGTTATGCAGACCAAGTTCTTTCCGGCTTGCTATGTTGTGTAGAGAACTCCTATCAATAGTCATCAATGGTTCCAAGTTGCAGCCCTATCAGTCCTCGTGCATAATGAAAAAAAAAGAGGATACATAATTTAGGAAAATTCCCAACATGCAAAAAAAGTGAAGTAACTAATCGACATGCAATCATAAAAGTAATCAACAACGATGGTGATTTTATTGATTCAAATTTGATTCTCTGATTCCCATTTCATGATGGATGATTCGTGCAAAACCAATGAAGTAAAGATACTATTTAGGGCAATCATGATGTAGACTCGACACTCTCAACGTAGGAAGGCGGGCAATAAAAGGTTGAGATAGGTTCCTAACCCAACTTATTTGGTGATTGAACGATCAGAGCACTCAACGATCATGCAATCTTGTAAAATCAGCAGACCAAGCAGAGCAACGATGGCAGTCGTCTTCTCGGACACCTACCTACTGAACATCCATGATAGTCTCTCTCAGCCACATGTGGATTGGTTCAAGTGTCACGGATTATTGAAATGTACACTAATCGATTGGAGAAGCATCTGACCTCATCCCCTTTCAAAAGACATATTGAGGGAGATAGCTCGATAGACAGATGGAAATGATCTTAATATCCTAGAAATCTACTTGCGGGTTGGACAAGGTGAGCCCTTCCAAATATCCCCGAGAGTGATTGCAGAGTGGCTTCATGTTGCTAACACAAATATCATCGTGGTGTCAAAAATAGTGGATGCTACAGAAATTGTAAATCTCTTGGGCAAGCTGTGTTCTGAGGAGTATAAGTTCTCCCAACTCCGGGAGGATAATCAACTTTAAACTTGGAATCTTACTAATGACAATGGTGATTAATGTGCAGGTGAAGCATTATGGAGTCTCACAATAGCTCTATGTGTTAATGAAGGAATCTATCAAAACACAAGTTAATTGCGCAGAGTTAATATTTCAGAAGATGAAGAAAGAGGTTTGGAGGTTGTACAGAAGGACCAGAAGGTCATTCAATGCCACATTGGACTCCAAAGTTGGAGTTTTATTTACATTGATTTTGCCTCACACCCCTATTTTCATGCCTCGTGAATGCAACATTGTAACTATTGAAGTTTTCCTTCAAGTTTTGAAGAAAAGAGCTACAGAAAGAAAGTCAGTTGTAGGTACTTCATAGGACTAGGGCACAGGTGATCGGGATGAAGATAAAGAAGCCCAAAGGAAACAAGTAGAGGAGAATCGACAAAAGTAGGAGGAAGACCAGAAAGCAACATGGGAAGAGACATAAAGAAATATACAAGTAGAAGAAGAGCAAAGGAAGAAGATAGAAGAAGAAGAGGAAGTCAAGAGTTGAGTAGAAGAAGAAAACAAAAGGAAGGCAGAAGCAGAAGCGGAGAAGATCCAAAAACAGAAGGAGCAAGCCGATCGAAATGCAGAGAATGCATAGAAGGTTCCACCACTTCCTACCTTCACGTCTTGTAATCTTAGTGATAAGTGGAAATAGGCAGATTGCAGAGTGAAGTTGCATGCATGTAGTGACCACATTTGCCCGTGGACCAAAGTTTCTCAGAGATTTAGCTAGAGGAATCCACTAGAGTGTAGTCCAAATGGAGGATTCGCAAAAGAAGTGCACTGTATAAACTTAACAAAAAGAAGAGTGGGTACAAAAAAAAATGGATATGAATATAGAGATCAACCGACTAAGGGCGGATATTGATGCACTCAGAGCACAGACTACGGAGAGAGAGAGTTTTGTTCATGAGAAAATGATGGAGGAGTTAAATGATGCATTAGTAGAAAACAATATGTTGAAGGTGGCAACTAAAGAAAAATCAAAGAGAGTGGAGCAGTTGCAAGCAGAGACCACCCATAAAACAAGGCCCTGCAAAAATTAAACAAGACTAACAAAGACTTAACGGCCAAGCTCTAGAAGGAGGAGAAAGAACTAGAAAGAATAAAGCAAAAAGTTAATAAACAGATTGACAAAATGTCAAAATAGGAAGCAGCCATTGCTAAAGTAGAAGAGAAACTGACAGTGTGGAGCTTAGAGTTTATGGATCTAGAAGCCAAATACCACACTCTACAACAAAGCTTTGATAGGGCTAATGCTCAACTAGCGAGCATTGCAGAATTAGAAAAGCAAGTCAAAGTGTGGAAACAACAATGTACTGATGCCAATTTAGTTCTAGAAGGAAAGGAAGTAGAGGTCATGGAGCTGACGAAAAATGCAGCAATCTAGGAGATGAAGCATAAAACGTTACATAGAAAAGATAGCCAATATTACTATCGCATTTGATAGTATGTTAGATAAATTACAGAATAGATTTTGGAACTAGAAGTTGCGGTAGTATGTTACAGAAGTTCAAGTCAGCAGTTATTAGATCCAAAGGAATTTTTTGAAGCAAAAATCAGGGTAGCAGAAGAAAACCTAGAGGAAATGTTTAAAGAACTTAGGTATGATATAGAGCATATTATGAACCGCGACCTTTAAAATAATGATGATGAATTGTAATAAAAAACATTTTGTAATTTAGTGGGTACGGATCCACCATGCATGCCAGTGTTAGCCGTCAGAATGGACTGACCATAATCTTGTAATTTACCTTTTGTAATGGGAAAAAGGGGTTTTATTTTTATGGAGATCTGAAGAGTTTCTAGAATTTTAGTGCCTTGTATTACGAAGTACGGAATAGTGTGAAGTAAGAGAGAGAAGAAGAGAATGGTGTAGTATTCAAAGAAGTCTGTCTGTACAGAACAGTGTGGACCAGAAATTTGAAGAATGGAACTCTGTTTTACGGAACTGTAGAGTGGAGAAGTGTATGTAATACTGAACAAAGTCTGAAGATTGTATGGAAGAGTCCGTATGTAATGAATTTCAATTAGTATTCTACAAACTTGTATTTTGAAGTCCATAATCATTCCGAAGTAATCTAATTCTTTTCTGTGTGATGTCGATAATCTGAAATCTATAAAGTGTGTGGAAATAACTTAAGGAACATAAATGCACACTGTGATTGTGGTAGTCGCACTTATAATCCCCGTTCTCATACCCTAACCTTTGGCAGTGTATTGTTTATTAAAGGCACCTCAGCCATCAAACAGATACTTCTCTTCTTCTTTACAGATCACTGAACTAAATTCTGCCTCTTGATCATTTCAATTCTCTAACTCATCTGGAATAGGTTCTAGAGCCAAAGATTCAACAGAATCTGAAACAATCCTAGTCTCAATGGAGTTTTTTTTTGGCTCATTCTCAATCCATTAATCCATTAATGAGTTGAGGATAGGCTTTCAAAGTACAGTTGTGTGAGCTTTATCCCTAAGAAGGCTAGATTCTTCTACAATTTTCTATGAAACCTCAATTAGTTGTTTGCACATGCTAAGTCTTTTTTTCTCTAATTGGCATCAGGATAACAATGGTGGTGTCTCTCTACATTAGGACACTTTCTAACTGAGCCTAATAGGCTTTAAACATCATCTCTAAATCCTCAAGAACTGGATCTGCAAGCACAAAATGTGCTATCTTCTTCTCAAAAGTGCTTTTTTCCTTTGATGCTACTAATTTTAATTTTCTCCTTATGTTGCTTTCAATTCAAGTTCTTTTTCTTCTTTTTTTCCCATATGGCTCTCGATTGAGGGATTTAGGAAGTTAAGAGTTATCTTCCTCATTCGACTATTGCACCTCTTGCTTAGGTTGTTCTTTCACTTGAGCCCATGCTACTTCTTGAAGAGGCACTTTTCCTTCAGAATCACTATCACTTTCCATGATCTTAACCATTTTCAATGGGGTATGAGAAATGTTTCGAGGGTTTTGAGTACAGTCTTTAATTAATATCTCTTTCCGACATTCAAATCACAAAATCCCTCAATCTTCCAGGTAAATGTCCTAGATGGCTTGGGACAATCCTTCAGGAAGTGGTCACCATGACATCTTTAGCATGCACCTTCAAGACTAGGTGCACCTTTTGTGCATTGTTCTCTCTGAAGAGATCCTTTCAATACATAATAAATTATTGCACTACATTGATCATTCCAATTAGGGCTTTCACTATTGTCAGATACTAGGCTTCTTTCTGATACCGTTTTCCTTTGTTGTATGTATCTTTAGGATAATCCTTTCTATCTTCTAGGTATATCTCAACATATATAGGGCTTGTAACTAGTTATATTGGGACAATAGCCCTCTTCATGTTTTCCTTTGACTGGAACAATCCTAAGAGGTGGAGGAAGTTGTTGGTCCAAAATTGGCCTCACATGCTCTTGATTGCCTTCATTAGACCTACGCTATTAGTAGTAAGTTTCTCGAAGGTAACTTTTACAAAGGTAACTCTATAAGTGCTCTTTATGCAGATAAAAAGGATAAGAAGAATAAAGGAAAGAAGGAGGAGGATGATGATGATGAAATATTCTAAGCCAACTATGTAGGCAAGCGAAAGTGGGAAGGGAAGAAGATAGGAGCAAAGCAGGACAAAACAAAAGGACAAGAAATTGAACCTTGTGTCATCTGTAACTTCTCTTCTATGAGACTTAGAGAAACCCATGCATAAGCATCAAGTACAAATAGGGGATGATATCAAACACAATGTGGAAAATATTGGTAGTGTCGAAGCCCCCAATTCTTGAATGAACATTCTGGGTAAGGTTCTCTACGTACCCACTATTACTAAAAATCTAATAAGTGTAGGCCAAATAGTTGAAAAGAGCTTGCAAGTTTGGTTCACTCAACCTAGAGCTTATGTGGAAGATCCATGTGAAGGCTTCAAGAAGATATCCATATATGAGAAGCATGGAATACTCTTAACATTTGAAGTGGGAGAAACCAAAAATATAGCTCTATTCAACTTTGGGTCACAAACCCTAAGCGAGCTAGAAGTATGGCATAAGAGAATTGCTCATGTGAATAAAAGAACCTTGAAGCATATATGCAGAGATCAAAGTGTTCTAGGGCTTACAAACATCTCAAAACAACACAATGTGATCAATAGATGTGATGCTTGTCAAATTGGGAAGACACAAAGACAATCTTTCAACCACAAAGGATACATCAACAATAATCTCTTGGACTTAGTACACTAAGATGTGTGGGGTCCAAGTCAAGAACCTTCATTAGCAGGTTTAAGGTATTATGCATATTTTGTTGATGATTAGAGTAGATGGACAATTTTTACTTTATAAAAAATAAGAGTGAAGTGTTTGATCGTTTAGAAGTACCTAGCACATGTGGAAAATTATACATGTAGATCATTAAATAAGGGAGAATACTTCTCCAAAGATTTTGATGAGTACTTGCAAGATAAAGGCATCACAAGAAGGGGGGTCTAAATGCAAATGGATGGTAGGAGAAAGAGAAGTGATTAACATGGCTTGCTAGCCACGAGGAGGAATAGGGAAAGATGGGTTTGAATATGGGTAATAGATAGCTTGAGAAAGAGAGGATTGGGAGAAGACAATATTGAGATTCAAAGGAATGAGATGCTTGAGATTCCATTACCTGAAATCAAAACAAAACTAATGAGTAGCATACATATAAACTGAAATGAAAAAAAAAAGATAAACACAATATACGTAGAACACCTTTTTAACTTGACCTTGTCTCCAATAAACTTGAAAAGAAAAGGACAAAAAAAATAATGAATACACATGTCAATATAAAACATACAATAATATGAAAGTGAAATAAAAAACACCTCTGCAACACTTGGTTCTTCTACACTGGATAATTCTCCAACACTTGTTCTTCTACACTGAATAGCCCTCCTCTTCACAACATATCATTGGAAATGAAAATTGAAACTTCTATGCCTCTTTTATAGAGCCTTCAAACATTTCTACATTGCAAAAAACTATACGTTGCTAGAAAAATATGTTGAAACTATACGATGTAAGAGATGACTTTGTTTCGCTCTTTAAATAAAACATTACATCAAGCGTTCGAATTTCTGCTCTTAATAGTATTTTGTTTCTCGTTTAAATAAAAAAGAATTTTATTTGATATAACGTTCAATTTCTGCTTTATTATATACTTCTTCTGCTGATGTCGATCTCTGTGTCTCTCACATGTAGGGTTTACCCCTCAGTACACTTCACCAGATTTTGGGCCGTGTCCTAACATCTAGTGGCAAAAAATGCTACCACGCTTTCTGAACAGGCAATGGCACAGTGTTTACAATGATTGGTGCAGAGGGGCAACACAGTTCTTCTCCCACCCTCTCTAAACCGAGCCTAAGTTAACTTCCACAAGGAATCACCTTCCCTATGTTGATATATTTAGGTAGTGATGTGTGTGAACACTCTAGGACCGTCGGGGTACTTTTTTTCCTCTTTAGGAGGTTTTTTTCCCTCGGCTTGTATATATGCCTATTGCCCTAGTGGGCTACTTATCTTTGTACATTCTCTAGTAATACATTCAGTATTGTGTGTTTTGCTCCAAGCTTCTTCTTCTTCCTTGTGTTGTTCGGGTGCTTCCGCAGACGTCTAAATCCAACAATTGGTATCAGAGCAGGTCGTCGCTTCATCTAGGGCGCCGTCGACACTCCACCGATTGCAGTCTCAAAATCGCACGAATTCTGGTGAGCATACTCAGCGTGTTTTCGAGATCAAAACAGCTTTGCTATGTGGTGCCGAAATTGCGATTTGAGCTCGCACTATCGTAGCGCTTGTGTAGGCTATTTCATCTTTTTATGCCAAAGGTATATACCAGTTTCTGTTTGCTAGTATAAGTGTCTCGAAGTCTGGGCTTATATGATATGACATGTGTTGGTTGCAAAAGGACTGTGGAACATTGTGCAGGGTGTCGAAAAACGTCCTATCATACCTGCAACTGTTACAACTGTAGGTACTGAAGCTGATGCAGAAGCTGTTGAAGATGGTGATATTCTACATATTCCTGATCGTGCTTCGGTTTTTGCTGCACCTACTGCAAAGCAGATTCGCTGGGATGGCAGAGATGCCCAGGCACATGCATTGATAGCTTTGTCTGTCAAACATGCCATTATTCCTCACATTCGCTCTTGCAGAACAGCTAAGGATGCTTGGGATACACTTACCACATTGTACCAAGCTAGGAATGAGGCTCGTGTTGCTTACCTCCGAAAATTGTTGGAGAGTGAGCACATGAATGAAGGTGATTCTATGGATAGTTTCCTAACGAAGATCAAAGACTTGAAGGAACAGTTGATTTCTGTTGATGAGGTTATGCCAGATAGCTCACTTATGCAGACCGTTCTGAATGGTCTTCCTGATTCATATCAGAGTTTTGCTTCTATTCTTCGGTTGATGATGAAAGGCAATCCGAATGCCTTATCATTTGAGGAGTTAGTATCTGTTCTGTTGCAGGAAGATCAGTCCAGGCACAACAGGTCCATTATGCGAGTTGCAGATCAAGCTTTCCTGGCTAGTCAGAAGGGCAAAGGAAAATGGAGCTCTTCAACTAGTAAGCAAAAATCTGCTAATTCTGCATATTCGAAGAAGGAAGATAAAGATGAGAAAAAATCAGAAAAGCAAAAATTGTTTTGTAAGTACTGTAACGGAAATGATGAACTGTCCAAAACTGGCTGCTAAAGAGGCTGGAATGGTTGTTGCTGAGGCCTGTACAGAAAGAAGAATGGGCGTTTACTACTGTCTCCAGTTTTGACCCATCTTCTCATGAGCAGTGCATGTCTGCAGTCGACTCAGCTGTTTGGTATTTTGACAGTGGGCCGACCAAACATATTACCTCGTAGCGCAGTTTCTTCTCTTCACTCGAGCCTACCCCTACAGGGAATATTGTTACATGCGCCAACAACTCCTCTTATCCTGTTATGGGAGTTGGTAAGATCACTTTGACTACTGCTGATGGTAGTCCTTTCACTTTGTCAAATGCTTTATTTGTGCCAGGGATCAAGAAGAACCTGTTATCAGTTTTTGCATTAGCCAAGATTGGCTTGGTTTTGAAATTTGTTGATGACAAGTGTACAGTTCATGATCTGTCAAATGGCGATGTGATTATTGCTTCTGGCATTTTATGTTGTGGGCTCTATAAGCTCATAGACTATGAAAGATGTGTAAATGATTTGGCATGTGTAGTAAATGATTCTCAGGCTATGTCAGATGCAAAGCTTTGGCATGCACGCTTTGGTCATCTGAATTTTGCTAGTTTGCTACTCCTGCAGAAATCTGAAATGGTGTCCTCTTTGCCCAAACTTGAGACACCTGGAAAACATGTTTGTGAAGGCTGTATCTTGGGCAAAATGGAGCGTTCTTCCTTTCCAAAAGATGGTTCAGTTCGGGCTACTCAGAAATTGCAGCTTGTACATAGTGATGTCTTTGGTCCTATGCAGACACTTTCTTTTGGGAATTATCTTTACTTCGTGACTTTCATTGATGATTTTTCCAGGCATGCATGGGGATATCCATTGAAGGCAAAGTCCGAAGTGTTCATGTGCTTCAAACGGTTTTTGGTTTTGGCTGAAAATCTGCCAGCATGTAAAATGGGCACCCTCCATTCAGATCGAGCGGGGAATATATGTCTTCTGATTTTAATGCATTTATGGCTGAATCTGGGATAAAACACCAATGTATAGTGCCGTATACACCTCAATAGAATGGAGTTGCTGAGCAAAAGAATAGGTCACTCATGGAGATGGCGAAGTGTATGGTCAAGAGTCAGGCTTTTACCACATAATTTCTAGCTTGAGGCTGTCATGTGTGCAGCATATGTATTGAACAGGTGTCCCACTAAAGCGCTGCAGTCTATCACTCCATATGAGGGCTTGGCATGACCGCAAGCACTCTATTGCTCATCTGCGTGTTTTTGGTTGTTTGGCATATGCATTAGTGCCTAAACAACATCGCAAAAAAAGGATGATAACGCAGTAAAATGTATTTTTGTTGGGTACAGCTCTAAAAGTAAAGGCTATCATCTATACCATCCACAGACTAAGCGCATTCTGGTTAGCCGTGATGTTCCTGTGGAAGATGCTATTCAACCATTGCTTTCATGTACTAAGGAGACATCTATTAGCTCCAAAGACATGTATGATACTTTGCTGCCTCTTTTTACAGGTGGACAGTCTAGTGCTGGTCCTAATGAGGCAACTTCTCAGCCTTTGCAGGTTTCATGTGATGATGCAGATAATTCCATTTCTAATGCAGATGTACATGATGCACTTATTGATGAGAGAGTTGATATTGAGCAGGCAAGAACTATGCCAAAATGGCTGGTGCAGACCTTGCGTGACAACAAATTAGATGCACCTCTGTCATATCGTACTCGATCAGGCTCTCATAGTGCCTCTTTTGCATCAGATTTCTATGCTATGGCTGCATCTAGTCTCTGTGATGAGAATGAGCCTGTTTCGTTTGATGAAGCACAAAATTCAGAAAATTGGATGGCTGCTATGCAATCTGAATATGATGCAAAAATGAAGAATGGTACTTCATCTTTATGTGACTTGCCTCCTGGCAAGAAGGCCATTGGCACTAAGTGGGTATACAAGCTGAAGCGTAAACCTGATAGTACCGTTGATAGGTGTAAGGCTAGGCTTGTTGCAAAGGGTTATGCGCAGGAAAGAGGCATTGATTTTGATAAGACCTTTGCACCTACATGCCATATGACTACTGTTCAGAGCATTTGTGCACTTGCAGCCCATCATGGTTGGAATGTACATTAGTTGGACATTAAAACTTCATTTGTGAATGGTGACTTGCATGAAGAAGTCTATGTTTTTCAGCCCCGTGGCTTCGTGCAGAAAGGGCATGAAAACCAGATGTGCAGGTTAAAGAAGGCATTATATGGTTTAAAGCAAGCACCACGTGCTTGGTATGAGAAGATACATGCCTATCTGATTGCACATGGTTTTGAGAACAGTCCAACTCAAAGCACCTTATAAGTTAAGCGTGCTAATGACGTGCTTGTGATCATTGTTGTCTATGTTGACAACATGCTGGTCACTAGTCCTATTGAGAAGCATATTGCTGATTTTAAGGCTGATTTGCATGCCTCATTTGAGATGTCTAATTTGGGGCATTTGCATCACTATTTGGGCATTCAGTTTATGCAAGTTGATGGTGGAATGGCTTTGTGTCAAATGAAATATATTGACACATTATTGCAGCATTTTGGCCTTGAAGACTGTAAGCCTATTGCCACTCCTATGGAGAGTCTTCATGATGCTGGAGATGCATTTGATGTTGTCCTCTATCAACAGGCTGTTGGATGCCTGATTTACTTATGCATTACTAGGCCAGATATTCAGTTTGCTGTCTCACAGATGAGCAGGTTTATGCATTGCCCAGGTGTCAAGCATTGGCAGGCGGTTAAGCGCATCTTTCGCTACTTGAGTGGTACTCGGCTACTTGGGTTGTTTTATCCCAAGGGGGGATCACTACCGCCAGATTTGCATGCTTTTTCTGACTCAGACTGGGCTGGTTGCTATGACACTCGTGTGTCCACTAGTGGCTTTTGCTTCATGCTTGATAGCTCATGTATATCTTAGTTGAGCAAGAAGCAACCTATTATGGCCACTTCCAGTTGTGAGGCTAAGTATTGGGCAGCTTTCACAGCTCTTGTTGAGTGTGTGTGGCTCAGACGCCTTATGGGTGATTTGGGTGTTGGTCAATCTTCTTCTACCACCATCTTCACTGATAGTCAGAGCGCATTGGCAGTTGCAAGGAACCCTGTGTTCCATGCTCGCACTAAGCACATTGAGGTGCATTATCATTATGTCAGGGAGAGGTTCTCTACTGGGGAGATCAGCTTGGCATAGGTGCCCCCGCAGGAGAACATTGCAGACCTTTTCACGAAGGCTTTGCCCAGGGAGAAGTTTGAAACTTTCCGCAAAGCTTTGGGCTTACTTCCTTTTGTGGAGTGATTTCCATATAGCTTGGCACTTCCTTATACATGAGTGCCAGCTACTTGTTCACCGCATCACTCCCAGGGGGGGTTTGTTGATATATTTAGATAGTGATGTGTGTGAACACTCTAGGACCGTCGGGGCACTTTTTTCCCTCATTAGGAGGTTTTTTTCCCCAGCTTGTATATATGCCTATTGCCCTAATGGGCTACTTATCTTTGTACATTCTCTAGTAATACATTCAGTATTGTGTGTTTTGCTCCAAGCTTCTTCTTCTTACTTGTGTTGTTCACGTGCTTCCGCAAGCGTCTAAATCCAACGCCCTACACATACTACGATCTTCCCTTCTATAAACCATAGTGATGATAATGGCTCATTGGCAATTGATTCGACCATATGATGCCATTCTTGCAGACGATGAATGCCCAAGGAGAAAACACTTGCGATGGTCAAACCACATGGACTCAAATCCATGAGAAGTACCAACAAAGTTACAAGAAAAAATTTCACCCAATTTATAGAAGCTACCATGTCAGAATAAGAGTGTTTATAAACACTATATACCTTTGGTATATACGATCAGCTTCATGAAATGCCCACAAAGATGGAAAGAACCACAAAATATTTCCACAAAGAGGGTGAAAGAGGGGGAAAATGGGGGTAAAGGGTGTACAAACAGTGATGAAGAAAATGGGTGTAGGGATGGGAAAATGGGCAAAACTGCTACCACAAATGCTCTAGATGAGCTTGATGGAATGGTCCAATTAGCGTGGAGGGGAATTTGGCTTTGAGGGTGTCCAGCTTGGATGAAAAAAATGCATGAGACTTAGGAAACACTTCACACTAGTCTTGCCACGAAGTGGATTCACTAATCAAATTGATCATCTGGGTGCTATAAATAATATCTTAGGCCGAAAATGGCATCAAGCTAGAAATGTTGATCAATGCCAAAGAGCCAAAGGATTTCATTGGGATGCAGGAGGGAATACTCACTATGAATGTGGGTTCTGGGGTGGTGGCAAAGGACTAGCCTCATCAGAATGATGCAATGGGGAAGAAAAAGAGGTGGTGAGTACACATGCGAGGAGAGTAGAATAGTGAGGCAAAAAGGGATAAGAAATGGCTTGCACCAGTTGCTTAATGGCTTCCACCTCTGGATGCTTAGGTGCTAGAGCAGGTTGAGGTGGAAAGGATGGAGGGTCCGGTTTGGTTGTCGCAAAAGGTACTTTTGGTTGTTCCTCTCTATGAGAAGAAAGTAGCACCATCAAATTACAAGCACCATTGTTGATGACATGATTGCTCCTACATCATTTACATTTGTATATGCATGAGTGCATCTCCATTTTGTATCCAAGAGGCACTCCATACGTAGTTTATTTCCATTTTATATTGTATCTCATTTGTATTTTAGTACCTTGCCATTTGCTTCTACTAGTGTATTCATTCTCCATTGAAGGGAATTATCCCACATTTGATGTACTGTGGAGAGCCCCTCCCAAATCTATATAAGGACTAGAGTTCAACCACTTTCAAGTGGCTTTTAGTTTTGTGTGAATCCTACATATAATGTTTCCCTATAAGAGCTCTTTCTCTCCTAGATTCATGGCGTGGTGGCTAGACACTCAAATGTGATGGGGGACGTTTCATAATCAAATCTTGATAGGTACCACCCTTTGATATATGTTATGCTACTACTATGTTTTTTGCTAATGGTTTCGAAATCACCATGTGTATCAAAGTCTTGGCATTTTTTCCATCATTAGTTCAATAATCAAAGTGCAAAATATAAAAATTAACTAATCAATAATTCTTCTTCTGCTAATACCTAGCGCTATCCTCGCACCTTTGCAGTTTGATCGTCAGCTCAGTAAAATGATTGTGCTGCTGGAGTCTGAACCAAATGTAGGCATTCCTAATCGATTGAATGTGCTGACTCCAGGCACAAAGAACTTATCAAGAAGAGGACCTCCAGTTAAACCTTGGCCAACCTAAAGATTTGTTGCTCTCATGAAGCCATACAGTGACTGATAAGGATGCCAAGCAACAACAAAAGTGATAAAAACTAGATAGAATATCAAGGAGGTGCCATAACTACAATTGTGCAAGGGACAAGCAAAAAGGGAAGACTAGAATGATTCGATCAGATGAATCAGATATCAGGGTCGCAGAGGAGTATTCAGGCTCAAGTATTGAATAGAGTGGTGAGGCAGATACGCACCCGAGAGTCGAACCTATTGCTGCCATCTCTCTAAGATAGAGAGAGAGAGAGAGAGAGAGAGAGAGAGAGAGAGAAACACAGAAAGTGGATCTCTTCTACCTTTTCTTATGAATCTGTGTTGTACCCAGCAGCACCATCTCTTGAATCTGCTTGCGTAACGAGCAAGTGAGAGAGGACAAAGATTGTGTTGTAGCTCCTCTGTGTGCTTCAAGGGACCTTCTGCAACATGATACTGCTGTTTGTCCGAGTTCTCAAGGTAGTTCATTGCATTGCAAACATCAACTTGAGCAGAGAATAGAGAGAAAGATTTCTATTGCATTGTATTAGCCAAATTCTCTATGAATGCAAAGTTTGAATATCCATCTCAAATATCTGTTTTCACCATATATGATCCACGTATCAAAGTAAGATTTTTGGCGTTTTATTGTTTGAATGTGTCCAATGACCTGATCAATGATGTCTTTCATGCATCCATTGAACTAAGTCGTGTAGCAGGTACACTCAAGTCTCATACTAGGTGCTTTGCCACGAAAGGAATATTATAAAATGATCCCATCTCAATTGGATTGATCATCCTTGATATAATACACACATTAGTTACTTGCACCTCTCCCAAATTTGACTATGTGCCAACTTGTGAACCAAGTGAATCAACACATTGACTCTCCAGTTTGACTCACTATCACATGTTCATCCTTCACCTCTAGTGGGTCTCATTAAAACTCAAAATTTCCTTATGTTTAGGTTGTCTTACTAGTGATTACTTCCATCTTATTACCCACGGGGTGTATAGAAGATCTTACCTAGTTCGTTTGAATGCATTCTATGAAATGATTCATGATGTCAAAACTTAAATGCATATTTCTAATGCACTAATAGCCATCGATACTCTTGCATTCTTTCAAACCAGACATTCATATTGAATTTATTTGAGAACATCAACTCCAATAACTTAAGTGCCACATTGTTTTCATAAAACTATCTCTTTTATTTGGCACATATAGGAGTTAATTTGTACTCCTTACCTTTCCTTTGCATCAAGTATATACCTTCCTCTTTATATAGTACTTCAATCCCAAGGAAGTACCTTAAAATCCCTAAATCAGAGATTTTAAACTCACATCCAAGCTTCCTCTTTATGTCCTTGATGTTTGCTTCATCATCCTTTGTAATGATCAAATCATCAACATATATACAAATGAGAACAATTTTGCTACCTTCCTTCTTCACAAAGAGTGATGGGTCTGCATGACTCTAATTGTATCCACATTTTACCTAGTCCACAAGTCTTTGGTTCCAAGCCCTTGGGGCTTGCGTGAGTCCATAAAGAGCCTTCTTAAGCCTGCATACATGACGTAGAAACCTCTCATCTTCAAAGCCTTGGGGCCGCTCCATGAAGACTGCCTCTTCAAGCTCTCCATTTAGCAAAGCATTCTTCACATCCAACTGGTACATCTTCCAACCTTTTGAGGCTGAAATTGCAATCAAACTTCTTGTGGTGGACATATTAGCTAATGGACTGAATGTTTCCTCAAAAGTATATGCCATAGGTTTGAGCAAAACCTTTTGCAACCAGCCTTGCTTTATACCTAGAGATGCTCCCATCTGCATGCCTCTTCACCATGTACACCCAGCTTCAATCCATTCCCTATGCTTATTTGATTCTTCAAAAAAGTTAGGTTCTTCACAAGCTATAACTTGAATCATGTAGGCATAGTGTCTTGCAATGAATGAATCATAAGTTAACCTTTGAACAAGGTATTTAACACTATTGAATGACCTTACCTCACCATTAGGTGGTAGGAATCTTCTCCTCACCAAACTCAATCAAAATCAAACTCATCAATCAGCCACCAAAAAGTGCACCTACACTGATTGGAGGGTGGTTAGCTAGCTAGATTGTAGGAAAAGGAAAACTCTATATAAGCATCAATTCACCTTTGTTTCTTGAGTTGTATGCATTCCACGAGTTTACCACTTAGTTTAGTGAAGTCATAAACTCTAGCAAGCAGCCCCCTTGCTTTCTTAGCCCATTTTCTCTTGATTTCGCTCCTCTCTATCTAGAGATGAAGTTATGCTTTTCCAAATCTGATTGCATCAAATTGCAGAGCATTGTTTTGCTCTCTTATTGTACTCATTTTCATTGATTTCAAGCTTCATTTCATCTCTCATATAGTTCCTTGAACTTTGCCAAAGTTTCAAGTTCTTTGACTGAGTGAGTTGTGAGAAATTGCCAACTTTGTGAACGTATATCCCTGCACATAGGCAGACAGTGTTGCAAACAGGTAGCCTGTTTTGCAGAAGGTGCTTCTCCCATATGGAATATCCATTTAGGATGATTTAAGGCTTCTTGAATAGCTCTTATAGTCTACTGTAAGTTTGCAAAATTTCATTTTAAGTCTCTGAACAGGTGCAAAGAAAAGTTCAGAACAATGAGCATATGTCACTGCTTGTGGACCTAGTGGAGGGCAACCATCTTCCATTCTTGCATTGGGATCCAACCTCAGGAGTACATGGAGTTACACCTTATGAAGCTTGGTGTGGTAAGAAACCCAACCTTTCACATCTCAAAGTATTTGGTTTTGTGTGTTATGTTCACATACCTCAAGAATTGAGACACAAGTTAGACCCGAAGGCAGATACGTGTATATTTCTTGGATGTTCTTCATAGAAAAAAGGTTTCTTCTAACTTGATTCCACGACTTTGGGTCCTCCTTTTTTATTGGTCCACTTGCAAAACTCGTGGTTAAGCCCTTTTGCATGATTGAGACTTGATTTTCAACAATATTGAATTTACACACATCAATTAAGCTCTATGCTTGCGCATAATACAAAGCAATAGTGCTCGGGAATCCTTCATCAAGAATTTGTCCATGTTGCCATCTAAGTTCCAAGTCTAAGTGTGTGTGTGTGTGCACGCGCGCGCAACACATCATTCTTCTATTATACTTGCAATAATAAAGATTGTGATTTTGTGTTATCTTTGATTTGCTAGTGTTCTATTTATATCCTTGATGTAATGTGCTCTAACTTTTCTTTGTGGCGAGAGGAGAGGATACATACGAACATATCCTCTCTTTCCTAATCAAGCTACATTTATTATGCAAAAACTAACAATAAACATTCATATCCACAAAACAAAAAAAAAACAAGCATTTCTAGCTGTGTGGCAAAGCCCATAATCAATGTCTCAAATGTGTTTTGTTCAAGATTTTGATTTACTGACCCAAAACACCGTGTTAAGTCAAAACATTTTCTTCTTAACATCATAAGTTCTATTAAATGAATTTTCGCAAAACCATGCGAATGTGTTAGCATTCTCTTGGACATCATTAGGATTAAATGCAAAATCACTGATAATGATCTTATCAACTAAATCCATGCAAAACAAAGGTCATACATACTGCTCTACTCACCAAGAACTAGACCGTTTATGAGACACACTAATTATCTCAATTTCATTGTCCTCTATTATATGAAAATATCTACTACTACTGATAGTCTTGGACATAAAACTAAGGAACAAGCTAATCCCGAGAAAGTTATAATTGACCTTTCAATCAATTACAGTTTGAATCGTTAGGAACTTGAAGAGAGTTTTTCCTTTCTGCATTACTGTAAACGTACATAAAGTGGTTGCAGTTGTTTTCTTTCATGTAAAAGGGAATACTCACATGTGTGAAGAAAAACATATTCATCCTTGTTTCTCATCGACATCTAGAAAGATACATTCCTTTACACATACAAAGCTCCGATATGTGAAACAATAAAGCGATAAAAATACATCATGGAAGTAAAAGAATAAGATACGCACAAGTTTTTCCACTGCTGAGCAGACAAACACACCATTTGTTTTCCCGAGGGAGAAAGTGAATATGATGAAGAAAGGGAAGGAGGGGGTTTGATGAACTGTTATGCTTCAAAGCTGGAAATACCAGACACTATGTCACAAACTATTTAGTTGCCTTTCAGTTTATGTGTCAGATAGAATATGTTGCAGCTCTGTGGATTTGTCCTTGATAATAATATTGTTAGCCTTTTCTGGCTCATCATATTGGAGGCTGAAGTAACCTGGTTTCAGATTGTAAGACTCAGTAATCCCGGGAGATACTTCTTTATCTATCTCTATCACAGCTCGTGCTGCATCTCTGTCTTTAGGGTATGTCCAATAAAGGATGGAATATAGAAGACTGCAAATTGTGAATGGGATTGCATATGCTGAAAACAAAGCCTTCCCTAAGGCCTTCGCATTCATCTTGTCTGGAGTTATATCGGTAGTTTCTGATTTATGAGATGATGTTACGAAGCCAAAAACATGCTCAGCAAGCATTCCAACGACAGGAGGTGCAAAGGATGCTAAGAATGACTCAAATGAGCGGTCAAGCGCATAAATGCTTGTTCGCATTTTCTCTGGTACAATCTCAGCAAATATGGGGCTGCAGAAATATAACACAGTGAGCTTTCAAGCCTAATATGTAAACAAATTCAAAATCATAGAAACGATACTTAAAATGAACATTGAAGATCGATAGGAAAATATGTGACCAGTAACATTGTCTTACTTTTGTTGAGATCTTTTTTACAGTATTTAAGATAACTGCAGCCTACAGAACCATTCCGTTACCCTATTTTAGTTGATTTAATGAATCTGGAGCACATGTTGATATAAAAATTCATAACTGTGTTGACCACGTTTGCATACCTCCCAGAGTATCATATCTGCTGCATATTATATACTGCAGTAATCAACAATATTTCAAATCCATCATTACCTAATATCTAATCGGCTGTGATCTCAGAATTCAAGACTAATCGATATTGCCACATCCTCGGAAATCGTCTCTCTGAGCACATCACTCTGGAACTTGCTAAACTTCATCTCTCATTACTCCAACAGTCACGTGATGGCTGAGGAAGGCCTTTCACCGCAAAAATCCTCACACACACATCCATAGATGCATACACACTGACTTTTAAGGAGAGAACCCATGTCTCTTATTTGTTAGTTCCCATTTCTGGGAAATGGTAAGAACAATATGGTAAGAAATTTTTACTGCATAATTTGATAGTACTCAAAATGTTATATTCCAAAGATGTACATGCTTGGAGGAACGAGAAGTTCCTTGCTCGAGGGATAGCCAAGGCCAAAAGCTAGAGAGTTCATACGACGTACCTACTCATGATGGCCAGATGAGTAGAGGGACCTTAGAGAGAACTCTAGATGGTGACTACGCAAGGGCTATAAATAGGCTGGGAGGTGAGCACCAGGCATGTCATTCTCCACTTCTCACATTTGGTATCAGAGCTGAGGAAGAGAGACCCTGGGCAACGAGATGGAGAATTCGCGAGATCATGATCTTCTTCGAAGGCTTCTCCATGCGTCACAAAAAAGTCGAACAAAAGGAGGACATATTTCGGTGTAGCAAATCGTACATCTTTCTTGATGGGAGCACTTGAAAGCAAAAGGATATTCAGCTTTTTCAGTCCGCAAAAGAGACGAATTCGTATGTAAGTATACACTCATTAAGTATCTTGGGAGGCAAGGGCGGAGATGCAGGAAGCCGGAATCGAACTCAATACCTCCTTCATCGAAGGCAAGCGCCCTACCATTAGGCTACAAGCATATGATGAAAGAGATCTCTGCGTTTTTATTTATAAAACAAAAAAAAGAAACTGCTGCGCATGTTCAATAAGGAGGTTGAAAGCTGGAAGAGATAGAGAAATAGAGATGGAAAAAGGAGATCTAGACTAAGATGAAGAGAAGGGTAGAGAGAGGAGGAAATATTAGAGAAAGAAAAAACGAGATAAACAAATAAAGAGAAGAAGAAAAGAAAGAGGAAAAAGAAAAAGGAGAAAGAGAAAGAGAAGAAGGAAAGAAAGAAAGAAAGAAAGACTTTTTAACGTCTATTAGAGGCCAAAATCGGCCTATGAGACAAAACATATACAAAACCACTGTGATCCAAAACGAAAATAAAGTGTGAGTACTGCAAACGGGTATAAAAGGAGGGATAGTAGCTGGCATCAAGGGTGTGGGGTGCTATGGGTATGCACTCTATCTATATGCTCAATGGGTGAGATACAAATATGATATGCATAGGGAGGGGAGGCTCGATGGTATCACAACCCCTTAAATGCCTGGAGTGGGTGTAGGATATAATGCATCGGTGGGTAAGGCATCATGGGGATCCTCAAAATGCTCTCGGTGTCCAAATCGATAGGGGTGCGCTGCTGACGTCTCTGTATCTCCATGTCATGGCGTGCGTGAATCGCCTGAATCTCTCTCTGATGTGGACGAGCTCTCCGGACAAGGGGTCTCGGTCGTCGACGCTGTCGTCTAAGCTCCTCTGCTCTGTGTAATGTGACACCCCGCATCGAACTGGGCCCTCGAGTGTATGTGGGTCTGAAAAAATCTGTAATATAAGTCTGAGGGGGGGGGGCCAGGTGTATCTCCATCCGCTGCTGGAGGAGTGATGCGCGGTGGTGCTGGAGCTCTACTAGGAAACGACCTAGAGGGCGTTGGTCCTCTGTCCCCAATAAAGTCCTGATCTCTCTAGGCCCCCTGAAGAGCTTTGGGTAGCGGTCTCTGATGTCCTCATATGCCTGGCATCTACATGTGTAGTGCTCCTCGTCCTCCACCTCCTCTCTACATATCCTGCATAATCGATTCCCTGGGGGTATGTGTGGCTCGCCCAATCTCAATCTCGAGCTGGTGTGATGATACTCTGAGCTGCCCAATGGCCACTCTCTCATCTGGTGCCATATATGTATCCATGTATCGTGGTCTCTGAATGAAACCATCCGCTGTCACAGTCAGGAAGTGCTCTCTGTAGTGTTGCCTCTTTGTGGGAAGAGGCTCCCGTGGTGCTATCCATGTCTCCCTGACGTGTATCTGTAGTAGGTCCTGACGGATGATCCTATTCCTCTCCGAACGAGAGAGGGTAATGTGGGGGGAAGAGAGGTCATACTGAAAAGGGGGGAGATCCGTAATGCTCATGCCATGGTCTGCTAACCATCGGTAAGTCTGTGCATACCATACTCTCTCATGCCCTGTCTCTGCCAAATGTCTAGAGCTCTCAAATGCAAGCCTGGTGAGTCGGCTAGTGGGGAGCTCTCTGACTCTCAGAATAAAGGTCACCAACTGGAAGAGGGCCTCCACTAGCATCGGTGGTGTGCCAAGCTCAGCTCGTATAATGTCATGTGGAACGGAGGACTTGCTGCGCAGCAAGCGTGATATCATGGTGATCTGGGGCCTCTCAATCTGTGTCCACATCGCCTCTGTGATCCCTGGTGCCCATACTGCTGCTGCGTACATCAATGCGGGTGTCACTAGAGTGTCAAAGAGCCACCCCTTAGTCCGGGGCTCCTGAAAATGTGTCTGAAAGCAGCGTCTCTCCAATCCTGCAAGTGCCGCATAACCCCGCATCAATCTATCTCTCGCAGCCTTTGCCATGGAGAATACCCCTTTGCTGCCCAAGAAGGTGATACCTAGGTAGACGTAGGAGTCCACTACCTCTATCTGTCCTCCAGCTGCTGTGAAAGAGGCGCGATGGCGTACAGTCCTGGAGGTATGGAAGATCATGACCTTTGTCTTGCCAAGGTTCACTGTGAGTCCTCTCTCCATGCAAAAGGTATCGAGCGCCTGTAAATGTGACTGCAACCCCTCCTGTGACTCTGAGAGAAGGACAATGTCATCGGCATATAATAGGATATGTACTGGCGTACCTCCGATGTCTCCTCCTCTCCCTCCTGCTCGCTGTATATACTCCGTGATCTCGTCGATGTAGAGACCGAAGAGAGTGGGTGAGAGGGGGCAGCCTTGTTTCACACCAATGGTGCTAACAAGGCTGTCTGATAGACCACTGGGGCAGCATACCCTGCCTGTGACTCGTGCATACAAAGCGTGGATGGCCCATAGCATGTCTGATCGAAGCTGTAACTCCTGGAGCCTCCGTAGTAGTCTCTCTCGAGGGACCATGTCGAAGGCTTTGCGGAAATCCACAAAGCAACAGTATAGTCTCTGCTTCCTCGCCTTCGCGCTCTCAATCAAGCAACGAAGCACGAAGATGTGGTCGATGGTGGAGAACGTGCGGCGGAAGCCTGCCTGGCCGGGTGCTCTGATCCCCGCTGCCTCAGCGTGTGTACGGAGCTCTGCCTCTAGTACTGCCCCATAGATCTTGACCAGGATATGGCCTATCATAATAGTCCTGTAGTTCCCTGGGTCCATCATATCGCCGGACTTATGGATAGGCGTAATGGTATGCATAGTCCATGAGTCGGGTAATCCCTCAACCAAAGCACGGTTGAAGAGATGGGCGATCAAGTGGGAAACTACATCTGCTGCGTATATAAAGTGCTCTCCCTGTAGCCCCGTGTGGTCTGCTGAACAGCCATGCTGTAGCCTATGGATGGCCTGTCGTACCATGCCTCCTGTGAAGAGGGTGGATATCACCAGACGCGGTGTGGAAGGAATCGGTAATGGTGGCTGTCCTGGGACGTCATATAACCTCTGGGCATAGGTGTGCCAGGTCGAAGGATCTGCTATGGGTGTAGGTGGACGTGGCTCACGTAGTGCCCTCCACGCGGTGGCACAATCCCTACTCATGAGAAGGTCGATCAACTCTGCCTCCTGTCGCTCCTCGAAAGGAGAAAGAGAAAGAAAGAAAGAGAAGGAAAGAGAAGGAAAGAGAAAGAGGAGAAGGAGAAAGAGAAAGAAAGAGAAAAAGAAGAAGGAGAAAAGAGAGAGATAGAAAGAGAGAAGCCAAGAGACAGAGAGAAAAAAGAAGAGATGGAGAGCGAGAGAGATAGAGAAAGAGATGGAAAAAAAAGAGGGGTAGAGAGAAAGAGATAAAATAATATGAAGGAGCAAGAAATGGATGAACAAAAATGAAGAGAGAAGATGGAAGTGAAGATTAGAAAGAGAAGGAAAAGATTAGAAAGAGAGAGAATAGTAAAGAAAGATAGGAAATAAGAGAAAGAGCAATATTAGCATACCTACCTTTACTAAATTGGTCATAACTCTCTCATATGATGCCCACATTGGATGATCCCATTTGGGATAGAAAGTAGACTCCAGGATCTTTCCAATGACTAGCTGCAAGCTACCAATGGATAATTAAAAACCATCTGTAGAGAGTATTTAATTCTCTACATACTTCTTCAAAGAGGTATGTTGCACACTCACCTAACTTCATTGTTTTGGCCATAACTTATTTATATAATATCCAAATCAAAAAATTCCAATTGGTATAGATTCTACACTGCAAGACCTTTCTTTTGATAGGTTGCATACCATATTTTGATCATTGCAAGCCATCTTTGTACAAACATTTATACGGCTGTTGGTTGCGAGAAACTCTTCTTGAATTACGCGAGTGTCCAATTTTGATAATTAGGAGTTTCTAATCATATTTTGAACCATTTTGGATAGGAATGAATTAATTTGCATACCTTTGCATCATAGTTTTTTTCTCTCAAATACATTCAATTGAATACTTTTTGCATCAAAATTTACAATTTTGCATTGTTTTCTCTTCCAATTTTATGAAACCAATATTGGAATGTGCATGAAATGTTGGAAATCAATGTCACGTTAATCCAAATCCCTAATAGGGCAGAAACCTTAATCTTGGTACTTACTCATTTTTGGCACAAAGTTTGGGTAAAATTTTTATGATCCTATCTTGTAGAGCTTGATGAGAGCTTTCTAATGGTATAGAACATTCAATCATCAGAGATCGGATTTGGGAGAAAACTCTAACCCTAATTTTCTGCTGATTTAGGGTTTTTACCTCATTTAAGAGCTCTCAGCTTATATGTCATAAAAATATGTTCAAGTAATTCATCAGGTGGTTAAAATAAAGAAAAAGCTTATCAAAAGCTATTTTCAGCGATAAAAATAAAGCAACAATCAAAATATTAGAAAACAACGATTAGCTTTATTTTGATAGCGATCCAGCTTTTTCTTACGATTAAGCTTTATTTGAAGGAGTTTTCACATGAGGCTTCAAGGCCTATATAAGCAAGGTTATAGTCACTTGGAGAGACATCCAATACCATCACTTGGCTGACTTTGGAGGTGGTTGTGCTGATGCACACATGGGGCAGCCATGGTGCACATATGGGCAGCTATGGAGCAATCTTGAAGCACATAAGGAGCAGCTTTGGAGTTCTTCTTAGAGAAGAGTGTACTCAAACTTTTGTTGATGGAGAAGACTTACTTATCAGCAGATTGGTGGTGGGGATCATCCATCTACATGATGTATTTGAAGATTGTCTTCTACACAAAGACTATGGAGTACTTCAAAGACATTGGATGAAGCTTAACATAAGATTGCATCTTATGTTAACTATTCAGGTACATATTCTCTTTATGCACACAGGTATTACTTGGAGCTTATGGAGGCGGTGGCATCCATATCCAGAGGAGTCCTATTCGGCATACATGGAGGTAGTGGCATCCATGATTTCTGCAGCAACATGTTAGCATTCTATGCTAATTCCGTAAGTATGTGATCTATCACACACACATCTGATTAAGGGTCTTCCATAGCCTAAATTCAGATTAGGGTTTGTTGAATATCAGTTTCAAACTGATCTTTCCTCTTTCAATCACTCATATTCACTCTTCTACAACCTATCAGGTCCTACATCTCATACATATTCAGATTTCTATCCCCACATCTGAATATTCTTGTAAATTCTGTACATACACTCTTCCATCTATTTCTGTTCACATAGAGTGGTTGAAGTTTTGGCTCCCACATTGTAAATTGACATATGTATATATGATGGTGTGAGTAAGCAATGGCTTACGTAACACTTTGAACATATTGTCTAATCTCTCTCTATCTTTGTCTCATCATTGTATGATTAAGTGATTTATGTTCATGTCTGT
Organism: Ceratopteris richardii; assembly: GCA_020310875.1. NCBI lineage: Eukaryota > Viridiplantae > Streptophyta > Polypodiopsida > Polypodiales > Pteridaceae > Ceratopteris > Ceratopteris richardii. The sequence goes on from CM035414.1 coordinate 74,525,840, forward strand.
CAATATTGAAAGATTCTGAAATCTGTGTTGTAGATCCTGTGGAATCTGTGGGCCTACCTAATTTCCAACATTTGGTATCAGAGCTCAGGTTATCAACATATGGTTTCAGAGAAGCTTCCAACATATGACATATGACATATGACATACACACTTAATCTAAATGAGTAGAGATTTGAGAATTAGACAATTCAGTCATATGTTTATTTATTAGTGTGGAGTATGAAGTTGATGATTTGTTAGCAGCCAAATACTTTTGGAAGTATGAAGATACTTTATAAAAGTATTGCGTGAAGGTCAAGACTTGATGAAGAGAAGACTACTTCAAATTCAATGAAAAACAATAGTTTGGAGAAGATGAAGGAACCAGATCAACATCAAATCACAGGTATTAGTTTCGACTATCAAATTGTCATTTGCAAGTCATTTGTTAGAAGAGCAGTTATGAAAAGATTTGAAGGATTCAAGAAGTGTTTTTTAACACTTTCATTACTTTGAAAGTTAAAGCATTTTCTACACCAAATCAAGTATCTAGAGGTTGTTCTTGACAGTTTTGATAGAAGATCTTTTTCATGGCAAGAAAGCTCATCTAAGAAGATAAATTTGGAGATTAGATCAGTTTTGTTTTCAGCCAACACAAGGTTGGAAGTTTTCAGCATTCAGCCAACTCAAGGAAAAGGTTTGTGATATCAGTCATATCAGTCAAATTTGAAGCAAAGTGTTGATTTGGCATATGAGGAGATGGTAAAACATGCTTCTATGTTCATCTCCATTTATATACCATGTTTGTTTTGTCTCTTACTCTTAGCACTAGAGGAAGAGAAAAATTCATTCGAAGAAGTTAAGAGTGCTTGCTACTTCAAGATGAAGAGAACAAAGGTATGGAAGAGAAGTTTGAAGATGTCAATATCATTAGGTGGAAGAAAGATGCAGAAGAAGAAGGTCCAACAATTCCAAAGAGAAAGTAAGACTTCCTACTTTTCTCTTAGATTTTCCATATACTTTTCCTACTTTTACCTCTACATCCAAAGACAAATCTACGAGAACATCTTGTGTGAAGAAGATAGTTTAAAGAAGAAGCAGTTTCTTGTTTTGCATTCTACTTGTCATGTTTTAGTAGGTTTTGATAAAGAATTGCATTGAGAGAAAGAAAAGAAGCAAATATCTAAGACAACTTATATGTTTTGACTCATATGTGTACGAGTTACGTTTTAGTTGAAGCTTTTTGAGCAAGCAGCTTATATGTTTCCTCAAAGAATTCTTGGAGTGTCAATTCAGAGCTACTTGGTATATGACAAGTTGCAGAGAAGTATTTTTCTTCTTTACCTAACTCTTGAGGTAAAAGAGTATTTGTAGCATATGTTGGAGACTTGGAGTGAGGTTTTTTGTTTGGAAAATTTACCTCATATTCAGTATATTCAGTATACTCAACGTACAAGCTGCAATTTCTGAGTAGCCCGAACTGAACCATCTTTTGGAGAGGAGGAACATTGCATTTTGCCCAAAATACAGCCTTCACAAACATGTTTTCTAGGTGCCTCAAGTTTGGGCAAAGAGGAAACTAGCAACATTCAAATGATCAAAGCGGGCATGCCAAAGCTTTGTATCTGACATAGCTTGAGAATCATGTACTGCACATGCCGAATCATTTAGAGATCTTTCATGGTCTATGAGCTTATACAGCCCACGACATAAAATGCCAGAAGCAATAATCACGTCGCCATTTGATAGATTATGAGTTGTACATCTATCATCGGCAAATTTCACAACCAAGCCAATCTTGGCTAATGCAGAAAGTGATAACAAATTTTTCTTGATCCTTGGCAACAAACAAAGCATCTGACAAAGTGAAAAAACTACCATAAGCATTAGTCAAAATGATCTTACCAACTCCTATAACAAGATAAGAGGAGTTGTTGGCACATGTAATGATGTAACAGTATTCCCTGTAGGGGAAAGCTAGAGTGAAGAGAAGAAACTACGCTGCGAGGTAATATGTTTGGTCGCCCCACTGTCAAAGTACCAAACACCTGAGTCTACTGCAGACATGCTGTGCTCATGAGAAGATGGGTCAAAACTGCAAATAGAAGTAAACACCCATTCTTCTTCCTGCACAAGATTAGCGGATTCTGTTTTTGGTGTAGAGGCCTCTGCACAAGATTAACAGACTCTGTTTTTGGTGTAGAGGCCTCTGCAACAACCATTCAAGCCTCTTTCTTCTTTGCCTCTTTAGCAGCCAGTTTTGGACAGTTCTTTGTGATATGATCATTTCCTTCACAGTACTTGCAAAACAATTTCTGCTTTTCTGATTTCTTTTCATCTTTGTCTTCCCTCTTCGATTGTGCAGAATTAGCAGATTTCTACTTACTACTTGAAGAGCTCCATTTTCCTTTGCCCTTCTGACTAGCCAGGAAAGTTTGATCTGCAACACGCATAATGGACCTATTCTGCTTGGACTTATCCTCATGCAACAGAACAAAGACTAACTCCTCAAATGACAAGGCATTTGGATTTCCTTTCATCATCAACCAAAGAGTAGAAGCAAAACTCTGATATGAATTAGGAAGACCATTCAGAACGGTGTGCACAAGAACGGTATGCACAAGTGAGTATAACCTCATCAGCAAGAATCAACTGTTCCTTCAAGTCTTTGATCCGGAGGTAAGAAACACGAGCCTCATTCTTAGCTTGGTACAATGTGGTAAGTGTATCCCAAGCATCCTTAGCTGTTCTTCAAGAGTGAATGTGAGGAATAATGGCACATTTGACAGACAAAGCTATCAATGCATGTGCCTGGGCATCTCTGCCATCCCAACGAATTTGCTCTGTAATAGGTGCAGCAAAAACCGAAGCGCGAATAGGAATATGCAGAATATCATCATCTTCAACACCTTCTGCATCAGCTTCAGTACTTGCAATTGTAACAGTTGCAGGTGTGATAGGACGATTTTCAACACCCTGCACAATGTTCCACAATCCTTTTGCAACCAATACATGTCGCATCATATAAGCCATAACGGGTAGTTGGTACCATCTAACTTATCCTCAACAGCCAACATACGGAATACATCACTGCTTTCTGCCATGGCCGGTGACTAAAATACCTCGATGAGCAGAAAATTGACTGTACCTTAAAAAGTTGAACAGAACTGCCCAGACAAATTCTGCTAGACCTTTAGCAGACTTATTGACGCTTATAATGGAAAACAAAAATTGGTATATACTTTTGGCACAAAAAGACGAAATAGCCTACACAAGCGCTTCAATGGTGCGTTCGGAGGCTGAAACGAGCTCAGATCGCGATGTCAACACCACATAGCGAAGTAGTTTTGATCTCAGAAACACCTTGAGTATACGTACCAAATTTCGTGTGATTCTGAGACTGTGACCGGAGGGGGTGTCGACGACGCCTTAGATGAAGCGACGACCTGCTCTGATACCAATTGTTGGAGTTAGACGTCTGTGGAAGCACGCGAATAGCACAAAGAAGAAAAATAAGCTTAGAGCTCAACACACAATACTGAATGTATTACTAGAGAATGTACAAAGATAAGTAGCCCATTAGGGCAATAGGCGTATATACAAGCCCGGGGAAAAAAACCTCCTAAAGAGGGAAAAAAGTGCCCCGACGGTCCTAATGTGTTCACACAAATCACTACCTAAATATATCAACATGCATACATAGATGATATGACTTCCAGAAAGGTGAAGTAAATGATGCATTTTCTGTCTTTAAATCATTTCTATGTATCACCACTATGAGTTAGGGTGAGTATAAGGTATGTGATAGAAGTACCATGAAAAGGCTAAATCTTGCCTTTAGAAAGTAAATGACAAAAGTATACTCCTCAAGAACAATTAAGATGCATTTGTTTCTAACGTTAGCTAAATATCTCTAGATGATGATTACAAAATATCAAGAAGAAATGTTTTTCCATTTAGGAGATATAAAGAAAAGAGTAAACCTTAGCCTCTGCAAATTTTTAAAATATTGCAGGTATAGAGGCTTAGTATTTTGGTCAAGTGTCCAAAAAGTATGAAATTTATATCAATGAATGTAGGTAGTATTACTTGTATGCTATGCAAATTTGAAAGAAATTGGATATCAATTGGTAGGTCAAATGACCTATTCTTCTCACAACAATTTCTGGCGAGGATTTGCCAAAAAGTGGTACATGTGTCTACTGAACACATGGTTATTTCATATTGGAAGCTCCAATTTCGAAACTTTTTCTTGGAGAAGCTACTCCAATATAGACCCTATGATATACCAAAAATTCAAAGATTTTGGAATTTATCTACATAGTTAGAAGATATTCTAAAAGTCCAACAACATTGTTTTTAGGCTCACCTAAGCGCAGGTGTATCAGAGATAGAATGATACATTTGAATGAGTATTTGATTGAATTTTAAGTTGAAATTTTGCGAAAACAAACTAGATAAGTTGATCTAGATCTGGGCACAAAGAAAATGAAATTCAAAGTTTGTTTGATCAGTCTAAGGGCTTCAAGAAGATTACCCTGTACATTTTCAGAGTTTCTCGTCAAGTGTTCAACCCTTCCAATGAAATGGTGATAATACTCTGAGGAAATGTCCAAATCAAGTGATTTTTTAGCTTAATGAAATCTTGAGCAAAGCTACATAAGGCTTGAAAATTTCATAGATTTTTCATGAGTAAAAGTGTTGATATATTTAGGTAGTGATGTGTGTGAACACTCTAGGACTGTCGGGGCACTTTTTTCCCTCTTTAGGAGGTTTTTTGTAACATAATCCTGGTAGGAGATGGTTGAACCACACCCTAAGAGAGAGGATTAGGAAGTAATCCTCAACCATGGCTTTTGGGGCAAGTGGTTAGCCCATCACATTCCTAACCAAGAGGTTGTGAGTTCAATCCCTTACATTGGTATCAGAGCCTAGGAAGTAGGCTTGGGCAAAGTGGAATGACCCAATGGCCTCTAAAAAAGGCGCTTGGGCATCCTCCATGTGAAAGGGTAGGATTTGTGGAAGGCGCGCGTCGATTTCAATGATGGACCTTACAATGATTGGGGTGTATCTCCCAATCCGTAGGTCGGATTGAGGCGTGTAATATACCGTTGGAAAGCTCTCGGAACGAACTTTCCAATGAGCTAGCTTGCAATGTGTGAATTCCTTGGGAATCCTTGGATGGAACTTGATTGAGTACATCCTGCCAGTCCCATAGCTGGTCAGGGTACATTCTGCCAGGGTACATCCAGGGTACATCCTACCAGTCCCATAGCTGGTCAGGGTACATTCCCGAGGGAAGTTCAAGGGGGGAAGAATGTAACATAATCCTGGTAGGAGATGGTTGAACCACACCCTAAGAGAGAGGATTAGGAAGTAATCCTCAACCATGGCTTTTGGGGCAAGTGGTTAGCCCATCACATTCCTAACCAAGAGGTTGTGAGTTCAATCCCTTACATTTTTCCCCCCCCCCTTCTTGTATATACGCCTGTTACCCTAATGAGCTACTTATCTTTGTACATTCTGTAGTAATACATTCAGTATTGTGCGTTGTGCTCCAAGCTTGTTCTTCTTCCTTGTGTGTTCGCGTGCTTCCGCAGACATCTAACTCCAAGAATTGGTATCAAAGCAGGTCACCGCTTCATCTAGGGCATCATCGACACCTCTCCGGTTGCAGAATCAGAATCGCATGAAATTTGATGAGCATACTTAGGGTGTTTCAGAGATCAAAACAATTCGTTTCGGCCTCCGAACGTACTATCGCAATGCTTGTGCAAGCTAATTCGTCTTTTGTGCCAAAGGTATAAACCAATTTCAGTTCACCAGTATAAGCGTCTCGAAGTCTGCTACAGTTTTAGCAGAATTATTCTTGGAAGTTCTGTTCAACTTTTTGAGATACGGTCAATTTTATGCATCAAGGTATTTTAGTCACCGGCCATGGCTGAAAGCAATGATGTATTCCGTATGTTGATTGTTGAAGATAAGTTGGATGGTACCAACTACCCATTATGGGCTGATATGATGCGATATGTATTGGTTGCAAAGGGACTTTGGAACATTATGCAAGGTGTTGAAAAACGACCTATCCGACCTGCAACTGTTACAATTGCAAGTATTGAAGCTGATGTAGAAGGTGTCGAAGATGGTGATATTCTACAGATTCCTGTTCGTGCTTCGATTTCTTCTTCACCTACTGCAGAGCAAATTTGTTGGGATGGAAGAGATTCCCTGGCACATGCATTGATAGCTTTGTCTGACAAACGTGCTATTATTCCTCACATTCGCTCTTGCAGAAGAGCTAAAGATGCTTGGGATACACTTACCACATTATACCAAGTTAGGAAGGAGATTCGTATTGCTTACCTCCAAAAACAATTGGAGAGTCAACACATGAATGAAGGTGATTCTATGGACAATTTTCTGACAAAGATCAAGGATTTGAAGGAAGAGTTGATTTCTGCAGACGAAGTCCTTCCTGACAATTCACTTGTGTAGACTGTTCTGAATGGTCTTCCCAACTCATATCAGAGTTTTGCTTCTACTCTTCGTTTGATTATTAAAGGCAATCCAAATGCCTTAACATTTGAAGAGTTAATTTCTGTTTTGTTGCAGGGAGACCAATCTAGGCAGAACAGGTCTATTATGCGTGTTGCAGATCAAGCTTTCCTAGCTAGTCAGAAGGGCAAAGGAAAATGGAGCTCTTCTACTAGTAAGCAGAAATCTGTGAATGCTGCACATTCGAAGAAAGAACACAAAAATGAGAAGAAATCAGAAAAACATAAATTATTTTGCAAATACTTGAAAGCAAATATATATGTCATTAAGAGTTCTCCAAAACTGACTACTAAAGAGGCAAAGAAGAAAGAGGTCGGAATGGTTGTTGAAGAGGCCTCTACACCAAAAACGGAGTATGCTAATCTTGTGTAGGATGAAGAATGGGCGTTTACTACAATTTGCAGTTTTGACCCATCTTCTCATGAGCAGTGCATGTCTGCAGTAGACTTAGATGTTTGGTACTTTGATAGTCGGGCGACCAAACATTTTACCTCGAAGCGCAATTTCTTCTCTTCACTCGAGCCTTCCCCTACAAGGAATACTGTTACATGCGCCAACAACTCCTCTTATCCTGTTATGGAAGTTGGTAAGATCATTTTGACTACTGTTGATAGTAGCTCTTTCACTTTGTCAAATGCTTTGTTTGTGCCAGGGATCAAGAAAAACTTGTTATCAGTTTTTGCATTAGCCAAGATTGGCTTGGTTGTGACATTTGTTGATGAAAGATGTGCAGTTCATGATCTATCAAATGATGATGTCATTATTGCTTCTAGCATTTTATGTCATGGGTTGTATAAGCTCATAGACTATGAAAGATATGTAAATGATTCGACATGTGGAGTACATGATTCTCAGGCTATGTCAGATGCAAAGCTTTGGCATGCCCATTTTGATCATCTGAATTTTGCTAATTTGCTACGCAGGCAGAAATAAAAAATGATGTCCTCTTTGCCCAAACTTGAGGCACCCAGAAAACATGTTTGTGAAAGCTGTATTTTGGGCAAAATGCAACGTTGCTCCTTTCCAAAAGATGGTTCGTTCGGGCTACTCAGAAATTGAAGCTTATACATAGTGATACAGCTTATACATAGTGATACATAGTGATGTTTGTGGTCCTATGCAGACACCTTCTTGTGGGAACTATCTTTACTTTGTGACTTTCATCGATGATTTTTCTAGGCATGCATGGGTATATCCATTCTAGGCAAAGTCCGAAGTGTTCATGTGCTTCAAACAGTTTTTTGTTTTGGCTGAAAATCTATCAGCATGTAATATGGGCACCTCCATTCTGATCGAGGAGGGGAATATATGTCTTTTGACTTTAATGCATTTCTTGCTGAACGTGGGATAAAACACTAGTGTACAGTGCCATATACACCTCAACAAAATGGAGTTGTTGAACGAAAGAACAGGTCACTCATGGAGATGGAGAGGTGTATGGTAAAGAGTCAGGCTTTACCACATAGTTTCTGGCTTGAGGCTGTCATGTGTGCAGCATATGTACTTAATAGGTATCCCACTAAAGCACTGCAGTCTATCACTCCATATGAGGCTTTGCATGGTCGCAAGCCATCTCTTGCTCATCTGCGTGTTTTTGATTGTCTGGCAAATGCATTAGTGCTTGAAGGAAATTGGATGATAAAGCAGTAAAATGTATTTTTGTTGGGTACACTTCTGAAAGCAAAGGCTATCGTCTGTATCATCCATAGACTAAACGAATTTTGGTTAGCCGTGATGTTGTTTTTGTGGAAGATGCTATTAAGCCTTTACTTTCATGTATGAAGGAGACATTTGTTAGCTCCAAAGACATGTATGGTACTTTGCTTCCTCTTTTTAGAGGTGGACAGTCTAGTGCTAATCCTAATGAGGCAAATTCTCAGCCTTTGCAGGTTTTATGTGATGATGAAGATCATTCTATTTCTGATGCAAATTTACATGATGCACTTGTTGATGAGAGAGCTCATATTGGCCAGGCAAAAACTATGCCAAAATGGCTGGTGCAGACTCTGCGTGATAGCAAATTAGATGCACCTCTATCATATCGTACTCGATCAGGCTCTCATAGTGCCTCTTATGCATCAGATTGCTATGCTATGGGTGCATTTAGTCTTTGTGATTAGAATGAGCCTGTTTCGTTTGATGAAGCACAAAATTCAGAAAATTGGATGGCAGCTATGCAATCTGAATATGATGCTATAATGAAGAATAGTACTTGATCTTTATGTGACTTGCCTCTTGGCAAGAAGGCCATTGGCAGTAAGTGGGTATACAAACTGAAGCGTAAGCCTTATGGAACAGTTGACAGGTATAAGGCTAAGCTTGTTGCAAAGGGTTATGCATAGGAAAGAGACATTGATTTTGATGAAACCTTTGCACCTACTTGCCAAATGACTACTGTTCGTAGCATCTGTGCACTTGCAGCTCATCATAGCTGGAATGTACTTCAGTTTGACTTTAAAACAACATTTCTGAATGGTGACTTGCATGAAGAAGTGTATGTTTTTCAGCCCCGTGGCTTTGTGCAGAAAGGGCATAAAAACAAGGTGTGCAAGTTAAAGAAGGCATTATATGGTTTAAAGCAAGCACCACGTGCTTGGTATGAAAAGATACATGCATATCTGATTGCACATGGTTTTGAGAATAGTCCAACTGAAAGCACCTTATATGTTAAGCGTGCAAATGATGTGCTTCTGATCATTGTAGTGTATGTTGATGACATGCTGCTCACTGGTCCTCATGACACACATATTGCTGATTTTAAAGCTGATTTGCATGCCTCATTTGAGATGTCTGATTTGGGGCATTTGCATCACTATTTGGGCATTCAGTTTATGCAGGTTAATGGTGGAATGGCTTTGTGTCAAACGAAATATATGGACACATTATTGCAGCGTTTTGACCTTGAAGACTGTAAGCCTATTGCCACTCCTATGGAGACACGTTTACGATTGAGTCTTCATGATGTTGGAGATGCATTTGATGTTGTTCTCTATCAGCAGGCAGTTGGATGCTTGATTTACTTATGCATTACTCGGCCATATATTCAGTTTGCCGTCTCACATATGAGGAGGTGTTTATGCATTGCCTAGGAGTCAAGCATTGGCAGGGTGTTACTCGCATCTCTCGCTACTTGAGTGATACTCGGCTACTTGGGTTGTTTTATCCCAAGGGGGGATCACTACCGCCAGATTTGCATGCTTTTTCTGACTCTGACTCGGCTGATTGCTATGAAACTCGTGTGTCCACTAGTGGTTTTTGCTTCATGCTTAGTAGCTCATGCATATCTTGGCTGAGCAAGAAGCAACCTACTGTGGCTACTTCAAGTTGTGAGGCTGAGTATAGGGAAGCTTTCAAAGCGACTGTTGAGTGTGTGTGGCTCATACTCCTTATGGCTGATTTGGGTGTTGGTGAGTCTTTTGCCACCACCATCTTCCTTGGCAGTTGCGAGAAACCCTCTGTTCCATGCTCTCACTAAGCACATTGAGGTGCATTATCATTATGTCAGGGAGCGGTTCTCTACTGGGGAGATCAGCTTGGCATATGTGCCCACGCAGGAGAACATTGTGGACCTTTTCATGAAGGCTCTGCTGAGGGAGAAGTTTGAAGCTTTCCGCAAAGCTTTGGGCTTACTTCCTTTTGCAGATTGATTCCACATAGCTTGGCACTTCCTTATACATGAGTGCCAGCTCCTTGTTCACCGTATCACTCCCAGGGAGGATTTGTTGATATATTTAGGTCGTAATGCGTGTGAACACTCTAGGAATGTCGGGGCACTTTTTTCCCTCTTTAGGAGGTTTTTTTTCCGAGCTTGTATATACGCCTGTTACCCTAATGGGCTACTTATCTTTGTACATACTCTAGTAATACATTCAGTATTGTGTGTTGTGCTCCAAGCTTCTTCTTCTTCCTTATGTTGTTCGCGTGCTTCCGCAGACATCTAACTCCAACAAAAAGTTAGTTAAAAGTAAGCTTTAATCTGCTTCTGTTGGAAATTATTTATGCAAAGGAAAAGATTTTCCACAGGTTTTTATGATATTTTTTTGAGATGGTGTCATCACCATGAGCTAGTCATGTCCTAGATACTTGTTTACTGATCATTGGTTTATGAGGACCATTTTCAGTAGGAAAGATGAGCCTCTGTCGAAATTTTCAATAATATATATAGTGCCATGAGAGCATGGAACAGGAGAACTTTAGTAGTTGTTCTCATTTCATATATTATGGATTGATACAAGTTGTATAAATTCCAAATTCTTGTGAGTTAATACTTGACTCAAGTCACATGAGTTGACATTTAATGCAAGCCGCATCCTTCACAACTCTAGTTGAGTTGATTTATTATATAGTTTCTCATTTCTCAACTCAAGATGAGTTGATGTTACAGATAGTTATGAGTGATAGAGTCATAGGAATGACTGTTCTTTCCATAGAGGGAAGGGAACACTTCAGGAACACTTCACAATTTCATTATTATTATTTATGGTTGTGACTACTCACCGATTTATTCCTGTCTTTTTGAGAGAAGTGTTCGACTTTAATCTCATACACGCATCTATGTAGGGTATAAAGTTTGGTGGTATGGAACATCAAATTTTGTATTCTACCTAGGTGTAGGACACATGGTATGGGAGAGAAGTCTCTGAGATTTTTTTTTTTTAATATGATTTTGAGTTCATTCACATGATCTTCTTATTATTGGACAGCAAAGGGGAAGTTGAGATAGTCACTCTGGATGTGATCGCAAACAAGGCAAGGTTTGCATATAAAAACTATGAATAGGCAATTGCATTAAGAAGAAATTCATAGAGAACATACTACCTTATTTGATATGCCTGAGGTTAGGCCATGGTTCATACATAGTATGTATGAGGTGACTCCTGAGCTAGATGCTTAGCATAGTGGGCTATGAGTGTGCACACATCTACTTACCATTTTTCAGTGTATTTAGTGGACTCACATTATGATCCTCATTATGTCCGGGAGTGCCAAATTATTACAGTAGTTTACTAGAGACACCTCATTCCTAGTTAGGAATGATTTGATCATAGTGATGATCAAATGGTGGTCAGAGATAAAGCAAGTTTCATCTGCTTGGAACATCTTGCATGTTATTATTGAGAAAGCGATGGTAGTTCCACTAGTTTCTATACTTTCTTAGCACGTCTTCACTTGGCATGATGGACTTAGTTCCATAGAGTGGATTGAGATTTACTTTATATGAGAGATATTTTGGTCCATAGTTGGGATTATTATATATTATTAATCGAGATTTGGATCCATAATTTGGATGTGACTGATTGAGATCTTAGTCCATAGTATGGATGTGATAGATTGAGATCTTGGTCCATAGTTTGAACTTTGGATCATTGACATATTGATATCTTGGTCCATAGTCTGGATCATGACAGATTGTCATCTTTGATTCATAGTTTGGATCATGACGATACTTTCTTGGGTTTCATTTTCATTACAGTGAGTAAATCAAGCAGATTTACTAGAGCTTAGAGATTAAGCACTATTTGGAAATGATTTCCATTTATTTTTAGTATTTTTCCATAGAGACTGGGACATAGTTTCTTTTGGATGAGCATAGTATTTTTTTCATTACTCTAGTGGAGTAAGTGATTTTGCATGATTACACCATATGACAAGCTGTCAGTGGGTATTTCAGGGAGACAAAGGCAAGCGGCCAAGGTCTCTATAAGTGACTAGTCATCACAAGTTAGTGGTCAAGGTCTAGGCATAGGGAATCCGAGGATATTTCAAGTACTTATGTTGCACACATATGGACTCATTGGGCCTCAGAGGGATTCCTATAGTATGCCCTAAGGCAAGGAGTACTATTTTTTGGTGGAAATGCTAGATAGGAAGCAAAGAGATAAGTTATCTACTTTTTGATTATCTAGTATTTCAGACACCTAGCACACCCTACTCTTATTATTTGAAATCACAGATTCTGATTCCTAGGTTTATAGCTCCTTCTATATCATTGAGGACAATGATCCTTAGAAGGGGGAGAGAGTGTTATATTCCAGAGATATACATGCTTGGAGGAACGAGAAGTTCCTTGCTTGGGGGATAGCCAAGGCCAAAAGCTAGAGAGTTCATATGAGGTACCTACTCATGATGGCCATATGTGTAGAGGGACCTTAGAGAGAACTCTAGATGGTGACTAGGCAAGCGCTATAAATAAGCTAGGAGGTGAGTCCTAGGCATGTCATTCTCCACTTCTCACATGAAAAGTTGTTTTTTCTTTAATAGTGAAATGCAGCTTTCGCTTTTGTCCATATATTTCGGTAGTGATGTGTGTAAACACACTGAGGACCTCCAAGGCACTTCTTTCCCTCTATAGGAGGTTTTTTCCCTGGCTTGCATACACATCTGTAATGCTAACTAGCTACTCATCTTGTCTTGTATATTTCATTTAGTAATACACTCTATGTGTTGTGCTCGTGCTCCAGGCTTCTTCTTCTTCCTTGTGTTGTCTACATGCTTCCGTAGTCCTCAAACTCCAACAACTGGTATCAGAGTAGGTCGTCACTTTTTTTAGGGCATCGTCGACACCCTTCCGGCCACAATCTCATAATCCCACAAAAATTGGTGAGCATACTCGAAGTCCTTAGTAATTCAAAACAACTTCGCTATGAGGCATCGAAATTTTGAATTGAGCTCATTTCGGCATCTGAATGCACTATCGCAGTGATTGTGGAGGCAATTTCATCCTTTTGCACCAAATATATATACATTTTTTGGTTCTCCACTACAAGCACCTCAAAATTTACTACACATCTAACGGAGCTTAATTGGATATTTCTATTCAACTTTTTTGAGAAAAATCCACTTTCTCCATAAGGTATAGCCATGGTTGGAAGTAATGATGCATTCCATATGTTGCCTATTGAGGATAAGTTGGATGATTTTAACTACCCATTGTAGGCATACATGATGTGCCATGTATTTGTAGCAAAAGGCTTGTAGAATATTGTGCAAGGTGTTGAAATACGTCCTACACTTACAAATGTTATGACGACAAGTGATGCAAGTGGTGTCAAAGATTATGATCTTTAATTTCCTAGTCCTTCTTAGGTTTCTATTGCACCTATTGCAAAGAAGCTTCTTTGACATGGCAAAGATGAACAGACAGATGCATTGATAGCTTTGTATGTCAAACATGCCCTTCGAGTCGTCATTGGGAAGCTCCGGGTTTCATCACATCAGCTCGAGATTGAGAGGGGTCGGTCCAGGGGAGTCCCCCATGAGGAGAGGCGGTGCCCAGTATGCGAGACAGAGGTAGAGAGTGAGGAGCATTTTGTTATCAGATGCCAAGCATACTTAGACCTACGAGCACAGTTCCAGATAGAGGAGTCACTCCAGTTATGCATGACTATGGGAGACCAGCGACGCTTGGGACGCTTCCTCACAGCAGCATATGAGAGGCGAGAGCGGTCACTACAGCCCACACATCAGACACGGGTGAGTACCCAGCATACCATTACCCAGTTCTTTCAGCGAGCTGAGCTACATCAGAGAGGTCCATCTATAGGGCTCACGGTCCACCAGGCAATAGCACAGAGAGCACGGCGCCGACCACGCATGGGCGGATATCATCAACCACCACTATATCAGGAGGATATCTCACGCATCAGGATTGCCTACGACCACATGATGGAGCATAGGCGTACCACCACCCCCTGGGTTGTCTTCCTTCAGGAGGCACTCAGACCACCACCGATATACCACATACTACACTCACCTCCACCCATCACTAGCTAGGGTGTTTTACTCACATTATGGATCCCCCATGTATTAGGTGGTCACTATCTGCAGAGTCAGAGCGACGTCTCCCCAGCCTTTTCCAACCCCCTATATAGCTTTGTGTAGCGATATACTTTTTATTTCATTTCATCTTCTACACAAGGTTACTACACTTGTACATGGTTTTTGTCTCATAGGCCAAGTTTGGCCTCCATAAGACGTTAATATGCCTTTCTCTCTCTCTCTCTCTCTCTCTCTCTCTCTCTCTCTCTCTCTCTCTCTCTCTCTCTCTCTCTCTCTCTCTCTCTCTCTCTCTCTCTCTCTCTCTCTCTCTCTCTCTCTCTCTCTCTCTCTCTCTCTCATGGGTATCACCGGAGGCAGACGCCACTGACATTTGTCGTCGACTTGGATACGAGAGCATGCCCTACACAGACGCGTGGAGGGTTGGGAGGGATACATTGCGTTCGCGAGCACTCATCCTCAAGATGAGTTCCGAGGAGGCACAGACCGCCTTTTTTAGACGTCGATCAGTACTACGTGGACTACCCGGCAGCACCCTCTACATGGATGAGGACCTCACGCGTATGCAAGTGGCACACCATAGTTGCAACGCAACGCGTTGCGTAGCGTCTGCAACGTTCGCAACGCAACGGCGTTGCGTTGCGACGTACGCAACGCATTGCATTGCAGACAAAAAAATTTGCCCCCTCCTTTGAGCCCGAAACGGGCTCGCGGGAGAGGGCATTTCTCATTTGCTCTTGCCCTTGCCCTGTAGCGACTGCGAGCACACACTGCACAGCGACTGAGAGAGAGAGAGAGAGAGAGAGAGAGAGAGAGAGACCAAAGTGAGAGAGAGAGAGAGAAAGAAAGAAAGAAAGAAAGTCATATTAACGTCTTCTGGAGGCCAAACTTGGCCTATGAGACAAAAACCATGTACAAGTGTAGTAACCCTGTGTAGATGATGAAATGAAATAAAAGGTATATCGCGACAGAAAGATATATATAAAGCTGGAAAAGGATGGGGAGATGTGGCTCTGACTCCGCAGATAGTGGCCACCTAATACATGGGGGACATGTGAGTAAAAGTGTGAGTAAAACACCCTAGCTACCGGTGAATGGGTGGAGGTGGGTGTAGTATGTGGTACATCGGGGGTGGTCTGAGTGCCTCTTGAAGGAAGACAACCCATGGAGTGGTGGTGCGCCTATGTTCCATCATGTGGTCGTAGGCTGTCCTGATGCATGAGATATCCTCCTGATATAGTCGTGGTCGATGATATGTGCCCCTGCGTGGTCGGCGCCGTGCTCTCTGTGCTGCTGCCTGGTGGAGCGTGAGCCCTATAGATGGACCTCTCTGATGTAGCTCAGCTCCCTGAAAAAACTCGGTAATGGTCTGCTGCATACTCACCCGTGGCTGATGTGTGGGCTGGAGTGACCGATCTCGCCTCTCGTATGCTGCTGCGAGGAAGCGTCCCAAGCGTCGCTGGTCTCCCATACTCATGCATAACTGGAGTGTCTCCTCTATCTGGAAATGTGCTCGTAGGTCTACATATGCTGGGCATCTGATAACAAAATGCTCCTCACTCTCTACCTCTGTCTCGCATACTGGGCACCGCCTCTCCTCACGGTGGACTCCCCTGGATCGACCCCTCTCAATCTCGAGCTGATGTGATGAAACCCGGAGCTGCCCAATGACGACTCGAAGCTGGTGGGGTAGATATGTCTGCATGTATCTCGGAATCTCGATGAAGCCCTCGTCCGATATATGTAGAAAATGCTCACGGTAATAGAGCATTTTCGGTGGCAATGTATCCCTAGGGCTCAGCCATGTCCTCTGTATGTATGTATGCCATATCTCCTGACGAATGATCCTATTCCTCTCCTGATGAGAGAGAGAGTAGGTGGGTGCATGTGAGTCGTACTGTAGTGGTGGTAGCCTGTCTATGTCAAAGCCGTGGTGGGCCAGCCAGTCTCGTGTCTGCGCATACCATGAGGAGGTGTCGCCTGCTAATGCCATGTCCCGTGATGCCTGTAAAGCCCGATAAGCAATGCGCTCTGTATCCATGCTCTGGAGTCTGTGTAATAGGCATACTGTCTGGAATAGTGCCTCAACTAGCATCGGTGGTGCAGCATGCCTAAACCAAAGCAAAGTTGTTGGAAGTATGTGAGTAGCCAAGGGAAGTTTGGGTCGGGTGGGAGTGAGAGATGGACATGTAACCTATGTGGTTACAAAGGGGGTGGTGGGGCAGATCGTATCAAAGCCCACCTTGCCAAATTTAGTGGCTTGGGCATTTCAGCATGCAAGCAGCCTATGCCAGCTGATATCAAGGATGAGCTCCTTGAGTGGGTAGCTCAAAGGGAAGCTAGAAAGTATCCACAAAGCTCTCGGCCCACCTCCACCTCTGTTAGCTCTAGTTATCCTCCTCCACACGATGCTCCAGCACATCAGCCTCATATGGGATCCTCTAGTGGAGGGAATGATGAGCATGGACATGATACCGTCGATCTTGAGGGTGACACTCAGCCACCGGTGAAGGCACCTAGAGGATCACTTTCTTCGGCATCCGTACGTGCGGGTTTTCAGAGGCAGCGGGAGCTTGAGGCCAAACAAGGTATAATGAAGCTTTTCATACAGTGTGGCCTCTCTTTTAATGTTGCACGCACACCCGCATGGAAGGAAGCCATGGAGTTAGTGAGCACATTAGGATATCGATGGAGCGGTCCTTCATATGAGGAGTTGAGGACTAGTGAGCTACGCAAAACAAAAGATATAGTGGAGAAGCAGTTACAGCCGATGATGGGCACATGGGAGAAGTATGGATGCACTATTATGTGCGATGGATGGACAGACATCAGGAAAAGGAATGTATATAACATACTAGTGCATTGTTGCAAAGGCACTATGTTCCTTCGCGCCATCGATGCATCAGAGCCTGGACTTACAGTGACAGGTATGTATAGGTGAAATTTCAAGTTTTAATTTTAAGATACGCATTTGAATTTTGCATATGCTATATATATGTATTATGTATGTAGTATGTTCTATGTACTATGTACATGGCTGATTTGGTGTAATTTTTGTGTCACAGGTCAGTTTATATATGGTCATATCCGCCAGGCTATTATGGATGTCGGTCAAAAGAATGTTGTGCAAGTCATTACCGACAATGGAAGTAATTGTGTGGCCATGGGTAGATTGTTAGAGGCAGAGTTTCCCTCCATTGTGTGGACCCCATGTGCCGCACATAGCATTGATCTTTTGATAGAGGATCTTGGAAAGATCCCTTGGATTCATTCTATTTTTTCCACCTGCCATAAGGTGGTCTCTTTGTTCACAAAGAGACCAAAACTATTAGCTATTTTCAGATCATACAGTGAGTTGGATATCCTAAAGCCTGCGAAGACCAGGTTTGCTTACATGTGCATAGTGATGGAGAGACTACTTCGGGTGCGGCAGGCTTTGATGCAGACAGTTGTGTCTACAGAGTGGACTGCCTGGGATGGACACACTACCCCGAGAGCAGATTTTGTACGGATTACATGCTTGTCGGATTCATTTTGGAGGGATGTAGAGGCACTTGTGCGTGCCATACATCCATTATATTCTGTCCTTCGCATCGTTGATATGGAGGGGAGTACATTGGGACTCGTCTATGAGTTCATGGATCGAGTTGGCGAGTCCCTTTCACGTTGCCCACATTTGACATTGGACAGGTATTTATTAAGTTATTACTTATTACTTTGAATTTTTGACACTTAAAATTCTTATTATTTTAAAAATTAGTCTCTAAAATTTATAATTTCTTTGTTTATAGGATTGAGCAGCTTAAGGATGTGTGGAGGGATCGATGGGATTGGTTTCATCGCCCGATCCATGGGATGGCACACTTATTGCATCCCTTATGGAGATCTCAGCAGGCCATCGTGGATGAGGAGCTCTTGAGTGCATGGAACACATATGTATATAGGCTTTATCCAGCTGATGTAGAGTTGCGACTTCAGTTGGAGAGACAGCTCTTGGTATTCCAAAATGGTGGTGGCCATTTTGGAAAGGATACGGCTTGTTTGAGATCTGCTCAGTTGCGGCCAGTATCATGGTGGGAGATGTATGGTGCTAGTGCTCCTCAGTTGGTAAGTACTAAGTCAAAAGTCTTTAGTGTACTGTCACCTGTGTGACATGTGATAAATATGTATATAGATTTATGTACTAATTATTTTTTGAATTATGTTGTAATGCAGAGAGAGTTAGCTATTCGTATCCTTTCACAGGACTTCAGCGTAAGTCCTTGTGAAAGGAATTGGAGCACATGGGCCCTCTTCCATACAAAGAAGAGGAACAGATTATCTACAGCGCAGTTGGAGCGGCTAGTTTATTGCCACTGCAACTTGCGTCTCTTGGAGAGCGGCGGACATACAGGAGATGTGAGGGAGGTCAACGTGGACACAGTAGATATAGAGAGAGTCAGAGATATTCCAGATATTCCTCCAGAGGATCTGGACTTATATACTATGCTGTACCATGAGTTGACCTTACCTCAGCATGATACCAGATCATCTCGGAGCCGCAGAGGACCTAGTGGTAGTGGTGATGCATCCACTAGTAGCCGACCACATACCACTACTACTAGGGATGATGATGATGATGATGATGATGAGAGTGATGATTTGTCATCTGACACCATGTCAGAGTGACAAAGTTTGTATATTGACATTTGAGGCTTTGACATTTCATGTTTGACATTTGGTATTTCATGATATGTACATTTGGTATTTCATGATATGTATCATTTGCCACTTATGATTTATGTATCATTTGGTATTTCATGATATGTATCATTTGCCACTTTGTCATAGTGATCTCTATTGTTTTATTTTGATGTATGAACGATGATATGATCATGACACATGTGACATGTATGATGCCAGGTGACAGGTCTTATCATTTATGTTATAAATCATGATGTTTATTGTAATTTGTTAAAAGTTAGAAGTTAGAACTTAGAAACTAGAAACTTGAAAGTTAAGTGTTATGATCATTATGTTGTTAGAATCTAGAATCTAGATGATGATGTTATGATTATTGATGTTATGATTGTATTTGAATTTTGATACAATGATGATGTATTAGATTGATAATCTCTATTATTTATGATATATCTTATATTGTAATAAGTATTTTATGGTATATATAGTCATATCCCACCTTATTACATATCATATGACCCAAAATATGTGAAAAAAACATATAAAAATTTTGAAAAATAAATCACTTTATCGCAACTCCTAGGTCTAGACGTTGCCCTCGTTGCTAACCCGTTGCTAACCCGTTGCCGTTGCCGTTGCGAAAACGTTGCTTTCCACTATGTGGCACACCGACGCGCTTGCATGCCACAGATACTCCAGGCACGTCAAGAGGGGAGGAAGGCCTTTTACCGCGATGGTAAGGTCTTCATAGATGGACTCCCTATCAAATAGGGCCATGCGGCCTATGAGACATCACTACACCAGGAGATACCACTCAGAAGAGCAGTGTGGAACTGCAACGGGTCACTCTGGACGCGACCAGACAGAGTCGAGGAGATCCTCGCATCACATGACTTTGCGTGCATCACAGAGACACACGAGAGCCGAGAGAGAGGTCTACCACGCATTGCAGGTTTTCATTGGGAATCTGCATTCAGGACCACGACGAGACAAAGTACAGCACGAGGATCGGGAGGAGTGGCCATCGTATTTCGACAAGAGATACAGAGCCGGATCCATATTATAGGTAGAGATGAGGAGGCACGATACATGTGGGTTCGCATGGAGATAGCACACGGAAGCTCGATTTACATTGCTATATGCTACTTCCCACCAAGCGGCTCTCTATACGCAGGACACGATCTTGGGGGACCGATCCGAGATAGAGACTCACCATACACAGCGCTTTCAGATGAGATACTACATTACAGCACACTAGGTGAAGTCTTCCTTATGGGGGACTTCAATGGCTGCACTCAGTCGCATCAGTGCGAGGCATACGACATGGATCACCCACATCTCATGAGGGCCAGAGACCCGGTTGAGATTAGCACCAGCTGAGTATCGGCAGATACGGGTCAGGACACCACCGGCTATGGCAGACATCTACTCGAGCTAAGCAGCCGACATCATCTCGTTATATATAACGGGATGAACCGTTGGCCAGGTTCAGGCGGACTTACTTGCTTCCCTCACGGGGGAGGTGAGAGCACAGTCGACTACATTTTGGGTACTACCTCTGGAGCTTCACTCATCCCTTCACTTAGTATTGGACGACGCCCACTCGGTGCTGACCACACATTTATCACATTCACACTCTCATCTCCGATTCCATTAGACCCTCCCTCACCCACTGAGATACATACCACGATACACTTCACACACGAGCTCTCACACGTTTATGCACACCATTTACACACCCGTCTACTCTCCCTCGATCCATTCTCACCTTTGGACACACTTACATCACATATCACCTCCATCCTACAGGACTCAGCTCTTCGAAGCTTCCCACACCGCACACATATGCACCCTCCACGCACAGGATCCATGCCCCAGAACCGTTGGTATGATGCAGATTGTCGTGAGCTTCGTAAACACCTACGGATTTTAGAGCATAGAGGAGATATTACACACACACAGGCACAGCGTCGCATGCAGAGCCTTACTCGCCGCAAACGGCGAGATTGGGAGGAGAGACAGTATTGGGATATTTACCATTTGCTCATGAGTCGAGACAGTGTAGTGGCATGGCGACATTTGAGAGAGAGGAGACAGCAGACACCTATCCGAGACCCGAGCACTTGGCATAGCTATGCACGGAGCCTATACGAGATCCCAGACCAGCCTCCCATTCCCAGACCGAAGAGCTCACGTCCTACTACCTCTGACTTCTTCACACCCACTATGGTGGGACGCGCTATTGCCCGGCTGCAGCATGGCAGGGCCCATGATCATTTTGGTTTACAGGCAGAGCACCTCATCTATGGAGGCACGACTCTCGCACCGCTCATTGCCCATCTCTTCAACCGTGCATTGGTTGAAGGGTTCCCAGACTCATGGACTAAGCACACCATAGTGCCCATTCATAAGTCAGGTGATACTATGGATCCAGCTACATACCGGACGATCATGATTGGCCCTATATTGGCCAAGTTATATGGGGCGGTACTAGAGACAGAGTTGAGTACTCTCGCTGAGAGGAAGGGCATCAGGCTCCAGGAAAGGTAGGTTTCAGACGAGATTACTCTACCATTGACCACATCTTCACTCTCAGATGCATGATCGACCAGGCCAGGGTGAGGAAGAGGAGATTATATTGTTGCTTTGTGGACTTCCGCAAAGCATTTGACACTATTCCCAGGGATCGACTCTTCAGACGACTAGTTGACATCGGAGCTCCGGAGGAGATGATATGGGGGATCTACGCCTTATACGAGAGAGTATCTGGTAGAGTCAGATGTCCAGGGGGCTTATCTGATCCACTTGCTAGCACTATCGGGGTGAAGCAAGGATGCCCTCTCTCACCCACCCTCTTTGGTCTTTACATTGATGAGATAGTGGACTTCATTCAGCAGCAGGGGGGAGATGGCGTTGAGGTACACGGGCCCAGTGTCCATATTCTTTTATGCGCTGATGATATTGTATTGGTTTCAGAGTCTGCAGAAGGTCTACAACATCATCTACACGGCCTAGATGACTTTTGCAGACACAGAGGGTTATCTGTGAACCTTGGTAAAACCAAGGTCTTGATCTTTCATACATCAGCACAGGTACGCAGACATAGTTTGTTCACAGCAGCAGGTGGACCGATCGAGGTGGTCGGATCATATGTTTACTTGGGGGTGACATTTACAGCAGCATCAGGGGTCTTCTCTATGGCTCAGGCAGCCAGTGACCACATCACACGTGGGTACGCAGCACTAGCTTTGATGGAGAGACAGTGCCACCAGGCATATTTTCAAGAGCCCCGCACAAAGGGGTGGCTCTTTGACACTTTGGTTACGCCAGCGCTCATGTATGGGGCAGCCATATGGGGACCAGGATTAGCTACATCAATATGGACAGCATTAGAGAGGCCACAGATCCTCATGATTGCCAGACTTATCCGTAGCAAACCTTCAGTACCACATGATATCATTAGAGCAGAGCTCGCTGCACCACCGATGCTAGTTGAGGCACTATTCCAGACAGTATGCCTATTACACAGACTTCGGAGCATGGATACAAAGCGCATTGCTTATTGTGCTTTCGAGGCATCACGTGATATGGCATTAGCAGGCGACACCTCCTCATGGTATGCACAAACACGAGACTGGCTTGCCCACCATGGCTTTGACATAGACAGGCTACCACCACTACAGTACGACTCTCATGCACCCACCTACTCGCTCTCTCATCAAGAGAGGAATAGGATCATTCGTCAGGAGATATGGCATACATACATACAGAGGACATGGGTGAGCCCTAGGGGTACATTGCCACCGAAAATGCTCTACTACCGCGAGCATTTTCTACATATATCGAGCACGGGCTTCATCGAGATTCCGAGATACATGCAGATCTACCTTCCCCACCACCTACGAGTCGTCATTGGGCAGCTCTGGGTTTCATCACATCAGCTCGAGATTGAGAGGGGCCGGTCCAGGGGAGTCCCCCGTGAGGAGAGGTGGTGCCCAGTATGCCAGACAGAGGTAGAGAGTGAGGAGCATCTTGTTATCAGATGTCCAGCATACTTAGACCTACGAGCACGGTTCCAGATCGAGGAGTCATTCCAGCTGTGCATGACTATGGGAGACCAGAGACGCTTGGGACGCTTTCTCACAGCAGCATACGAGAGGCGAGAGCAGTCACTACAGCCCATACATCAGCCACGGGTGAGTACCCAGCAGACCATTACCCAGTTCTTTTAGCGAGTTGAGCTACATGAGAGAGGTCCATCTATAGGGCTCACGCTCCACCAGGCAGCAGCACAGAGAGCACGGCGCCGACCACGCATGGGCGGATATCGTCGACCACGACTATATCAGGAGGATATCTCACGCATCAGGATTGCCTACGACCACATGATGGAGCATAGGCGTACCACCACCCCCTGGGTTGTCTTCCTTCAGGAGGCACTCAGACCACCACCGATGTACCACATACTACACCCACCTCCACCCATCACCTGTAGCTAGGGCGTTTTACTCACATTTTGGATCCCCCATGTATTAGGTGGCCACTATCTGCAGAGTCAGAGCCACGTCTCCCCATCCTTTTCCAGCCCTATATAGCTTTGTGTAGCGATATACTTTTTATTTCATTTTATCTTCTACACAGGGTTACTACACTTGTACATGGTTTTTGTCTCATAGGCCAAGTTTGGCCTCCAGAAGACGTTAATATGACTTTCTTTCTTTCTTTCTTTCTTTCTTTCTCTCTCTCTCTCTCTCTCTCTCTCTCTCTCTCTCTCTCTCTCTCTCTCTCTCTCTCTCTCTCTCTCTCTCTCTCTCTCTCTCTCTCTCTCTCTCTCTCTCTCTGCATCCTTGAAACAGAAGTACTAGAAGCACAACTAACCAAAGTGGTCCCCTTCATCAATCTAGGGTCTCCAATCTTCATCACACCCAAAGGAACTCAGGCAAGGGTAAGCTATTTTGACATGTCAGATAAGATAGCTGTCATGAAGCAAGCAAAGTCACTACAAGGTACTAAAGTATGGATAGCAGATGAACTCACCCCACTCCAACTTAAAAATCGACCAGCAGAGTTAACTAAAGTCAGAGAAGCCAGGAAGAATGGAAAGTGGGCAGTATACAGAGGCGGTCAAGCTATTATCAGAGATTTCCATACCCATACCACATAGGAAGAAACAGCTATCTCCCTCATTTGTAATATATATTGATGTAATTTTGAAACTCTTATGAGTCATAAGAGTGCTTTGGAAGCCACATCCCCCCCCTTTTATTTTTATTTTGATTTTTCCCTTTTATTATAGCCCCTTGAGGGCTTCCCCCCAAGTGGAATGTAATGTTTTGATGTACCTGATCGGTCCCATAGGTCGATTTCGGCCTCCCGTGGACGTTAATATATCTTTCTTTCTTTCTTTCTTTCTCTCTCTCTCTCTCTCGTCATTGGGCAGCTCCGGGTTTCATCACATCAGCTCGAGATTGAGAGGGGTCGATCTAGGGGAGTCCACCGTGAGGAGAGGCGGTGCCCAGTATGCGAGACAGAGGTAGAGAGTGAGGAGCATTTTGTTATCAGATGCCCAGCATATGTAGACCTACGAGCACATTTCCAGATAGAGGAGACACTCCAGTTATGCATGAGTATGGGAGACCAGCGACGCTTGGGACGCTTCCTCGCAGCAGCATACGAGAGGCGAGATCGGTCACTCAAGCCCACACATCAGCCACGGGTGAGTACGCAGCAGACCATTACCGAGTTTTTTCAGCGAGCTGAGCTACATCAGAGAGGTCCATCTATAGGGCTCACGCTCCACCAGGCAGCAGCACAGAGAGCACGGCGCCGACCACGCAGGGGCACATATCATCGACCACGACTATATCAGGAGGATATCTCATGCATGAGGACAGCCTACGACCACATGATGGAGCATAGGCGCACCACCACTCCATGGGTTGTCTTCCTTCAGGAGGCACTCAGACCACCCCCGATGTACCACATACTACACCCACCTCCACCCATTCACCGGTAGCTAGGGTGTTTTACTCACACTTTTACTCACATGTCCCCCATGTATTAGGTGGCCACTATCTGCGGAGTCAGAGCCACATCTCCCCATCCTTTTCCAGCTTTATATATATCTTTCTGTCGCGATATACCTTTTATTTCATTTCATCCTCTA
This sequence comes from Ceratopteris richardii, assembly GCA_020310875.1. Lineage (NCBI taxonomy): Eukaryota > Viridiplantae > Streptophyta > Polypodiopsida > Polypodiales > Pteridaceae > Ceratopteris > Ceratopteris richardii. The sequence goes on from CM035414.1 coordinate 74,550,996, forward strand.
CACAGGGTTACTACACTTGTACATGGTTTTTGTCTCATAGGCCAAGTTTGGCCTCCAGAAGACGTTAATATGACTTTCTTTCTTTCTTTCTTCTCTCTCTCTCTCTCTCTCTCTCTCTCTCTCTCTCTCTCTCTCTCTCTCTCTCTCTCTCTCTCTCTCTCTCTCTCTCTCTCTCTCTCTCTCTCTCTCTCTCTCTCTCTCTCTCTCTCTCTCTCTCTCTCTCTCTCTCTCTCTCTCTCTCTCTCTCTCTCTCTCTCTCTCTCTCTCTCTCTCTCTCTCTCTCTCTCTCTCACATGCCCCTACCTGACGCAGCCCTCTCCCCCGACCTGACGCAGCCCTTGCCCCGCCCTGATGCAGCTCTGTGCCCCGACCTGACGCAGCCCCTGCCCCGACCCGACGCAGCCTCCGCCCCGACCTGTCTTCCTCTATCGCAGAGCTTAGTCACTTCACCTGACGCAGAGATTAGGGTTCGCGTGACCTGTTCGCGGGATTAGGGTTCGAGTGACCGACGCGAGGGCTTCCCTATTGACCGATGCAAGAGCTACTTGAGGCGACCGACTGTTGTAAAAGCTCTGAATGACACGATGGACAAAGTACAACAGAATAACCCTAATCTGTACTCTCGAGTACCCCACTCCCAATCCGAATGCCTAACTCTAACCCTAACTTACACTCCAACCACTGTTCGTCAAAGATATTTTTGAAACCCCAACCCTAACCTGAAACCCTAACCCTAACCCTAACCCTAATCTGACATGAAACCCTGACCCGAACCCTAAGCTGAAGCCCAACCCTAATTCTAAGCAACTCTCTCTCTCTCTCTCTCTCTCTCTCTCTCTCTCTCTCTCTCTCTCTCTCTCTCTCTCTCTCTCTCTCATGGCTCCCAAGCTGGAGGAACAGTTGGCCACCTTAGAGCATGCCCTCCGAGAGTTGATAGGAAAACACAAGAAAGAAGGAGATTCTGCACTGAACGGGATTACCCGTAGAGTTGTCGCCCTCGAAGCCAAGGTGGAAACCTTGGAGAAGGAAAACGAATCTCTTCGGGAAGAGCTTCTCGCTACCTGCAAGCAGCACTCACGGGACCTGGAGGAGTTGCACACTGCGCTTACTGATATGAAAACGAAACTGGACAGCATGCACAAGGGGGAGATCGCTCCACATCTAGAGGACATTCGGGTGACTATCAAGAAGGAATGTATGGAGGTGGTGCAGAACGAGCTTGAGACTAAGAAAGATGGATGGGTCGAGGTTGTCAAAAAGAACCTTCGACAGGAGGCAAAGAAGAACAACCACCATGAGGAGATCCACATAGTGCATACCACCATTGAGGAGGAGCGGATGCGACAGGCTCGCAGGCTCAATGTTCGGGTCTCCGGCCTCACAGAGACAGACGGATCACCAGAGAAGGACGGGCGTCCTTGTGCACATTACTTGGATACCGCGCGGATGAGCCTCTCCCCTTCACCAGAGTATGGAGAGCAGGACGGGACACCACACGGAGCAAGCACTTATCCTTCAGTTCTCAGATGAGGCCAAGAGGAGAGACTTTCTCAGACGACGGGCGGTACTACGCACTACACCGGGCACCCCCATCTATTTGGATGACGACCTCACACGGATGCAGGTAGAGCACAGACGGGCATGCATGCCACGTGTCCTCCAGGCAAGACGAGAGGGACATCGTGCCCTCTACAGAGACGGTCGGATCATCATTGATGGACGGCCCATTGACTAGGGATTCGCGGCCTATGAGACAGCAAAGCAAGAGGTGCACATTGCAGTCTGGAACTGCAATGGATCTTTATGGACACATCCAGGGCGCCTCGAGGAGGTGATGGAGGGCAGAGACATTATCTTCTTGACAGAGACACACGAGAGCCCGGGGAGGAGCCTACCGAGGATTGAGGGCTATATGTGGGAGTCAGCTCACCGCCACAAGATGAGACAGCACACCACACGAGGATCAGGAGGAGTAGCCGTGCTCTATAGACAGTCGTTCCAGCACAGGGTACAGGTGGTAGCCAGAGACCCAGAGGCACGTTTCATGTGGATACGCTTGCAGCTATCAGAGGAGAGAGCAGCGTACTTCGCCGTATGCTATATTGCACCCATTGGTTCACGCTTCACACATTCCCCTGAGCAGCTATCAGGAGGGGAGGGACCAGACACCACATCGCCATATGACTGCCTCGGTGACACGATTATGGAGTATACCGGGATGGGTGAAGTCTTCCTTGTAGGAGACTTCAATGCCCGCACTCAATGCCCGCACATTGCAGTCTGGAACTGCAATGGATCTTTATGGACACATCCAGGGCGCCTCGAGGAGGTGATGGAGGGCAGAGACATTATCTTCTTGACAGAGACACACGAGAGCCCGGGGAGGAGCCTACCGAGGATTGAGGGCTATATGTGGGAGTCAGCTCACCGCCACAAGATGAGACAGCACACCACACGAGGATCAGGAGGAGTAGCCGTGCTCTATAGACAGTCGTTCCAGCACAGGGTACAGGTGGTAGCCAGAGACCCAGAGGCACGTTTCATGTGGATACGCTTGCAGCTATCAGAGGAGAGAGCAGCGTACTTCGCCGTATGCTATATTGCACCCATTGGTTCACGCTTCACACATTCCCCTGAGCAGCTATCAGGAGGGGAGGGACCAGACACCACATCGCCATATGACTGCCTCGGTGACACGATTATGGAGTATACCGGGATGGGTGAAGTCTTCCTTGTAGGAGACTTCAATGCCCGCACTCAGAGCCACCGGTGTGATATCTACGACTTTGCCGACCTTGAGATGCTTCGTACCATAGAGGACATGCCTACACTCAGAGCCTCAGCCGACACCGCCACACCCACCTTATATGGCCGACACTTACTCCAGATGGGAGCAGCACACCGTCTCGTTATATATAATGGGATGGGGAGCTGGCCCACCTCGCGCGGTCTCACCTCCATTCCACCCACGACACCACATGGGGGCAGTGTGGTAGACTATGTTATCGGACCCCCGGAGGCGACACATCTGATCACCTCATTCACTATCCCACCCTTACCGATTGGAGCTGATCACGCATATCTTGCCCTATCCATTCGCGGCTCACCATGCATACCCCACCCCGTCACCATACAGCCACGAGCCCGTACCACCATTCACTTTAGACATGAGCTAGCACGTATCTATAGCTCCCATGTTCGAGAGCGCATCTACTCCCTTGATCCCTCTGCCTCCTTGGACACCCTCACCGCCCACTTCTCCTCGATCCTCCATACATCTGCTACGCTCAGCTTCCCATACACCACCCACAGCACTGCACATCCGACACGGCTGGGGCATACACCCCAGAATAGATGGTACGATGAGGAGTGTAGGCGACTATACCGACATCTCAGAGCACAGAGTATCTTGGGATCCATCACAGAGAGGGAGGCACAACGACAGATGCGAGCCCTCACACGCCGGAAGCGGCGAGCTTTCCAGGAGCGACAGGAGGCAGAGTTGATCGACCTTCTCATGAGTAGGGATTGTGCCACCGCGTGGAGGGCACTACGTGAGCCACGTCCACCTACACCCATAGCAGATCCTTCGACTTGGCACACCTACGCCCAGAGGTTATATGACGTCCCAGGACAGCCACCATTACCGATTCCTTCCACACCGCGTCCGGTGATATCCACCCTCTTCACAGCAGGCATGGTACGACAGGCCATCCATAGGCTACAGCATGGCCGTTCAGCAGACCACACGGGGCTACAGGGAGAGCACTTTATATACGCAGCAGATGTAGTTTCCCACTTGATCGCCCATCTCTTCAACCGTGCTCTGGTTGAGGGATTACCCGACTCATGGACTATGCATACCATTACGCCTATCCATAAGTCCGGCGATATGATGGACCCAGGGAACTACAGGACTATTATGATAGGCCATATCCTGGCCAAGATCTATGGGGCAGTACTAGAGGCAGAGCTCAGTACACACGCTGAGGCAGCGGGGATCAGAGCACCCGGCCAGGCAGGCTTCCGCCGCACTTTCTCCACCATCGACCACATCTTCGTGCTTCGTTGCCTGATTGAGAGCGCGAAGGCGAGGAAGCAGAGACTATACTGCTGCTTTGTGGATTTCCGCAAAGCCTTCGACATGGTCCCTCGCGAGAGACTACTACGGAGGCTCCAGGAGTTATAGCTTCCATCAGACATGCTATGGGCCATCCACGCTTTGTATGCACGAGTCACAGGCAGGGTACGCTGCCCCGGCGGTCTATCAGACAACCTTGTTAGCACCATTGGTGTGAAACAAGGTTTCCCTCTCTCACCCACTCTCTTCGGTCTCTACATCGACGAGATCACGGAGTATATACAGCGAGAAGGAGGGCGAGGAGGAGACCTCGGAGGTACGCCACTACATATCCTATTATATGCTGATGACATTGTCGTACTCTCAGAGTCACAGGAGGGGTTGCAGTCACATTTACAGGCGCTCAATACCTTTTGCATGTAGAGAGGACTCACAGTGAACCTTGGCAAGACCAAGGTCATGATCTTCCATACCTTGCAGTCACATTTACAGGCGCTCAATACCTTTTGCATGTAGAGAGGACTCACAGTGAACCTTGGCAAGACCAAGGTCATGATCTTCCATACCTCCAGGACTATTATGATAGGCCATATCCTGGCCAAGATCTATGGGGCAGTACTAGAGGCAGAGCTCAGTACACACGCTGAGGCAGCGGGGATCAGAGCACCCGGCCAGGCAGGCTTCCGCCGCACTTTCTCCACCATCGACCACATCTTCGTGCTTCGTTGCCTGATTGAGAGCGCGAAGGCGAGGAAGCAGAGACTATACTGCTGCTTTGTGGATTTCCGCAAAGCCTTCGACATGGTCCCTCGCGAGAGACTACTACGGAGGCTCCAGGAGTTATAGCTTCCATCAGACATGCTATGGGCCATCCACGCTTTGTATGCACGAGTCACAGGCAGGGTACGCTGCCCCGGCGGTCTATCAGACAACCTTGTTAGCACCATTGGTGTGAAACAAGGTTTCCCTCTCTCACCCACTCTCTTCGGTCTCTACATCGACGAGATCACGGAGTATATACAGCGAGAAGGAGGGCGAGGAGGAGACCTCGGAGGTACGCCACTACATATCCTATTATATGCTGATGACATTGTCGTACTCTCAGAGTCACAGGAGGGGTTGCAGTCACATTTACAGGCGCTCAATACCTTTTGCATGTAGAGAGGACTCACAGTGAACCTTGGCAAGACCAAGGTCATGATCTTCCATACCTTGCAGTCACATTTACAGGCGCTCAATACCTTTTGCATGTAGAGAGGACTCACAGTGAACCTTGGCAAGACCAAGGTCATGATCTTCCATACCTCCAGGACTATTATGATAGGCCATATCCTGGCCAAGATCTATGGGGCAGTACTAGAGGCAGAGCTCAGTACACACGCTGAGGCAGCGGGGATCAGAGCACCCGGCCAGGCAGGCTTCCGCCGCACTTTCTCCACCATCGACCACATCTTCGTGCTTCGTTGCCTGATTGAGAGCGCGAAGGCGAGGAAGCAGAGACTATACTGCTGCTTTGTGGATTTCCGCAAAGCCTTCGACATGGTCCCTCGCGAGAGACTACTACGGAGGCTCCAGGAGTTATAGCTTCCATCAGACATGCTATGGGCCATCCACGCTTTGTATGCACGAGTCACAGGCAGGGTACGCTGCCCCGGCGGTCTATCAGACAACCTTGTTAGCACCATTGGTGTGAAACAAGGTTTCCCTCTCTCACCCACTCTCTTCGGTCTCTACATCGACGAGATCACGGAGTATATACAGCGAGAAGGAGGGCGAGGAGGAGACCTCGGAGGTACGCCACTACATATCCTATTATATGCTGATGACATTGTCGTACTCTCAGAGTCACAGGAGGGGTTGCAGTCACATTTACAGGCGCTCAATACCTTTTGCATGTAGAGAGGACTCACAGTGAACCTTGGCAAGACCAAGGTCATGATCTTCCATACCTCCAGGACAGTACGCCATCGCGCCTCTTTCACAGCAGCTGGAGGACAGATAGAGGTAGTGGACTCCTACGTATACCTAGGTATCACCTTCTCGGGCAGCACAGGGGTATTCTCCATGGCACATGCTGCGAGAGATAGATTGACGCGAGGTTATGCGGCACTTGCAGGATTGGAGAGACGCTGCTTTCAGACACATTTTCAGGAGCCCCGGACTAAGGGGTGGCTCTTTGACACTCTAGTGACACCCGCATTGATGTACGCAGCAGCAGTATGGGCACCTGGGATCACAGAGGCGATGTGGACGCAGATTGAGAGGCCCCAGATCACCATGATATCACGATTGCTGCGCAGCAAGCCCTCAGTTCCACATGACATTATATGAGCTGAGCTTGGCAAACCACCGATGCTAGTGGAGGCCCTCTTCCAGTTGGTGACCTTTATTCTGAGAATCAGAGAGCTCCCCACTAGCCGACTCACCAGGCTTGCATTTGAGAGCTCTAGATATTTGGCAGAGACAAGGCATGAGAGAGTATGGTATGCACAGACTTACCGATGGTTAGCAGACCATGGCATGGGCATTACGGATCTCCCCCCTTTTCAGTATGACCTCTCTTCCCCCCACATTACCCTCTCTCGTTCGGAGAGGAATAGGATCATCCGTAAGGACCTACTACAGATACACGTCAGGGAGACATGGATAGCACCACGGGAGCCTCTTCCCACAAAGAGGCAACACTACAGAGAGCACTTCCTGACTGTGACAGCGGACGGTTTCATTCAGAGACCACGATACATGGATACATATATGGCACCAGCTGAGAGAGTGGCCATTGGGCAGCTCAGAGTATCATCACACCAGCTCGAGATTGAGATTGGGCGAGCCACACATACCCCCAGGGATGAGCGACTATGCAGGATATGTAGAGAGGAGGTGGAGGACGAGGAGCACTACACATGTAGATGCCAGGCACATGAGGACATCAGAGACCGCTACCCACAGCTCTTCGGGGGGCCTAGAGAGATCAGGGCTTTATTGGGGACAGAGGACCAACACCCTCTAGGTCGTTTCCTAGTAGAGCTCCAGCACCGTCGCGCATCACTCCTCCAGCAGTAGATGGAGATACACCTGGCCCCCCCCCCTCAGACTTATATTACAGATTTTTTCAGACCCACATACACTCGAGGGCCCAGCTCGATGCGGGGTGTCACATTACACAGAGCAGAGGAGCTTAGACGACAGCGTCGACGACCGAGACCCCTTGTCCAGAGAGCTCGTCCACATCAGAGAGAGATTCAGGCGATTCACGCACGCCATGACATGGAGATACAGAGACGTCAGCAGCGCACCCTTATCGATTTGGACGCCAAGAGCATTTTGAGGATCGCCATGATGCCTTACCCACCGATGCATTATATCCTACACCCACTCCAGGCATTTAGGGGGTTGTGATACCATGGAGCCTCCCCTCCCTATGCATATCATATTTGTATCTCACCCATTGAGCATATAGAGTGCATACCCATATAGCACCCCACACCCTTGATGCCAGCTACTATCCCTCCTTTTATACCCGTTTGCAATACTCACACTTTATTTTCGTTTTGGATCACAGTGGATTGGATCATACTGATGTATATGTTTTGTCTCATAGGCCGATTTTGGCCTCTAATAGACGTTAAAAAGTCTTTCTTTCTTTCTTTCTTTCTCTCTCTCGTATGCACAGACCTACTGATGGTTAGCAGACCATGGCATGAGCATTACCTATCTCCCCCCTTTTCAGTATGACCTCTCTTCCCCCTACATTACCCTCTCTCGTTCGGAGAGGAACAGGATCATCCGTCAGGACCTACTACATATACACGTCAGGGAGACATGGATAGCACCACGGGAGCCTCTTCCCACAAAGAGGCAACACTACAGAGAGCACTTCCTAACTGTGACAGTGGATGGTTTCATCTAGAGACCACGATACATGGATACATACATGGCTCCAACAGAGAGAGTGGCCATTGGGAAGCTCAGAGTATCATCACACCAGCTCGAGATTGAGGTTGGGCAAGCGACACATACCCCCAAGGGCAAGAGATTATGCAGGATATGCAGAGAGGAGGTGGAGGACGAGGAGCACTACACATGTAGATGCCAGACATACGAGGACATCAGAGACCGCTACCCACAGCTCTTAAGGGGGCCCAGAGAGATCAGGGCTTTATTGGAGACAGAGGACCAGCGCCCTCTAGGTCGCTTCCTAGTAGAGCTCCATCGCCGCCGTGCATCACTTCTCCAGCAGCGGATGGACATACACTTGGCCCCCCAGACTTCTATTACAGATTTTTTCAGACCCACAGCCACCCGAGGACCAAGCTCGACGCAGGGTGTCACATTACAGAGAGCAGAGGAGCTTAGACGACAGCACCGACGACCGAGACCCCCACTCCGGAGAGCACGTCCCCACCAAAGAGAGATTTAGGCGATTCACGCACGCCATGACATGGAGATACGGAGACGTCAGCAGCGCACCCCTGTCGATCTCGATGTACAGAGCATTTTGAGGATTGCCACGATGCCTTACCCACCGATGCATTATATCCTACACCCACTCCAAGCACTTGAGAGAGTTATGACACCACTGAGCCTCCCCTCCCTATGCATATCATATTTGTACATCAGCTATTGAGCATATAGAGTGCATACCCATAGCACCCCATATCCTTGATGCCAGCTATTATCCACTCCTTTTATATTCTGTTTTGTACCCTCACTTTATTTTCCTTTTGGGATCACAGTGGATTGGATCATACTGATGTATATGTTTTGTCTCATAGGCCGATTTTGGTCTCTAATAAACGTTAAAATGTCTCTCTCTCTCTCTCTCTCTCTCTCTCTCTCTCTCTCTCTCTCTCTCTCTCTCTCTCTCTCTCTCTCTCTCTCTCTCTCTCTCTCTCTCTCTCTCTCTCTCTCTCTCTCTCTCTCTCTCTCTCTCTCTCTCTCTCTCTCTCTCTCTCTCTCTCTCTCTCTCTCTCTCTCTCTCTCTCTCTCTCTCTCTCTCTCTCTCTCTCTCTACGGTGCCATACTTGAGACAGAGCTCAGTTCATATGCAGAGACTGAGGGGCTACGAGCACGAGGCCAAGCAGGTTTTCGACGAGCTTTCTCTACTATTGATCACATCTTCATTCTGCGCTGCCTCATTGATGGGGCAAGGGTGCGGAAGAAGAGGCTATATTGCTGCTTTGTGGACTTCCGCAAAGCTTTTGATACAGTGCCGCGAGAGAGGCTCTTCCAACGCCTCCAGAGCTTGGGAGTACCATCAGGGATGATTTGGGCCATCTATGCACTCTATGAGCAGGTGACTGGGAGGGTACGGTGTCCAGGAGGTATGTCCGAGGCCATTGCTAGCACCATCGGTGTTAAGCAAGGCTGCCCACTCTCTCCCACTCTATTTGGTCTCTACATTGACGAGATTGAGGACTACATTCTCCGAGCTGGAGGAGAGGGTGCAGACCTCGCAGGTACACATGTCCACATTTTATTATATGCCGATGACATTGTCTTGATTTCAGAGTCACCCGAGGGATTACAGCGCCACCTTGAGGCCCTGGATGAGTTTTGTACACAGAGGGGCTTGACAGTAAACCTTGGCAAGACCAAGGTCATGATCTTCCACACCTCCCCCATGGTGAGGAATGGAGCAGGATTCAGAGCTGGTGGTGGACAGATTGAGGTGGTCACTTCTTATGTCTATCTCGGAGTCACATTCACGAGCTTGCCTGGCCCCTTCAGCATGAGACAGGCAGCCACCGATAGACTCACACGCGGATATGCAGCTTTAGCCATGTTAGAGCGGAGATGTCACCAAGCACACTTCCAGGAGCCCCGCACGAAGGGCTGGCTATTTGACACACTGGTCAGACCAGCTATGATGTATGCTGCGACGGTTTGGGCCCCAGGTCTCACAGTCACCCAGTGGAGTGCGATCGAGAGGCCACAGGTACGTATGATCTCGCGATTATTTCGTGGGAAACAGTCGGTGCCACATGACATCATCAGGGCAGAGCTAGCTGCACCACCCATGGCAGTAGAGGCACTATTCCAGACTATCTGCTTTATTCAGAGGATTAGGGACCTCCCTACAGATAGACTCACACACAGAGCTCTTGAGGCATCTATACAGATATCAGAGTTAGGATATGAGAGAGCTTGGTACACTCAGGTTAGAGTCTGGTTTGATAGTCATGGACTTGATATGGACAGATTGCCGCCTTTTCAGTATGACCCAGACTCACCTCACATCCACCTCTCTCGTCGTGAGAGGAATATTGTGCTCAGACAGGATCTCTGGCAGCTCTACATTAGTCAGACATGGCACACACCACACATGGGATCGAGACTATCGCACTATCGAGACCAGTTCATAGACATACTAGCTGACGGTTTCATCCAGCGACCACGCTACATGGATACTCACATGCCTCATAGCTTGAGGGTAGCGATTGGCCAGCTTAGAGTCTCATCACACCGACTCGAGATTGAGACGGGCAGAGCCGCAGACATTCCCAGAGAGGAGCGGATATGCAGAGTATGCAGAGTAGAGATGGAGGATGAGGAGCACTTTGTATGCAGATGTAGCGCATATGATGGCATCAGAGGCAGATACGAGACTCTGTTTGCAGGGCAGCCCACCCTCCGAGAGATCATGGACTCTAGAGACCAGCGACAGCTCGGGCGATTCTTACTAGAGATACAGAGTCACAGAGATTCCCTACTCCAGCCTACTGTAGCACTCCATACAGGAGGGAGACAGAGTCAGCTCACTGACTTCTTTATTCCACGACGTGCTGCAGCCCTCCCCCCCTCAGCCCACATACCGAGCGGGGTGACTCTTCAGCAGGCTCAGATATCTCGAGCTAGGAGACGACCCCGTGATATAGGATATCGGGCCCCGAGACTTCACCGACACCAGATTGCGGAGATCCACGCTTGTGACCATCGCGCCATGGAGGAGAGACGATCCCAGATGATGGCCGATCCCGTTGCAGCCATCAGGGTGGCCCTGACTCCACCTCCACCTATGTATCACATATTACATCCCACCCACTAGCACAGGATGGAGCTAGTTAGTCGTTTTAGATGCATTCTCATGGTTGTTGTACTACCCTTTTGCATATAGACTATCATAGATATAACACTCCATACACCCCCCACCACTTTCATGGGTATCCCCACATGCACACTACGGAGATCTATATCAGCTTAACCAGTTTCTTTTCAGCACTTTTATCTTTTCTGATTGACAGAAGATACACCCATGTACATCGATTTGTCTCATAGGCCGAGTTCGGCCTCCTAATAGACGTAAAAACACTTTCTTTCTTTCTTTCTTTCTTTTCTCTCTCTCACGCACTTCCATCCGAGACGTATGCGTGCGTGCATACACACATACGAACAACAAGAACAAAAGAACTAAATATAGACTTGCTACTTAAAAAACTCAGCTATAAGCTGATGGTTGGCAGCCAAAATCTCCTCCAAAGCTACACCTAAGGTAGAGCACACCTCCTCCAAGTCTCTAAGCTTGTGTATGCTTGCACTAGATGTTTGAGTGATGCCTTGAGTAAGGCCCTATGCTTCTTTATATAGATTTATGAGCAACCCACGATAGGAAATCAAAAAGCATGCGAAAAAGCTCCTAAAAGCATGTGTTCTCTCTTTTTGGCGATAGGATTTTTATTATCATAATTATTCTTTTTGGTGCTAAAAATGGGGCGATCTGAAAATCTGTGCATTAGATGGAGAAGGGACTTTGCTTTCCTTGAAGTACATGCTGAGTGGAACAAGATTATGTAAAAAACCATTTTGATCTAATGAGGTAATAATAATTTTTTACCTTATGTGACCAAAAAATTAGGGTTGCTGGAAATTAGGGTTTTGTGCAGTTCTGACATTGTTTTCAAAAGATGATAAAAGGCAATCCAAATGCCTTAACATTTGAGAAGTTAAGCTATGTTTTGTTGCAAGAAGATCAATCTACGCAGTACAAATCAATTATGTGGGTTGCATATCAAGCTTCTTAGCTAGTCATAAGGGAAGAAGTAAATGGAGCTCATCTACTAAAGCAAAAATCCGTTAATGCTACATAGTAAAAGAAGGAAGACAATGATGATCAGAAAACAAAAAAAAAGAAACAATTTTGCAATAATTGTAAGCCAAATGATCGTGTCATAAAGAGTTGTCCTAAATGAGCTGCAATGAAGGGAAAGAAGAAAGAGCTTAGAATGGTTGTTGTTGAGGCCTCTACACCTAAAACAACGTCTTCTAATCTTGTTCAGAATGAGGAATGGGCATTTATTATTGTTTGCAACTATGACCCATCTTCTCATCAGCAGTGTATGTCTGCAATAGGCTCGGATGTTTGGTACTTTGATAGTGTTGTAACCAAACATATTACCTTGCAACATAGTTTCTTCACTTCACTTCAGCCTTCCTCTATAGGAAATACTATTACATGTGCTAATAACTCCTCTTATCCTATAATGGGAGTTGGAAAGATCATTATCACTATTGTTGATGGCAATTCTTTCACATTGTCAGATGCTTTATATGTGCCACCGATCAAGAAAAACATGTTATCAGCATTAGCCAAGATTGGCTTGGTTGTGAGATTTGCTAATGACAGATGTCCAGTTCATGATCTCTCAAATGGTAATGTTATTATTGCTTTTGGCATGTTATGTTGTGTGTTGTATAAGTTGATATACTATGCGAAATCTATGAATGATTTAGCACGTGCACTTCAAGATTCTCAAGCTATCTCACATGCACGCTTTGGCAATTTGAATTTTGTTAGTTTGCTTCCCTTGTAGAAATCTCAAATTGTGACCTGTGTCGAAACTTAAGGCACCTTCTAAACATGTCTGTGAAGGCTGTATTTTGAGCAAAATTTAGCATTCCTACTTCCTAAAAGGTGTCTTGTTCATAGTGATGTCGGTGGTTCTATGCAAGACACCTTCATATGGGAACTACCTATACTTTGTGACTTTCATTAATGACTTTTCTAGACATGAATGGATTTATCCATTGAAAGCAAAGTCCGAAGTGTTTATGTGCTTTAAAAAGTTTCTTGTTATGGCTGAAAATTTGTCAACATGTAAGATGGGCACCCTTCGTTTTGATCAAGGGGGAAGACGTGTCCTCTGAGTTTAATGCATTTTTGGCTCAACGTGGGATAAAACATCAGTGTACAGTGCCCTATACATCTCAACAAAATGGAGTTGTTGAAAGAAAAAACATCTCTCATGGAGATGGAGAGGTGTATGGTCAAAATTCAAGCTTTATCACATAGCTTCTAGCTTGAGGTTTTTATGTGTGGAGTTGTTGAAAACATCATCGTGGGATAAAACATCAGTGTACAATGTCCTATACATCTCAACAAAATGGAGTTGTTGAAAGAAAAAACATCTCTCCTTGAGATGGAGAGGTGTATGGTCAAAATTCAAGCTTTATCACATAGCTTCTAGCTTGAGGCTTTTATGTGTGGAGTATATGTACTTAACAAGCATCCCACCAAATCACTGCAATCCATCACTCCATATGAGACTTGGCATGATCGCAAGCCATCAGTTATTCATGTTGTTCAGCTTGTGTCTTTGGTTGTCTTGCATATGCATTTGCCATTAGTGCATGAACAGTGAACGACAACGTAAAAATATCGATGATAAAGCACTGAAATGTATTTTTGTTGGGTACATTTTTGAAAGTAAAGGATATCGTTTGCATCATCTACAGACTAAACACATTCTGGTCAACCGTGATGTTGTTTTTGTGGAAGATGCAATTCAACCCTTGCTTTCATGTACCAAAGAGACATAAGTTAGCTCGAAGGATATGTATGACACTTTGCTTCCTCACTTTATAGGTGGACAATCAAGTGCTAGTCCAAATGAGGCAATTTTTCAACCTTTATAGGCTCCCAATGATGATGCATATCATTCCATTTTTTATGCAGATTTACATGACGCACTTGTTGACGAGAGGGCTTACATAGAAGAGGCTAAAACTATGCCTAATCAGCTCATGCAAACTTTGAGAGAGATGCAACTCAACCGTGATGTTTTTGTGGAAGATGCAATTCACCCCTTACTTTCATGTACCAAAGATACATAAGTTAGCTCGAAGGATATGTATGACACTTTGCTTCTCTTTTTACAGGCGGACAATGAAGTGCTTGTCCAAATGAGGCAATTTCTCAGCCTTTATAGGCTCCAAATGATGATGCAAATCATTCAATTTCTTATGCAGATTTACATGACGCACTTGTTGATGAGAGGGTTGACATAGAAGAGGCTAAGACTATGCCTAAATGGCTGATGTGTGATGAATTCTATATTTATGAGTCTATGTCTCGCACATATGCAAGACCACTTGCTAGAGATCAAAAAAGGAATGCATCACGATGTAAAATGGTAGGAGACTTTTGGGGCATACACCCAATTTGCAAGCATTGGCATGTCATATTCTCTCACAAGGTACTTGTCCTTTCCCTTGCAAGAGAAACTTGAGAACGTTTTGTCTAATTAATGCTAAAACAAGGAATAACTTCTCCCAAAAAAACATTAAAAAGAATGGTTTATATTCATATAAATCTTCTGCTTGCAATGAAGATAAAAGAAAAGGGTTTTGAAAAAAATGAAGTTATTTAAGATATGATTGAAAAAGAGCACGATGATAAAAGGCTTCTTGCAATGCAAAAGAATATGGAGGGTGAAATATTTTCCCCCACGTAGATGCCGATTAGGGTCCATCTACAACATGATTATGAAGATGTTGAATCTTGACGCTGATCATGATCATGATCATGAAATTGAGGAGACTAATGATTGATCACTTTTTATACATGATTACATGATACAATTGTATATCATCTATGTTTCCATTTGTGGCTCTATTTTCATGATTTAATTGTTTCTATTATGGATCATGTTTTTATCATTTACCTAATGTCCCATGGTACTTAGGAGTTTTGATTTAGCAATTCTTGGATTGGTTATTATGTTTATGTTTATGTTTAAGTAGCGATGTATATGTATGTATTTCATATTTTTTAAAGAAAGCTTAGATCATATCAGAAAATATCAAAAACATTTTTCCTAACCCATCATAACTCCAATTTTCGTAAGAAGTCAGACGTCAAAATCTCATTAGTAACAACTATGCCTATACATGCATCAACATTACATCATCCATGACTATTCCAATTTCCCAAATACATGCTACAACTTTGTATTGTTGGAGCTGAAAAATTATTGGAAATGTAGAGCAAAAGGCATCCATGATCAAGGTATATAGAGAAGCTTGCTTGGATCGAGCTTTAAATCATGTAGAGAGTCACAATTGTATCAAATGTCAAAGCCTTTGCATCTAAATATACCTTAGTGACCAGAGTATGGTCCTCAAGGTTTGCGATTCATGATGGAGTTTGGAAGAAAAGGGAAGGGAATTTCTTCCCACTGCCATGGTTTGATTTTAATTAGATAATCGATGCTAAGTATGCTAAACAACATTAAAGACTTTAAAAGTTGGGGTTTGAATTCTATTTTGAATGGGGAGGGGAAAAAGGAGGGGAAAGAAGAGGAAGGGGAACCACAAGTGGGGGTTTTTTCCTTCTTTTTTCTTTTTTTCTCCATTTTTTCTCTTTTTTTTTTTTTGGTGTTTTTTTTTTTTTTTTTTTTTTTTTTGGGGGGGGGATGATGCACCATACCAGATGTGTGTCAGACATGAAACGATGATTTAGATGCATCCAAAGTAAAGTATGGTTCACCCTTGCCATGGAAAGAAGGTGGACCTAAAAGCAGATACTACTCAAGACATATGAAAATGTCGATGTCAGCTCTTCCCGACCAAGTTCCAACACAAGGAACTTAACACATTTAACCATGCTCAGAAAAGACTGTAGAACATTCACACTACTTTGGGAAAGCCCACATTCATTACTATCGATAGATCATAAAGGTGCCATTCTATTGATGTGTAGAAAATCTCCTTGGCTGCTTTGTCCTGGACAAGCCTCTGATTGTGCATAATGTTCTTAGCTAAGTGTGTGAATGGGATTTGTATACCTCTGGTAATTTATAGCCTTTGGCTAAGTCTCTCTAAATAATTAAGGGATATATTTACAGCCTTTATTCATTTTCCTTTTCCCTCTTTGAACTCAGTTTTCTCTATGTCATTTTGTGGTACATAGGGAAAATAATAATAATAATAATAATAATAATAATAATAATAATAATAAAAATAATAATAATAATAATAATAATAATAATAATACATAAAAAGATTAATAAACCCACAAATTCATGATCCCAACTAAAAACTTGCCCAATCAATCCAAAACTCAATGCTTCAACTTTGAAGGATAGGCATGATATATATTGAGTAGTTCAGAAATCAATCTGAAAAGAGTCTTCATGCACATTCTCACAACTCTAATTTGACTTCATAATATAGTAAAAAGCTTGAAAGATGCACAGAAACTTCAGGCATACACAATCATACATTTGTACAGCTAAAGGAAAGGACAATATAACTTACTTGTTTGTGCCGGTTCCGCACCAGCTTATTAATAGACCTGTTATGAGGAACACAGCTCCATATTCAAAGGCAGCAGTAGAAGATGATTTTAATGGCAATATCAGTAAAAGTATAGCTCCCAATGGTATCCCAATACCAGAACTGAACTGAGCTAGAATGATTCTTCCAGTGTTAGGTGAAATCCTAGCAGAAAAATCACCCAGCCACCCTCCAAGCAACCCTCCTACTGAACCTGCCATAGAAAATGTTCCTATGATTGCAGCTGTAACCTTATGCGAAAATCCGATCAACTCTAACCACATAGGTGCAAATGATAGTGCTGCCCAGGGAAATGTTCCTGCCACTCCTTGTGCAACAATTGCTCTGAAAGTTGGTATCCTGATCACAAACATTGCTTCATTCAAAGTCTCTTTCAGTGCAGAAGATGCTGTGATAGGATCGTTCTGATAGTATGTTCCACTGTGCAAATCAAACATGATCAGTGACATCAAACAGAAATTGGACAATCAAATTCAGAAAATGCTTCCTGATTTCAATAGTGCCAAGAGCCATGGATTAAAATAGGAATGAAGCAGCTGAATTCAACTAAAGTAACAAAAGGCCCAGAAGGGTGTGCCAGTAGACTCACATAATGATTGACAGTTTAATAGGGTGTTCCATCATTTGCAAGTACATACTTGTAGGCAATGCAATCTTGTTCGTAGATAGATGCAAATCTATCAGAAATAGCAATGTTGATAGGTCTGCCCCCAATTACTTTCTGCACCCCTCATCCTCACCTGTACTCTTTGGAGGGCAATCATAGTCTGCCTTGTTATAGCTCATCCCCACTCTCAGGTCAGGGCAAGCAGAATTCAGGTAAAGTTTCTACCATTTGAGCATATATTTTTTTCCATCACATCCCTGAAGGAAGAACAAAAGAAAGGATATCATACTGTTGCCATGTTCAGTTCTCCAAAGGCTCCGATGACATTACCCAGAATGTCCACTAAAGTTGGCCTGTGAGAAGAATAAGATGTGCATGTTTGTGATTTCCAACCATCAAGGACAGACAACAGTACAAAATTTAATAGAGGTCTATGTGCATTAGGTGTTTAAGATCCATGGCAAGGTGGCATGTGGATGGATCTCCACCTCCAGGAATTTCTATGGTTTCAGGTTGATACAAAAGGAATACACATGCAGCATGAGAGTAGCTTGGTCCATTCTGTGTAAATCTGGGGGTGTACTATATGGCACATGGGTAGACCTCCAACAGCAAGAGCAGCTCAAACAGCAGCGGATCTGCCAGTATCAGGGCCCTCAACCCACCGAACATGTGGAAGGGATGCATAAGGATGTTGTGCTCACCCTGGAAGACCTGGATATCCCAGTGATGTAGACTTCAAATCCCTCCAATGTCTGTGGTGAGGACTGGAAGGTCGATAATCAGGCAGCCTGCTGTAGAGTGGCCCGTCCCAATGTAGTGGATAGTGAGTGCAGATGGGACTATAAGCCGAGGAAAATTCTGTAATGTGGGACTGCCCTTACTACCTTATATATGTGCAGGCTGCAAGAGTATCTCTCTATGTCAATGTATATTTGATAAGAAGCAGACAAGGAACCATTGATCTTGAAAATCACAAGCTCTCATAAATGGGTTATCCTATGGACAGGGCCCCAATGCCCATGTTTCTCTCTGAAATTCTCATATGCTCAAGCTCTCTAGACATAATGGTCATTATTCTCTACTCTACATGCTCAATAAATCCTTTGCTTTCCTGGACATTGATGCAACTTTGGCCATCCCTATTCCAGTCTATAAGAGAGTACTCAAAGCTAGCTAATCAATGTGTTTTAATGTGGCACGCGTGTCATCATTGCACAGGGGCCATGTTAATCTTCTTTGTAAAATTCCAATTTTATCCATTGTCCGCAAAGGGACAGCAAGTATATGTTCAATATTGTGGCCCTTGTATGAAGCCATCCTCTATTATGGTCAAGAACCATTTCACAATACTCATCCTTGAAGGGAGAGTGAAGAGAGGGGACTCCACAATTAGCGAGAATGATCACAAGATATCACCACATGTGAAAAGATAACTTGAAATGAGGAGCAGCACCCCTTTCAATAAGAGCATAGACCTTAATTAGTCATCAGAGGTCCAAAAATGGTAGAAAACCCTAACCCTAATTTCTGCTCAGAAAGGGTTTTCACATATTCTTGTTCCTCTCAATATGTAGATCAAAGAAAGCTACCTCATGTGTGCATCCGAAGGCTCATTTAGCTGATCGTTGAAGTTTTAGGCTGAAAAGCAATTTTTTACGATAAAAAAATCCCATCTCCAAAAATTTACAAATGCATGCTTTTGGAAGTTTTTTCGCATGCTTTATGCTTTTTCGTGGTTGAGATCACATGGGCAGCTTACATGCTATATAAAGAACACATGGGCTCACTTCTTGGCATCATTGATCATCCAACTCAAGGCATACTCAAGCTACGAGACTTGGAGGAGGTGTGCTCTACCTTTGGTGCAGATTTGGAGGAGATTTTGGAAGCCAACCATTCAGCTTCAGCCCTTGCTGAGCTGTAAGTAGTAAGTCTATATGCAATCATTCTTCTTTTGTTGCTGTTGTTCCTAGGCTTCATGCCTTCTACTTCAACACAAGAAGGAGATTCTCTTGCTATTTAGATTAGGGCTTGCTGTACAAAGAGTTCTAAACTGTTTCTATTCACTTCAAACTCACATACACATACTCTTCATACCTCTTAGGCACTTTATGCAATTCTTCTATCTAGAACCCTAAATTCAGCCTAGATTCAGATTTTGTATCTACATTCACCATACATTCAGTTTTGTAAAACATTACACACATTGTAACTTGACATTCATATTAAGATAGTGTAGGTAAGCATTCAGCTTACCGTTACACTTCAAAAATTGTGTAATCTCTATCTATTTCTCGTTCGTCTAATTTTGAGTCTTAAAATGTGTATGCTAAAGTTCATATGTTGGAAGATCCTGTAAACCTGTGTTTATATTATTGAGGCCCACCTCACTTCCAACATTTGGTATTAGATCATAGTTAACATACACCCTTAACAAGATGAGTGATTATAGACTTTGAGAATGAAGATAAGCTTGAAGGAATGTCTAGCTATCTGATGTGGAGTTTTACGATGATGAATTTGTTAGTATCTAAAGACCTATGGAATATTGTCAGTGGCACTTATCCAAGGCCAAGACAATAAGGAGAAGATGTTGCTTCATCTTCCAAAAGACCTTTTGTTCCAATTTTTGCTCAACAAGAGGTTAGTGAAGAAGAAGAAGAAGGAACTCTTTCATCATCCGGAGTCTATGGTACTATCGGATTACTTCCTACAGAAGAGCAATCCAGATGGGATTCAAGGGATGCAAAAGCACTTTCATTCATTGCTATGGGATTCATGAGGCATATTATACTCCAAATCAGGTCATGGAGAACCTCTCTTTGGGCTTGGTTGGATTTAGAGAATCTCTATCAAAGCAAAAATCCTGCTAAGAAAGCTCATCTAAGGAGACAACTAACCAACACAAGGATGAAAGTTGATAAGTCACTTCAGTTATATATTTTGAAGCTCAAGACTTAGGTGATCAGTTACTTAATGTTGGAGTCCTATTTCAGATGAGATGGTAAACACACTTCTAAATTCACATCCATCTTCATTTCGTGCTTTTGTTACTTCTCTCTCTCTACAAGAGATAGAAAACTTTCATTTGAAGAGTTGCAATTCTTGTTACTTCAAGATGAAGATGAACAAACAGTATGGAAGAGAATGATGAAGCAATGTTATCATGGTCAAAGGGTAAGAAGAAGAAGGAGACAACAAAGAAGGAGAAGAAGAGTCAGCAAAATAAAAAAGAAAGTAAGTCTTCTACTTCTAAGTCTTCAACTTCATCTTCTACCACATCTACCACTACTATTTCTTCACACCCAAAGAAAAGTTCATTTCTACTACATCTACTTCAAAGAAAGGAATCTTCCATTACTGCAAGAAACTAGATCATTTTATAGAAGAATGCAAAAAGAGGATTTATAATGAGAAGAAAAGAGCATCACGTAATAATGTTGAAGATGATTCAAAACCTAAGTCTTCTAAGGAAGAATCTTATGCATGGAAGAATTAGCTTTTGATCATGGAGCATTAAATGCAATCTCTAAATAATCCTTGGTTTTTTTATTCTAGAGCTACTAAGCATATGACAGACCGGAGAAAGGTATTTTCTTCACTTACGAACTCTTCAAGTAGAAGAGTGACCATTGCATATGGCCATGATTTGGATATAGTAGGTGTTGGAGAAGTGAACCTAAAGTCAAGAGCAGGTGGAAATTTCACAATTTTCAATGTTCTTTATGTTCCAGAAATGAAGAAGAATTTGCTCTCTATATCTACTTTCTTGTCATATGGTTTCAAAGTTGTTTTTGAGAAAGATTCATGTCAGATCATCTCACTTAATGAGGAGTATTGTCTACTTCCATGTCAAAACATAAGTGGCATGTTTGTGTGATCCAAAATTAGTCATGCTAATGTTCCTAGCGCTTCTGTACCCAAGGAGAACATGAAGTTATGGCATGCAAGATTTGGTCATATCACTTTACACAACTCTCAAGCACATCAAAGATCAGGGTATGGTAGAGAGTTTGCCTACTTTTGCTTTACCATATGATGCAGAATCATGTAAAGGATGCCTTGAAGGAAAGCTTCACAAACTTCCTTTCAAGAAACATGGATACATTACAACCACAAGGAAGTTGCAGATCATACATTCATATGTGAATGGTCCTATGAGAAAATATTCCATTCAAGGTTACAAGTATTTCATCAGTTTTATTGATGATTTTTCAAGATTTTCGTGGATTTATGGTCTTAAAGTAAAGTCAGAGGTTTTTCTACTTTCACGAAGTTCTTAGCTATGGTTGAAAATAAAAGTGAGAAAAAAATTCAGATTTTGAGAAGTGATATAGGAGGAGAGTACATCTCAAAGGACTTCAAATCTTTTCTTGAAGACAAAGGTATTTCTCATGAACTCACTATTGGTCACACTCCACAGCAGAATGGTGTTGCAAAGAGAAAGAATAGGATACTTATTGAGATGATACATAGCATGATGTGTTTCAAAAAGCTTTCTTCTAAATTTTGGTTTGATACAGTAGATACAGCTAATCACATTCTGAATAGGTCTTCCACAAAAGCTTTAAAGGTCATTACACCTTATGAAGCTTATTATGAAAAGAAACCCAATGTGAGTTACTTCAAAGTATTTGGTTCTCCGGCTTATGTTCACATTGAGAAGAAGGATCGTGGTGAGCTTGATGTTAAAGCCATTAAAGCTGTATTCATTGGTTATGCAATTGAAAGCAAAGGATATAGATTTTATGTTCCAAAAACAGGTGATATTCTACTCTCACGGAATGCATATATTGCAAAAAGTTAGAATTTTTATAAGAAGGTAGAGATTTCAGATTTCATAAAAGATGTCTAAGCATTTTTTAGAAGGAATTTGCATTCTTACATTCAGCCATACAAGGTGTGTGATGAACCTTCTCAAACCCTAAAAGTTATACTTGATAAAGGTGAAGAGAGAGTTTCATTTCCTACATCTATGGCTAGTCCGTCATTAGTACCTCTTGAAGTTCCAACTTATGAAGTTGGAGAAAGTTCCAAAATTCCAATAGAAGAGATACTGAAGAACCAAAAGATATTGCATTAGTTTTCAAGAATACTCCGAGGTGGTTATATCAAACTTGGAAGAATAGTGGTATAAAGTACTTCCAAGGAAGAACAAGAAATCAGACAAGGAAAGAATAAGCAAATCAGGTAAATTACTCTCTATATTTTGAGACTCATAACATTTTAGCACTAACGTTAAAGATTCACTACAAAGTCCTGCTTGGAAGAAAGCTATGCAAGAAGAGATTGATTCTATTTATAAGAATCAAACATGAAAGCTTTGTGAGTTACAAAAAGATAAAAAAGCAATTGGTGTTAAGTGGATCTTTAAAATCAAAAGATAAGCAGATGGTACTATTGACAAGTATAAAGCAAGGTTAGTTATCAAAGGTTATGCACAAAAGAAAGGAATTGACTATGATGAGACTTTTGAAGCTACCTCTAAAATGACAATAGTCAGAACAGTACTTTCTCTTGTTGCATTCTTTGGATGGAATGTATACCAGTTAGATATAAAAACAGCTTTTCTTAATGATGATCTTCTTGAAGATATCTACATTCAGCAGCCAGAAGGTTTTGAAGAGATAGGTAAAGAGCATTTAGTATGCAAGCTTGTTAAAGCATTGTATGGTTTAAAGCAAGCACCAAGAGCATGGTATGAGAAAATATATCTCTATCTTCTATCTATTGGTTTTGAAAACTCAGACAGAGCCCCTATTCTTTAAATTAAAGCAAAAAAAGATGTCTTAATTATTATTATCATATATGTTGATGATATGATTATGATAGGTCCCATGGATTCACACCTTCAGTTCTTTAAAGCACAACTTAAGCATACATTTGATATGAATGATTTAGGTATTTTACATGATTATCTTGGGATTGAGTTCAAATACAAGAATGAGTGTATCTACATAACAAAGCAAAATTACATTGAGAAATTATTCGAAAGGTTTGAAATGATGGATTCACCTATGGATGTTAATGTGTCATTACGGGCAAAAGCAGATTCAAAACCTTTTGATGCTACATTGTATAGTCAAGAAGTTGATTGCTTGATCTATTTATATAATGCAATACAAGTCCTAACATTCAGTTTGCAATTTCTGAAGTATCCAAGTTCATGCCGAGTCCACTCAAGGTTCATTAGAAAGCAGTTAGGAGAATTTTCAGATATTTGAAGGGAACTTCTAATTATGCTATTTATTTCCAAGATCGCCACATTCTTTACTTAGAGGTTTTTCAGATTCTAATTGGGAAGGTGATAAAGACTCAAGAAGAAGCATAAGTGGCTATTGTCTCTTTCTATCTAATCTCATGGTTATCAAAGAAACAACCTACAATAGCTTCATCTTCAAGTGAAGCACAATATAGGGCTGCCTTTACAACTACACTTCAAGTTATGTGGTTGCAGAAAATTCTTAGTTATCTTGATGTTCAAGTTCATCTACCTACGCAAATATTTGAGACAGTCAAAGTGTTGTAGCTATTGCAAAGAATCCTTTTCATCATGCTAAGACAACGCATATTAAGTCATTACCACTTCATTCTAGAACAGGTATCTAAGAAGCACATTGAGCTAGTCTACATACCTGCAAGTGAAAATGTTGAAGATATTTTTACCAAAGCATTATCCAGAGACAGACATCAAAAATTTTACAGATTATTGAACCTTGTACCATTATGATGTTGAAGGGGGGATTGTTGGAAACAATGTCAAAATAGCACAAAACCCTAATTTTTGGTACTTAGCCAAATTTTGATCACAAAAGATCAAAAATTTGTATTGGCTCATCGGATAGTACTTGAGGAGAGCTTTCATTTGCTATATAACATTCAGTCATCAGAGGTCCAAAAATCGTAGAAAACCCTAACCCTAATTTCTGCTCAAAAAGGATTTTAACATATTCTTGTTCCTCTCAGTATATAGATCAAGGAAATCTACCTCATGTGTGCATCTAACGGCTCATTTAGCTGATCGTTGAAGTTTTAGGCTGAAAAGCAATTTTCTACGATAAAAAAATCCCATTGCCAAAAATTTATGAACGCATGCTTTTGGAGTTTTTTCACATGCTTTATGCTTTTTCGTTGTTGAGATCACATGGGCAGCTTAGATGCTATATAAAGAACCCACGGGCTCACTTCTTTGCATCATTGATCATCCAACTCAAGGCATACTCAAGCGAGGAGACTTGGAGGAGGTGTGCTCTACCTTTGGTGCAGATTTAGAGGAGATTTTGGAAGCCAACCATTCAGCCATTGCTGAGTTTTGTAAGTAGCAAGTCTATATTCAGTCATTCTTCTTTTGTTGCTACTGTTTCAAGGCTTCCTGCCTTCTACTTCAACACAAGAAGGAGATTATCTTGCTATTTAGATTAGGGTTTACTCTACAAACAGTTCTAAACTGTTTCTATTCACTTCAAACTCACATACACACACTCTTCATACCTCTTAGGCACTTTATGCACAAAATCTTGTACCTAGAACCCTAAATTCAGCCTAGATTCAGATTTTGTATCTACATTCAGCATACATTCAGATTTGTAAAACATTACATACATTGTAACTTGACATTCATATTAAGATAGTGTAGGTAAGCATTCGGCTTACGGTTTACCATTACACTTTGAAAATTGTGTGTTCTCTATCTATTTCTCATTCATCTAATTTTGAGTCTTAAGGTGTGTATGCTAAGGTTCATATGTTGGAAGATCCTGTAAACCTCTGTTTATATTATTGAGGCCCATCTCACCTCCAACATAAACTTCCGGGCCAATGGGTTGCCATTGAATGTGAAAATAAAGGCCTTGTGGTGCCACGTTTCCCCATAGAACCTTAATGGGGGAGTGCATAGGGGAGCTTGCCCCCTTTTGTGGGGTCTGGTGGGCCTACGGACTCAAACAATAGGACTTTTGGTCGTGAAGATATTGTCGGATTGTATATTTTGCCGACTACTTTGTATCTCTCAACTACATGTATCTATACCCATTCCCCTTGTAAAAGCTATAAAAGCATGGCCCAGGTTACGCACTAGTAAGCCCTTCATCTAGAAACTATCTAGATCCCATCTAAGCCCACGTTGGGAGCGTATGGGTGGATAGCACCATAGTTGCAACTGCATTACTCTTGGCAATTCGAGAATTTGAGTTCTCTATCTCTCAGTCTACGTCTATCTTTGGCTTAGTTTTTCTCAATTGTGTCTACTGCTCTATTCCGTTGTGTTATTATTTTCTTACATGGTATCAGAGCGCACGAGGCTCTGAGTGGTGCAAAAACAAAAACATAGAGATTGCAGAGGTTTCAACGACAAAAGAGAGAAGATGTCAAGCAGTGCATCATCATCTATAACTGGGAATCAAGGTGGTTCGTCAACTGGAGTAGGTGGAGCACAGGCAGGAGCAATGATGCCGGTCATCCCAATGTTGTGGATACAACCACCGGCCTTCATGGAAGGTAAACTTGATGGCACGAACTACACCCTGTGGAAGTTTAAAATCACTTCTATCCTTGATTCATATGAGCTTCTAGAGATTGTTCTTTGGACTGATCATGAGCCCCAAGAAACACCTGACCTAAATAGTCGAATGATTCCTCCTCATGCTCATCTTCTACATGTCAGGGGAGCACTAGATTCTGCTCTCTGACTTCACTAGACAAGATTTCGGAAATACACTTATGATTACAAGAACACCCACATAGGGAAAATAATACAAGAAGATGTAGCCAATACAAGACGTCCCACAACCCGCGACCAATAGGTATGGAAAATTGGACTAGAGATGATACAGGAAATCCCACAACCCGGGATTGTAAGTATGAGACAAGATATCTGGATTACAAAAACTCCCTTATGGGAGATGAACTAGATACAAGAAAGAACTCGACAAGATCTCGTACTACGAGATTACAAGAGGACAAGACAAGATGTCTAAGAACTAGACTAGACAATACTGGAACAAGACAAGAACTAGAATTGGAACTTGGAGAGTACTTACTTGGAGGTCACGACTCCTTGAGCTCCCAAGACTGGTATTGGCAAGACTGAAAATGAATGTGGCCAACCCCTCCTTATATAGGTTTTTCAAGGGTGGTTACGAATTGATGATGTCATCGATGATGTCATCAATTCGAAGCATGGTCTCTGGATGTCAGAATCAAGCAAGAAGGCCGTCGTTCTTAGGGTTTTGGCATGTTTCGGACACAATGGAAGCATTGGTTTGTCCTAATTCTGAACCAATCATGAGATATAGGATTCCCATGGAATCTGAGATTCAGGATGGTTTCCTTTGTCCATGACATCACCTCCCCCTCAAGCGACGAGTTCCACGAGGAGCAGTCATGTTCTCAGGTCCCGGCTTCATTGGATTTCTCTTATGGAATTATCGAACCTTGATTGGTGCTCTCTGAAAGTTTTCTGCAGGTTCCCAAGTACGATCATTGATGTCATACCCTTTCCAATGAATAAGGTACTCTAATCTTCCTCGGGATATTCTCGAATCTAGGATATGCTCGACTTCAAATTCTTCATGATCATCAATCTCGATAGGTGGTGAAGGACTAGGTCTCTCCCCCCTCAATGGTGAGATCTGATATGGTTCCAACATGGATACATGGAAAACTGGATGTATTCTCATGGTACTTGGTAGCTGGAGCTTGAAGGTGACTGGATTAATCTTGGCCAAGATGGTAAATGGACCAAATCTTTGATGATCTAACTTTGCACAAGGCCTTGAAGTTTGCACATTGTTTCTGAGTAACCATACTTTATCCCCAATTTGATACGATGGATTCTGGACACGATGTTGATCTGCATAGTACTTATATTGTTCTTGAGCTTTATGGATCTCTTCCTTGAGTTCTTTGTGAATGTCCATCAGGTACTGGGCCTTTGGCAGCTGGGTTCTTGACATGATTTGAGAGTTGTATATCCATCCTTGGATGTTGTCCATAGTTTGCGAAGAAGGGAGTTTGCTTAGTGGATGCATGAACACTATTGTTATAGGCAAACTCTGCAAAGCGTAACAACTCAAACCAATCATTTTGGTGATAGTTGCTAGTGCAACGGAGATATTGCTCTAGGACTTGATTCACCCGTTCTGTTTGTCCATCAGCCTATGGATGATTTGCTGTAGATAGTTTAACTTGAACACCAAGGAGTTTGCAAAGACTGTTCCAAAAGTTGGATATGAACTGTGGACCTCGATCACTAATAATACCATCAGGCAATCCATGGAGCCTAAAGATGTATCTGAGAAAAAGTCTAGCAGTGGCTACACCTGTGATTGCCTTTGTAGTTGGAATGAAGTGTGCCATCTTTGTAAATCTATCCACAATAACAAGAATGGCATCATACTTATCTGACTTTGGTAGATCTGTTATGAAATCCATAGATAATGAAGCCCATGGCCTTTCTGAATAGGTAAAGGTTGCAAGAGGGCATGAGGTTTATGTCTGGATACCTTAGATCTATTGCAAGTATCACATGTTCGGATATATTCTTTGACTTCCTTCCACATTTGAGGACACCAAAAATCCCTTGATATGAGTTCTATTGTTTTATTCACTCCAAAATGTCTTGCTGCAAGGTTATCATGACGTTGTTGAAGAATTTGGATCCTAGGCTTTCCTGGAGGGACATACAATAGGTTCTTATAGAGTAGTAATCCATCTTTTTCCTGAAATTCGTTTACCTCTTGGGCTTTTCTTTCTTGAGCTTTCTGCTTAACGTTACAAAACAATTCATCTTGTGGTAGATTCTCAAGGATCAAATGATTCAAGGCTGAATCTTCATGATGGCTTGAAGAGATAGCTGCTAACTGGACTCATGGGTGTTGGACAATGGTGCTTCTCATCACATGATGAGCAAAAAACTTAAAAGACCTTTACAGTTCCTTACAGCCTCTAAAGGAACCCATCACAATAAATATAAGCAACAATGCAAGATGTCCTACAGTGGGTGAAAGTATGGTTTCTTTCATTAACTCTAATGGGGCTGTCAGAAAGCTTTGAAATGTGTTGTATGTTCCACAAATCAAACGAAATCTACTTTCAGTAGCTTCTATAACTGATCAAGTTCATCAAGTATCTTTCAGTAAAACAGAGAGCACAAGTAAGCTATGGCATGAGAGATTCGGCCCCATCGTCTACCCTATACTAAAGGAGATGCATCGCAAGGGTATGGTTGCACACCTACCATCGATCACGGAAATGAAGGAACCATGTGAAGCTTGCATGATGGGCAAGCAACACGGGAAGGTGTTTCCACAAGAAATTAAAAGAGCAAGCTATCCTCTAGAGTTAGTGCATGCGAATTTGTGCAAAAAAAATGCCTGCACAAGCCTTGGGTGGATCTTCCTACTTCATGTTACTTGTCGACGACTATGGCAAGAAGATGTGGGTGTACTTCCTTCGCGATAATGCTCAAGTTTTTTGTAAGTTTAAAGAATGGCTTCAGCTTGTTGAAACTGAAACAAGGAAGACGATGAAGAAATTCAAGACAGACAGCACTGGTGAGTTCACATCAACAGAGTATGAAGATTTCTACAAGAGTAAAGGAATCAAGCATCAACTAAGAGTGGCACAAATCCTCAATAGAACGGTGTTGTAGAACGTCGAAATCGAACCATCATGGAGATGGCAAGGGGCATGTTGAAGGAAAGGGTTTGCCTAATCAATTTGGGCAAAGGCTGTCAACACTACAATCTATGTCTTGAATCAAAGCTACACCAAGGCACTTGATGGAAAGACTCCACAAGCGGCCTACACTGGTAAAAAGCCATCTGTTTCCCATTTCAAAGTATTTGGAAGTGAATGTTATGTACATGTTCTAGATAGGGAGAGAAACAAGCTTCAACCAAAAAGCGTCAAATGTATCTTCTTAGGGTACAGTGAAGATAAGAAGGCTTATAAGCTTTATGACCCTAAGGCTAAGAAGATCATGGCGAGTCGCAATGTGGTGTTTAAGGAGGAGAAGCCACGTGCAGTGGAGGAGGAAAAGAGAGCTTCCACTTTATCATCACGCAAAGGGGCAATCCATTATGCACCTCGCCCAAGAGCTATCCCTTCTACACAATAACTTTATATAAAAAAGAAACCAAAGAAAAGAACCAACTTGAAAACATGAACTCAAAGGAAATTATTATTTATGCCCTCATACCATGTTCAAATAAAGAGAAACTACTACTACTCTACTATCGGACACCATCCTACAATGCTATGGAAGAAGAAACAAAAGACATGAAAACATGATGAGATAAATAAATAGTAAGAAGACCTCCATTAGTGTATAAGCACACTATTCCATGCACTCCATGACCTTCAAGAGATGAACTCCTCGTTGTACACCTTCAAGAATCTCCTTCAAGACCAAGAGCAGCACTCCACCTCACTTACAAAGGGTCATGTGAGAAGATATTAGTCGGCACAAAAACTGCAAGACTCCCCAAATAACTTTCTTGTGCAGTTTTCGCTGAGGTGGCAAGTGAAGTGACATGTTAAATTTAGCTTTGATCTTCCAAAGATATCAATGCTAAAAGATATCAAAGAACAAACCCCATAGGTAAAAGAGGAGTTAAGGAGAAACGTGTAAGAAGCAAAAGTTGAATCGGTGTCATTACTAAGTGACGTGGAGATGGGATAAAGTTATCATGTTCAAAATAAAGTGATATGCGAAGGATTTGAAGTTAGGCTAATCCTTATGTAAAAATATTGGAGGTTCTCAAGGAAACAAGGTCAAAGAAAGGTATTGCCTTTATTCCTCAATTGATCATAACAAAAAACAAATTCACCTGTAAAGAAATATGCAGATACATGCCCTTCATTATCAGCCACAAATCACATCTCTAGGTTGTATAGAGTTGATAAAATGATAGAACATCCCCCGATCAACACAAAGGATCATGAAATACTTGCATGTTATCTGTCTCACAATAACTAAACCATGCAATGGAGAACCAACAGATCACTTGTACATGGTGTTAAGTTTACAGAACATCCCATGAAAGTGTACTTCTGTTCAATGAAGAATGTGTTCCTTGTATGGGAAGGACAGTTGGGAGCAGAAAAATACTAAATAGAAGATACTGGAAACTTACTTCTGACCTTTCTTGTATCGAGGGTCAACAGCCAGTCGATAAACTAAAAATGCAGCGACTGCACTTGCAGCTGCAAGAATGTGAAAAGATGCACGCCATCCAGCTAGCCCAAAAACTGTAGTACTTGCCAAAAGCACAGAAAAAATGTTGCCAAAAACTGCTCCAAGATTCCCAGTGAATTGAAGCCAGCCAAAAGCCAATCCCCGTTTGTCAGGTTCAGCAGCATCTGCAACCAATGATTGAATTGCAGGAATAACCATCGCAAGCCCAATTCCATTCAGCGCCCTGGAAACAGCTACCTTTCCACGAAAAAGTAAAAGATATATTTGTCAATACACACAGGTACACACTGACATGACAATTAAACCGCTAGAAGCAAACACCACTCCTGTCATGGCTGTAATTCAGATGTATAAAACGGTATTAACACAGAAATATGCAATGAAAGATGTGATGGTGTTCATGGCTCCATTACCTGCCAGAGAATCTGACAGCACGATTGTTCAAAAAGGCACCAGGTCTAGCAAAAAATCCAGAGCATTGCGATGGCATTAAAGAATAGAAGCTTATGTGAGTTTCCGACGCTTGTGATGATAAGACGAACATTCTTCACTTCTAGAAGAATCATATATCCGCCTCTAAGATTAAAGGATTAAGAGTCACGGGTGATTTTATGCAGAGTATCTATGCATCGCTCGTGCGAATCGCATATACTGGCAAGTTTCCAACGTGAGCTCGCTACTCTGTATTCTAATAACGTGGTATTATTAGACTACGCAAATCAGAAGAAGGCGTAAGCACAAGTACAAAAAGTGATTCGGGTATATCAAAAGCACGAAAAAACTAGAACGCGAAACAAATTATAAAATTTCTACGTTCGATATCGACAAAGCATAATCAGAATGATGCATGCCTTCGCAGCCTCACTAATAATCAGAATAATGATAATAATAATAATAATAATCTCCTATCTTTCCACTGTGGTCCAGCAAAATCTACTAAATACGACGCCTCGCAATGGAGCTTTGAAAAAGATGACCGATTACCTCTGCAAATGAGGTGGAAGCGCCGACGAAGAAGGTGGCAATAGCCCAGAAAAGAGCACCTGCGGCGACGACGTGGATACGGTTGTGGTTGATGGACAAGTAAGCGGCCAATGGGAAGCATAGCATTTGCACAATCGAACGTAAAAGCGTCAGGCTTCCGAGCCTTGTAGGATTTGCGTGCAAGCTAATTCCGATCTCGCGGTAGACGCCCGGTAGTAGGGCTTCGTCTGCCTTCTCCATTATACCTGCCAGATTCACCAAAATCAGAGTCCTCAGAAGCTTCCTGTTCCAGTCTCTTTCTCCTTCTTCGATCATTCCTCGACCCTGATCTTCGTTTGGAGAGCCCATATCCCTATGGCTCTCCTATTCCTGAGCGCTGCTCCCCTCTCCAAAGCGAAGCTCAGCTAGCCTTATTTGGCTCCATATCTATTGCATCAATCAAAAATATCACCTCCCATAAAAGACATGATTCGCTCGAGCTGTACTCTCAGCAGCTATTCAGCCCAGGCGGGAGCTTGCACCACTGCGATAAATAACTCTGCGGCAGGTGTCGTTTTGATCTCGGTCGAAATGCAGGATCGGGCTCCTGAAAAGTTGGAAGCGAGTTGGAAGCGAGAGATCTGTTTGTGATGGATATCGAAACTTAAAAGTCAGTCAGAAGATTCGAGCTGGTCTTGTCGAAGAAAATTGAAAACTGAACCCGCATTTTCAGATAAACTGCTTTATTCTTAAAAATCAGTCAGAACATTCGAGCGCAGAATTGAAAATCGAACCCCACAGTTTGAGATGAATTGCCTTGTCCTTAATCTTAGGGTAACTTCACACCAAACCATTGCATGAAAATTCTGTGAACAGGATGTTACCTACTAGCGAGTCTATGGTCAAAGGGTTCAATCAGTTGTATGCATGTAGAAAGAGTTTTTTTTTTGAGAGAGTACAACGAATTGGAAACACTCTCACACACCCAACCTCGTAAGGTAGAGGCACCCAACTTATGTTCGGCCAAGATTTGAACTCAAGACTTTCTTCAAAGACTCAAGGCATCAAATCAATAGGCTCTACAGGCTTGGACTTGTAGAAAGCATTTTGCCCATCCACCATAGCTCAAAACCTGAAGAGCAGGTTGTGAGGTCGAACTCTTTTATCGATGGTGAAGCTGAACGTAATTTTTCGAGTATGGAGTTCCATCTTATGATCTACTCTTCATATAGACTTCATTTAAAAAGCAAAAACTTACACACCCATGAGACCTTAATTATTCACCACATGAAGGATTAGTGTGGACTCTGTGAAGAGATGGATAGGTATGTGCTTGAAGATGAAGAGGTGTTGCAAAATCCTTGATCTACACCAGCAAAATGAACTCAAGGAGTATATGGTGGGCCCTTTTAACTTGCCAATGGATGTATTAGACACCCTATGTACCTTGGAAGATCACTCTCAAAAAGATAGATCAAAACAGATAAGTTGGAGTTAGCTCAGAGGTGAAAACTTGCTATTCTTGGTTCATACACCTGTCCAGTGTTTTACATAATTCTCTGAGCACAGCAGCAATTAGCTTAATTCCTCTTGGGGAAGTCTAGGTAACTTAAAGAGCTAACTTTCAAGAGTAATATCATCAAAAATAATGAACCACACACTGAGAATGAGTTTTAACAAGTGATGACATCATCCCGATTTTCACTGGCTGCTATAGAAATAGACCAGTGAGCAAAAAAATCACCATAACTCAAAATGTAGAAATCCAATGATTATTAAAATTTGTATGGTTATACTAGACAGTAAGCTGAATCCAACAAGCTTTAAATCACTGAATTTGGATTAGTAACCACTGAGGAACACCTCTGACAAGATGCGTGAAAAAATCGGGTACCTGACAGAGAGGTGAAGATGAACAGACCCTGTTCACTTCAAATGAACATAACTGAAGATTGCAACATCCAAATGACATGAAAATTTATGAGCATATAGTAGACTTATAGAGCTAACTTTACCAAGTTAAATCACTGAAAATAATGCACCAAGCTCAGAGAAAACATCTCTGCAAGCTGACTGAGAAAATTGAAAGTAATGGCAGTGAGTAGTACACTTCACAAGAACATGGAAAGATGAACTCAAATAATCATGAAAATGAAAGTATATTGCTTGTACAGTACAATGACTTACTGATACATATGTGTGCCTTGTAATCACACCTTGATATGGCATAAAGCTCAGCTCTTGGAGGTCTTCACATAGGTCTCTCTAACCATGACTAAAACTGCCATCTATTTATAGTTGAGTTTGGGAGGCTAACTTCCCTCAATCACTCTCCAATCAATCAATGATTGATTTGATTCTCTACCTACCACAAATCACGAATTCGTGGCTCCTCTTTCCATTCTTGATCAAGTGGACTCAACCACTTAAGATTCTCTTACTTTTACATTAAGTGAACTCTTCAAAAGTTACAAGAGGTAGTTCACAAGTGAACTTTACATACTCTTCTTTTTAAAGCTTCTTCTAAGACTTTGTGAGACTCAAGCCAATACTTAGGCTTGTCATAGACTTGCTCCAACAGCTCCTCCTCAAGCCAAGTATGCTTGAGGTCTTCAATCTTCCAAGATTACCTGCAAACCTATCATAGCCTTGAATTTGCAAAGCTTTGTACCATCCACTGCTTTGGTTAGAATATCTGCACATTGTTGATGAGTGGACACATATGATATTTGAATCTCTTTGCTTAGAACCTTCTCTCGTACATAGTGATAATGAACTTCAATATGTTTAGTCCTTGCATGAAAAATAGGATTAGCAGCCAAATGAATAGAACTCATATTGTCACCAAAAATAGTTGGAGTTCCAAACTCCAATCCAAGATCTTTGAACAATGTCTTCATCCACATAGCTTCTTGTGTAGCTATGGCAAGACCTCTATATTCAGCTTCAGTAGAAGAGAGAGCAATTGTGGGTTGCTTCTTGGATGACGATGAAATAAGCTTTGAACCTGCAAAGGTAAGATAACCTGAAGTGCTCCTTCTATCTTCCTTGGAGCCAGCCCAATCTACATCAGAAAATAGCTTCAAACCTAAATCAGATACATAAGGATAATAAAGTCCTTCATTTATGGTTCCTTTGAGATACTTGAGAATCCTTTTGGCAGCATCCATATGTGGTTTCCTTGGTGTGTGCATAAATTGGCTTAGCACACTCACACTGTAACATATATCTACTCTTGTCAATGTGGCATAGTTGAGACTACCCACTAGACTTTGATATGATGTGATGTCCTCTATGAGTTCACCTTCATGTGAGCTCAATTTGTGATTGACCTCTATTGGAGTACCTGCAATCTTACAATCTTGCATCTTGAATTTTGCCAACATGTCCTTAATGTACTTCCTTTGAGTGAGAAACAAACCATGATCTTTGTAGACAACTTCCAAACCTAGGAAGTAGGTAAGTGAACCCAAATCACTTATCTTGAACTCTTCTCTCATCTGATCTTTGATCTTCTTCATACCATCTGCATCATTTCCTGTCAATATAATATCATCTACATATACACATAGGTAGATGACCTCGGAATTACTCTTTTTAATAAAGAGTGAAGGATCTGCCTTGCTTGGTTGAAAGCCTTTGTCCTGCAAGAATGAAACAAGCCTGAAATTCCAAGCTCTTGGAGCTTGCTTGAGACCATACAATGCTTTGTTAAGTTTACACACATAATCAGGATAAACTTGATTCTCAAAACCAGGTGGTTGTGCCATATATACCTCTTCTGTTATCCAACCATTCAAAAATGCATTCTTTACATCTAGTTGAAGTATCTTCCAATTCTTGGAAGAGGCAATACTAAGCAAAACCATAATAGTAGGCATCTTTACCACAGGAGAGAAAGTCTCCTCATAATCAATTCCCTGAGTTTGTGCAAAGCCTTTTGCTACAAGCCTTGCCTTATACCTGTTAATGGAACCATCAGAATTCTTCTTGAGTTTATAGACCCATCTTGAGCCTATTACCTTCATGGATGAAGTCTTGGGCACCAAATCCCAAGTGTTGTTTTCCTCAAGTGCTTCAATCTCTTCCTTCATTGCATGCTTCCATTCTGATTTTGCTTTGGCCTCTTCAAATGATGATGGCTCCTCTTGGTTTATGTCCTGTGCTATGTAGATAGAATGTTTAGTTACTAATGAGGTGTCAAACCCATACCTTTCTGGTTTTTTCTTTTCCCTCATAGATCTTCTTAGGCCATGATGTGATGATTCTGCCTCATGTCCAAGTTCCTGCAATTTTGCTTTACCTTTAGACTTCCATGCTTTGATCTTTTCCATGTGAGATTCTTCATCATCCTCTGAGGTGTCTTGTTCTTCAATCTTCTGTTGTTCTCTACCAAGCTTTGGAAAATCTTCTTCAAGATTATATGGTAAATTGACCTTCCTGCATGAATCTTCATACCATGAATTGTTCTCATCAAAAACTACATCTCTGCTTACCAAGAATCCTTTGTTGGTAGGGTTGTATAACCTGTAGCCCTTTTGATTGTTGTCATATCCAATAAATACACACCTTTCTGCCTTTGGATCCATCTTGCCTCTAACCTGTGAAGGAACATGAGCAAAAGCAATACATCCAAAAATTTTACAATGATCTAAGCTTGGTCTTCTTCCATTCCAAGCCTCATATGGAGTCATCCCATCAATGGATTTTGAAGGCAACCTGTTAATCAAGTAAGTGGCTGTAGATACAGCCTCAGCCCATAAGTAATTAGGTAAATGCTTTTCATTTAAC
The DNA here is from genome assembly GCA_020310875.1 of Ceratopteris richardii. Classification (NCBI taxonomy): domain Eukaryota; kingdom Viridiplantae; phylum Streptophyta; class Polypodiopsida; order Polypodiales; family Pteridaceae; genus Ceratopteris; species Ceratopteris richardii. The sequence continues at coordinate 74,587,212 of CM035414.1, forward strand.
ATAGACCTTGCAGCTTCAACAATTGTCCTATTCCTCCTTTCTGCCACTCCATTTTGCTCAGGAGTGTACCTTGTAGTTACCTCTCTTTTGATTCCTCTTTCTTGAAGAAAAGAATCAAAATCATGGGAGACGTATTCTCCCCCTCCATCTGACCTTAACCTTTTTAGTGATTTACCTGTTTGATTCTCCACAAGAGCCAAATATCTTTTGAAACATGAAACAACTTCATCTTTGTGTTTCATAAAGAATAGGATAGTCCATCTGCTGCAATCATCAATAAAGGAAACATAATACCTTGATCTAGATATTGAAGCTTCCTTGCTAGGTCCCCATACATCTGTATGAACCAACTCCAAGAGATCTCCATGCATATAACCTTTCTTCATGAATGGTAACCTGTGAGACTTTCCAAATTGACATGCACTACACTTATAAATCATATGTTGTTTTGACAAATTAGGAAGTCCAAGTACACTTTGGTCCCTGCAGATTTGCTTTAATGACCTTTCACCAATATGTGCTAACCTTTTGTGCCATACTTCCAATTCTGTGAGTGTCTGACTACCATAATTAAAGAGAGCAATGTTTCTAGTGTCTTGTAATTCAAATGTGAACAATCTACCTGTCTTTTCACCTTTTGCAATTCTTCTGAATCCTTGACTTGGATCTTCAACAAATGCTCCTACTTTTGTGAACCTGACTTGCAACCCTTTCTCTACTATCTGCCCAACACTTATCAAATACTTTGTAATGGTAGGGACATAGAGTACCTTACTGAGTAGGTTGATGTTTCCATCAGGTGCTTTGACATTGCCTATTTTCTCCACAGGATGTTTTGTATCATCTCCTGTTTGTACCTCATGCTTATTCCTTGGATCTTCTAAATCTGATAGGAGTGCCACATTTCCTGCCACATGATTTGAACAACCTGAATCTATGTAGAAAACATGCTCATCAGATTTACCTTGTGGCATAGCCATGTTCATGATCAATAATGAATCCTCTTTGTTTGAGTCTTCTGTGTAGTTATTGTAGTCTCTCCTTCCTTTGTAGCCTCCTTGATAGTTTGAATGATTGTAGTTGTTGTAGTTGCCATGGTAGTTGTTGAACCTTCCTCTTGAGTAGCCATAACTTCCTCTATTGTATCATCTGCCTCTTTGATTCCTGGAATTCCTAAAGCAATATTCAGTTGTATGATTAGTTAATCCACAAATAGAACATGAGTTGGAGTCTTGGGATCTCCCCCTGCCTTGTCTACCTCCTCTTCCTCTACCTCTGCCATGTCTTCCTCTACCTGCATAGTTAGCTTGATATGTACCTGCTTCATCATCCACTTTCTTTGCCTTTCCTTTGTTATCTTTAGACTTGCTTTTATCCGTGTATAAAGCTGAAGATTGATTACCTTTAGAGCTTTCTCCATTTTTGATAAGCTTTGCCTCTTGAGTAAGTAGTTGTCCAATGAGTGTGTTGAAATCAGGTACATGCATGTCCATGTACAAATCCATAGCTGTGGTGAATGCTTCCCACTTATCATCTGCTTTCAAGCCATTGATGACCTGCCTTACAATTTGCTCTTCATCTATTACCTCTCCAATGCTTCCCAACTGATCCGCTATGTCCTTGAGCTTTGTGACAAAATCAGTCACATTTTGTTTGGGAGCCTTCTTGAGAGTTGTGAAATCCAGCCATAGTTGATGCTTCCTAGCTTTGGTACTTGAAGAAAAGAAAGCTTCAAGTGCATCCCACACTTCCTGAGATGTCTTACAACTTCTAATGTGAGGCAACAAAAAATCTGAGATAGAGTTGAGGAGATAAGACCTTGCAAGTGCATCCTTGGAGCACCATGTGCTCAATCTTTCTTGCTCTTCTTGTGTTGGTTGACTTTTGTTCCTGAAACTTGGCATAACTTCATCTCCAGCCACATAAACATATAAACTTCTACCTTGGAGATAAGCTTCCATCCTTAATGACCAAGTTGAGTAGTTACCTCTGTCCAATTTGTCAATTGATGAAGGAAATCCATCTGCCATGTTGTCCAACCTTGCTCTGATACCACTGTGAAGAGATGGATAGGTATGTGCTTGAAGATGAAGAGGTGTTGCAAAATCCTTGATCTACACCAGCCAAATGAACTCAAGGAGTATATGGTGGGCCCTTTTAGCTTGCCAATGGATGTATTAGACACCCTATGTACCTTGGAAGATCACTCTCAAAAAGATAGATCAAAACAGATAAGTTGGAGTTAGCTCAGAGGTGAAAACTTGCTATTCTTGGTTCATACACCTGTCCAGTGTTTTACATAATTCTCTGAGCATTGCAGCAATTAACTTAATTCCTCTTGGGGAAGTCTAGGTAACTTAAAGATCTAACTTTCAAGAGTAATATAATCAAAAATAATGAACCACACACTGAGAATGAGTTTTAACAAGTGATGACATCATCCCGATTTTCACGGGCTGCTATAGAAATAGACCAGTGAGCAGAAAAATCACCATAACTCAAAATATAGAAATCCAATGATTATTAAAATTTGTATGGTTATACTAGACAGTAAGCTGAATCCAACAAGCTTTAAATCACTGAATTTGGATAAGTAACCACTGAGAAACACCTCTGACAAGATGAGTGAAAAAATCGGGTACCTGACAGAGAGGTGAAGATGAGCAGACCCTGTTGACTTCAAATGAACATAACTGAAGATTGCAACATCCAAATGACATGAAAATTTATGAGCATATAGTAGACTTATAGAGCTAACTTCACCAAGTTAAATCACTGAAAATGATGCACCAAGCTCAGAGAAAACATCTATGCAAGCTGACTGAGAAAACTGAAAGTAATGGCAGTGAGTAGTACACTTCACAAGAACATGGAAAGATGAACTCAAATAATCATGAAAATGAAAGTATATTGCTTGTACAGTACAATGACTTACTGATACATATGTGTGCCTTGTAATCACACCTTGATATGGCATAAATCTCAGCTCTTGGAGGTCTTCACATAGGTCTCTCTAACCATGACTAAAACTGCCATCTATTTATAGTTGAGTTTGGGAGGCTAACTTCCCTCAATCACTCTCCAATCAATCAATGATTGATTTGATTCTCTACCTACCACAAATCACGAATTCGTGGCTCCTCTTTCCATTCTTGATCAAGTGGACTCAACCACTTAAGATTCTCTTACTTTTACATTAAGTAAACTCTTCAAAAGTTACAAGAGGTAGTTCACAAGTGAACTTTACATACTCTTCTTTTTAAAGCTTCTTCTAAGACTTTGTGAGACTCAAGCCAATACTTAGGCTTGTCATAGACTTGCTCCAACAGACTCAACCGAGGAGACTTGAACATTAAACCATCAGCTAGAGATTCAGGTATGTTTAACACTAAAGCACTCCCTCTCGACCTATAGAGGAGTTCAATCTTATAATCTACATCTCCTCAGGTTTGGATTAATTGAAAGTGTGACTCTATAATGAAGGGCATAGTATTCACATGATCAACAAAATTTCGGACAAGCAAAGGTAAAACATCTAGCCCATATTAGGAATGAGGAGAGCTCGAAGGTCTAATGAGAAGAGCTCAAAGGTCTGTTAAAGATAGAACTCGAAAAGGATGGCCATAAGGCCAAATGAAGAGACCGGTTTGAATTGATGAAGCATTGCCACAACATGCACCACCCTTGCTATTGTAGATGGTGCCCATTAAAAATTCCCAAAAGGCTAATGAGAAATGTCTAGAAAGGGCATCATTTCATCGCATCACAAAGATGAAAACATGTCCAATTTGTGCGACCCGTGTGGATTGAACCCTCAACCCACCCCAGGGAAGAAGAGACTTTTGGTCAACTTTGAAAAATCTCCCAAAGAATTTTCTATTGAATAGATCAAGAAGTACAAGAATCTAGCCTTTTTTCTACATTTTATAATATTCATAATAGCCTTGTTTCTACGTTCTATAATATTTATAATCCAAGGAGATAAACTAAAAAAGAATGGATCCACCCAAATGAGAGGACAAGTTCATCAACTCCTTGATATTTCTTCTTAATTCTTTTGTATTTATTTTGCCTCTATTAATTAATTATTTTGCCTCTCTTAATCAATTTCTAGATTTAATGTTGAGAATAAATTTTGAAAATGAAAGAAATGTGACTTCAACAGGTCCATTTAAGTCGAGTTGTTTCAAATCTCATTTCATGATGTAAGGAAGAAAATCATAGTTGTATATCTACTTTGATTATCAAGCTTACATTTCATTTTTTTCCATAAGATAAATATTCTTTTTTCACATCTAACTCTAGTGCCTATAAAAAACATAATATATATATTAGCAAAAAAAATCCCCATCACATACCCTGATATACATCTCAATATGGCCATGAAGAGGTTCCATTGGTGCAAGGAGGGAGGCATTTCTCAGGAAAATTTGATTGCATAAGTTTTTCAAGTGGTCTTTGTCTAAATTATTTGGTGGAATGTGAAAATCACACATGTCGTTGGGAAAGTAGAAATAAAAAATACCACAAAAGCTAAAGGGAAAAGCATCAAGTCGCATAGGTTTTTGATTGATTTACAGTCTTTTGATCACACCTACATCAATACATAGTTTGTGGAAAATGACTCCCAAAAATTATCTCCTAGCATTAGCATTGTTGTGGAGGAAACCCATGGGTTAAGTGTTACATGTCCTACATGTCTATCATTAGTAGTGGTGTGGAGGAGACCCATGAGACTATGGGGCTACATGGGAGAGTAATGTGTGGGAGAAAATTTCATAAAATATAGCATATAATACTATAAAGAATAGTGGTTCCTCATGTGACTCATGATTTATCCACAATTATTCACAACTGCTGCGTGAAAAAAAAAAAAGACAAAAAAAATGTTTTTTCATAATATTCGATTGTTTGAGGATCGTGTTATAATTCAAAATCCTCTTGTACACATGCATAGCAGCTCAAAGGTCAATTTTTATGTGGCTTGAGATGCATGAAGGATATGTGGAGAAATGTAAGAATAGAACATTTGGATTGAGAATCATTTGATGTGGAAATGTGTCAGTGAAGATTTAGGACACGTTTTCCTCGTGGTCCATTAATTTTTTTATGTGGAAGTAATGTTCATGCTTTATTTTCAACCTTCCATACATTACATAGATGTTGGAAGTCATAGTGGATACAATGTGTGATGAAATCCTCCTCCACACTCGAGAAATGACCTACAACACACTTCGATCTCTACTCTACAAGTGTCCCGAATGACTATTCTACACATATCAGGTGCACTAACCTATCGACTTTAATCTCAATGTACTGGAGATAACTCAAGTTAGCTCAGGGATGTTTCTAAAAGGGTCTAGAGAGTCTTTGGAAAAACACTCTCTCCAATGGATATGAGGATTGAACCCAAGGCCTTCTCCTTGCCATCCATGAAGCTTAATCACAAGGTTAAGCACACCTTGTCTAATACTCAAAAGATCATGATGTTATCTTGACCCTAACATTTTTCAAGCTACCTTATAACATTTTTCACCCTTTGAAGAACATTTCCATCCTCAAAAATATGCTTCAATTTATAACTATGTAATAGTATCCCCCAGCCCATGGTCCAATCTGAGGAGCATGTTTCTCATTTCTACGATTCACCTCTTTTATAAGGAGGGGCTATTTCTTGAATTCAATATGAATAGAAGGCAATTCATGTGTGGTCCAATCCCTACCCAAAACATTCAAAACACCTCTATATTTGCACTTGTTAGGCTCAATCTAGTGCAAAGTATGAAAATAATGACAAGGATGGATTAGAAAACGTTCCCGGCCAATTCACTAATTCTAGTCTTATATGGGGACTTGGTGAAAAGGGTGGATCTTGAATACCTCTCCAAATTGCTATCTTGATCCATATAAGGGAACCTCTTGTGCATGGTTCCTAAATTTGATGGCTTCTCTAGCTATTTCAAAACTTTGAGAATTGTGTTCAAGTTCACTTGATTTTTTTTTGGAGGATTGAAGTTCTACTAAGCTTGGTGAGAACATCTAACTTAGATGTTTCTAGTATGTTCCTCTTCTAATCAACGTCCGCTTGCCTTTCACCTCACTAGAGGACTATTGGCAACCTTACTTCAATTGGACTAAAAAAAAAGCAAAATAAAATTTCTAGAATCATGTAATTGTCCAAACTTGGGACACTTTTCCAAAGACTTGAACTTAAGCTTGGGCATCCATGGAAAGTGCTTTGAACCACTAAGAGACATTCTTAATGAGGCCTTTTCACAAAACCTTATCCTAATTTTAAGTGAGAGTTGATGTTTTTAAAACTTAATTGGTTTTGAAATTTTCTTTTCCTTTCCTTAAACAATATCTAACTTCTAAGCTATGATCCAAAAACTTAAAAGATCAGCCTAGCTTTGGAGATAAGAATTCATTGATTTATCTACAATAAATTGGGTAGAACTTTCTCTTTTATCATCATTCTTTGGATGCATGTTGCTTGATTTATTACCTATCTAACTCATCATTTTCCCTATGGGAGATATCCTTTTGTCTACTACCAACATTATGTCCACATGTGGACTCATAGGGCTTACATCTATCATGGATAGATAATCTTACCATCATTGGCAACTTAACTGACATGCGGGAAGGAATAAATCAAGCTAAAGTTAGCTAGCAAATTTTTTTCTTAAGCCCTAAGTTAATCCTTCAAGTTTATGTGTCACATTTTAGCCTATATTTGTTTTGTACTTTATATAAAGTCTCTTTTCGGTGCCAAGGACTTTCAAGATGTCCAATCTTGAATACATTCCTAACTTGGTTTTTCATACTTCTTTAAAGTATTCTTCTTGAATACTTCTCTTGATTGTATCCTTTCTGGCGAGCAATCATCTAATATCTCCATAGATTCAATTTTCCCCTTTTCTCCTTTCTCGGCATGTTTTTATCTTTTAAATCATTTTACTTGAACTTGATTCAAAACTTTTACTTAATAAAGCTTTAGGCTTTCCATTCAGGTTAGAATGTGAGAATGTATCTCTCCTTATTTCTTTATCCTTTCTTTTTTGGGTTTAGGTACATTAACTCTATGTGCATTCAATAGTATAGGAATTGGGTGTGCCATGGTAAAATGGTGAATTCAAGTCCTTGAGGCACCTAGCCTCTCTAGCTAGCATCTCTTCACAAGAAGCATATGAAGCAAATTGCCCCATCTCTTGTGTTGCTAGATCAATCGTACATTCATCATTATTTTCTTCTCTCTTAATTCCCTAGACATGTCCTAAAAGATTTTGTTATGTATTCTCTAGGTCTTGGATCCTCATAGTCATGGAATCCATGGTCACATGAGATTCATGAACATATTGATCTCATAATATTTAGAAGAACAGGGCCATAAAGCTCTTATATAAAGTATTTTCTTTTGCCACTTTTTTTCTCACTTTGTGTGATTTTAGAATGAATATGTTGGTTATGTATACACATATAATGAAGTAAAAATAAAATAGAGTTTTTACAATGTCATGCGTAAGGGAATTCCATAACTATTATTATATTTTGCTAGTAATGAGTGTGAACACACTTAGAACTATCAAGGTACTTTCCACCTCTTTAACAAATTGTTTTCCTTGAGATCGTATATATGCTCATAACCCTAATGTCTCACTTATCTTTGAACATTCCACACTTATGAGTGTAGAGAGTACACGCGCAAAAGCAAAATGAAAAGAAGTGTGTACTCACAAAAGAAAGAGTGTGAGAGACTCAAACTGAGTAGACCAAGAAATGGGTAAACTCACATGGATTAGAAATGAGCTTGCCAAGAGCATGGGGTGGGCTCTTCAAGCCTCTAACCAAGTACAAATGGGGGGAGAGGGCCTCCTTATATAGATTTAAGATGGGCTCTCCAAAGTACATCTCATGTGGGATAATTCCTCTTGAAGGAGAATGAGTATAATGGTGGAAGATGGCAAGGTACCTAAATATAGAAGAGATACAATATAAAATGGAAATAAACTAGAAATGGAGTGCCTACTAGATACAAAATGGATATTGACTCATGCAGATACAAATGGAAATGATGTAGGAGCAATCATGTCATCAATACCCCCTCTGCAACTCCATTTTGGAGTGCCTAAATGTTGTAGAGGTCCACCAAGCACTGGAGTGGAACTGGAGGTAGAGCCTTGGTGAACATGTCTCCCAGGTTCTCTTGAGAGGTACACTGCTCCAGAGTAATCTCCTAAGAGATGAGCTTCTCATGGATGAAATGGTAATGGATCTCGATATGCTTCATCTAAGCATGGAACACTGGATTCTTGGCGATGGCCAAGAATGACCCGCTATCTGTGCGGATGCATGTTGGTGAAACTTGCAAAACACCAATGTCATATAATAAACATCAATGCTAGATGGCCTCACATGCTGTGAGGCTGGATGCTCGGTACTCGGCCTCGATGGATGACATAGCAATGATCGGTTGCTTCTTACTTGCCCAAGAGATAGGTCTTGAGCCAAGCAAGAATATGTACCCAGAATTAGATAAGCAAGAATCAGGATCACTAGCCCAATCTGAATCTGAATATTCAACAAGTTTGATTCCCCCTCTATACCAAAGGCCATGAAAGGGCAAGCTATCGAAGTAGTCTCTGAGTAGCATCCTAATGAGTTTGACAAGTCTAATGTGCAAACTGAATGAGAATACCAACTGTATAGACAAATATCAGATCTAGTGTTGGCAAGGTAGAGTAATGATCCAACAAGTTGTCGATAAGTATGCACATCCACAAGTGATGATGAATCCTCTAGTGTGAGCTTGATGTTTGGATCAAGTGGTATAGATACTGAGTGACACTTTTCCATGTTATATCTGGAAACAAGATCAGAGTAGTACTTCTTATGTGATAGGAATATGCTATCTTTTGTTTGCCAAACTTCCATACCTAAGAAGTAGTGAAGTAGTTCAAGATCTATCATAGAACACTCAAGGTGAAGCTATGTGATGATGAATTGGATGTGTTCTTCATCTGAGCCTATCAAGATCAAGTCATCTACATAGAGGATGATGATGGCCACTAAGGACTCATTCTAATAGATGTATAAGTTTGCATCGGCACTGCTTCTTTGAAAACCTTTATCTTCGAAGAACTTGTGAAACTTTTCATACCAGGACTTGTGTGCTTAGTTAAGTTCATAAAGTGCTTTGTGAAGCTTGTAGATGATCTTCCTTTCCTTTAATATTGAAGCCTTCAAGTTGTTCAACATATACTTCTTCTTGAATATCTCCATTGAGAAAAGAACTTTTGACGTCCAAGTGGTAGATGGGCCACTTGAAATGTGTACTTAGTGCTAGAATGATTCTAATAGTGGTAAACCTTGCAATAGGGGCAAATATTTCTTCGTAATCAATGCCATGTTGTTGCTTATATCCCTTAGCTACAATTCGTGCTTTGTACTTGTCTAATGTGCCATCTAACTTGTACTTAACTTTATAGAGCCACTTAACTCCTATGACTTGATGATTTGTGGGCTTAAGAACAAGTGTCCAAGTCTTTTTCTTCTCGATTGCATCCATTTTGGCTTTCATAGCTTCTTCTTGATTGCTCACTATAGCCAATGAATATATGCTTTTCAGACTTGGACTATAGCTTAATTTGATCTTCTTTTGGCACATGGACAAATGCTTCACTTCTAAATACTCAAAAGTAGTTGACATTAGGCTTTCTTTCATAGTAGGCTTCAAAGGGTGTCTTGTTGTGCAATGCACTAGTGAAGCCTCAATTGAGTATGTGCATGGTAGTGTGCACTACTTCTACCCAAAACTTGTAGGGTAATTCTTTGTTGTGAAGTATGGTTCGCACCATTTCCATCACACTTTGGATCTCTCACTCAGCTACTTCATTCTAGAATGGAGTGTGAGGTTGATTGACTTGTCTTTTTGTCCCTTTTTGCTTTAAGAAATTGTCAAAGTCATGATTGATAACTTCACCACTGCCATCTGATCAAATAGTCTTGATTGTTTTTTATGCTTCATTCTCAATCGGGTGATCCATTCTTAGAACTTAGAGAAAGTGTCTCCCCTCGACTTCAAAAAATATATCCAATGTATGTAGAGTGGTCATCTACTAAAAGAAATAAGTAGAGTGATCCACTACTAGGGCTAAAGGGTTCCTAGCTCATGTGGAAGCCTCCTTGGGAATGGGAGCCATGTGTTGCTTGCGTTGGGTGCAAGCTTGGCAGACATCATTGACTTGCCAAATTGTGGGCAATCCTTTTACTATCTAAGATGAGAAAATCCTTGATAAATATGAAGTGTGGCCATACCTTTGATGCCAAGGGCTAGATATTGACTCCTACAATAGAAAGCAGGAGAGTTTGTGTAGCCCTTTTCTTCTATGCCTTGTGCGATGATGTCTTTGGTGTTAGGGTCAACGACCTTTACAGAAGTGTTATCAAATAACACTTATTTATTGTGATCGGTGATGGCCTTGACTAATAGTAATTTTGTGCACAAGTTAGGAACAAATGAGACATTGGATAATGATTTGCACTCCCCTCGGTCATTGGTTATTTGTACTTTGTCTTTCCCTTCAATGGGTAGGCTCTTGTTGTTGCCTAGGTAAACTTTGCTAGTATGGTCCTCAATCTCTTGAAAACAATCCCGATCCTTACACATGTGCGATGTCGCTCCACTGTCAAAGATCCATTCTTGAGATGAACTTGAAGTTACTAGGGCATTGGCTTTTGAGGATATAAATAGGTCTTCACTGGAACAGTGGGATCTATGGTGAGATGTTTTTGATGGGTTCTTGGAACTAGAGGGCTTTGATGTATGCTTATTCTTGTAGCAAAATTTCTCCAAGTGCCCTATTTTTTCATAGAAATTACAACGAAATTTCTTTGTCGAAGTGTTGGAACCTTGCTTGAGTGCATTGCTAGTATTATGACTAGCATGTTTGCCCTTGTGGAAGGGTCCCTTAGTCTTTGTGGTTGTCTCTTGTGAGGAAGCTGACTTTCCTCGCAAGTCATGGAGGACCAAAAGTCGAGGAATCTCTTCCCAAGTGAGTTCTTGACCTCTGTTGTATAGAGTGGTCACAAAAGTCTCATAAGATCAAGGAATCTTGTTGAGTAACATCATGGCCATGTCTTCACTTGAGATCTTGCATCCACAAAGTGCCAACTTTCTTTGGTAATCTTCAAATTGGTCTATAACTTTTGTGATGGTGTCTTGTGGACATATAGTGAGATTGTGAACTTTGGCCTTTGAAGCATAAATCTTAGAAGGTGTTTTATCTTCATATAGATTTGCTAGAGTATCTCAAGCTTCTTTTGAAGTCTTACATGCAATGATGTGACCCTTTGTGAATTCATCACATGCGAAGAGAAGTTGGCCTAATGCCCTTTTATCTTTAACGTTCTATATATTCCAAGCTCCTAGATTGCTTTCCTTATCGGGCTGTTGTTCTGTTCCTTCAACTACCTCGTACAATAGGTTTGTATAGAGGTAAGCCTTAATGGTGTCCTTCCATCGATGGTAATTTGTGCCATTTATTCTTTCATCTTTTGGCATGAAGCTCAGCGTAAAGGAGGGTAAATATAATTGAATTGAGGATGTTGCATTTGAAATTGTTGATATTGTTACCATTGAAACAAAGTTACACTTGCAAAAAAAATGAAGTCAAATTTGCACAAAAAATTGAGTTGGGGTAGGGGTGGGGGGCTTAGATTAGCCCTACACTTGCTCCAAAAACGAGGTAGACACCTTGGAGAGGGGGGCTTAAAATAGCCTGACACTTGTACAAGAGTGAGACGAGTCGATGCAAGAGGAGGTCTTAGAGTAGTCCACTGCACACCCAAAAATTCACACTTGGGGACTTAGAGTAGCCTCCCTAGGCACACATAGAATACTCCTTCTTATATTCCTTGTTGTTACAAGAGTATAAAGCACTTATTTCCAAATGATGTGCCAAAATTTGAGGGTTAAAACCCTTGGGAAATACAATTGAAGTTCTTAGATGCAAAAGTTGATGCTTTAGTAAGGGGTGCCAAAAAAAATGTACCCAAAAAGGGAAGGTTGTTAGCCTAGAAAAATGTAACGGAAGTGGCTTTAGCAAAAAATTGTTCTTATATTTGGTTCACAAGTGTGGTGCTTAATGATCTTTAAAATAGGTATGCCCACGTGAATTTACAACAAAATGAATGCGGTCCTTGGAAGTTCACAAAACAAGCAAAGGGATAAGGAGAATAGGTGGCGTGCTGATCTAGATCACTTCTCGTGTGAGTGATAAAACTAGTTAAGGAGGCATGGCATCATGCATGATTTCACATACACTATTGACTTGAGTGACTTGAAAATAGAAACATAATTGAATCTCCACATGAACCCCCATAAATGTGTGGCTGTTAACTCTCTCTCTCTCTTTATGCTGCGAGATTTTTGTGGGAACAACATGAGAAGAGACATGGTTCACTCTCTCGCTCTTTCTATCTTTATCATTATCTCTCTCTATGTCTCCCTCAAGTAGAGATGGAGCATGTGCAACTTGCTCTCTTTGTGTTCAGTTTCTGACCAATGAAGACGTGGCTATGATGCTAGTGCCAAAGACAAATGAATTAGTTATCAGCTCAGGTCACCACCATGGCTCTCTTTCGGCCTTGTTGTAGAGACCGTCACCAGAGCTCAATTTTACTTTGAGCAATAGAGATGTGCAAGTGTGAGGATTTTGCCTCTAATTATAACAGAGACCTCTCTCTCTCGTGCTCTATGTCTTCCTTCGAATTAGCCCAATCAACATTACTAAAGCCCTTCACCTATAATCCTTCATCATATCTACAAAACAAGGCATGATTGGCTGTGTGCTTCACATATATTAGGACTCGTTTGGTTGAATTTAAATGTTGACTTGTTGGAGTTTGCATAAATTGAGAAAGAACTCCAATGATATACCACAAATCTGGTCTTGTGATCGTTGCATAGATCAATGAACCTATAATACTCCTATATGTAGTTATATCATGTAACTTCTCTCCATCATTTGAGCATAGCTTCACATTTGTGTCCATAGGTTGACTGAGTGGTTTGCATCCACTCATTCCAAATCTGAAAAGAACATTCAACAAGTACTTTCTTTGCATCAAGTAGATGCCATCTTTCCCATAGACTACCTCAATGCCTAAAAAATGCTTCAGCTCACCAAGATCTAAAATTTTAAACTCCTTACCTAGTTTTCTTTTCATCTATTGTATTCCTGCAACATTACTTCATGTTATGATGAGATCATCAACATATATGTAGATGTATGCTTGCTTGTCATCTTCTTTCTTCATGTATAGAGAAGGATCTGCACTAGTTGGACTATACCCACACATTGTGAGGTACTCAACCAATCTTTGGTTCCAAGCACGTGGTGCTTGCTTCAGCCCATACAAAGCTTTCTTCAATCTGTGAACAAAATCTGGATGCTTTTTATCTCCAAATCCAATCGGTTGACTCATATATACCTCTTCTTGAAGTTCTCCATTGAGAAAATCACTTTTTATGTCACGTTGGTACAATGACATGCTTCACTCATTGCAATCAAGGTTCTAATTGTTCCCTTATTGGCAACCAGGTTGAAAGTCTCTTCATAGTTGATGCCATGAGTCTGCTTGAATCCTTTTGCTACTAGTCTAGATTTATGCCTAGCTAGAGAACCATCAACATTTCTATTTATTTTAAACACCCATTTATTTGGAACAATCTTCATACCTTTAGCCTTTGGAACGAACTCCAATGTGTGATTGTCCTTGAGAGCTTTCATCTCTTCTTGCATAGCTTGCTGCCATTATTTTTGTGTACATGCTTCTTCATATGCATCCGGTTCTTTGTCTTTGACCACCTGTGTCATACATGCAAAATTCTTTGTAATAAAACTATCATAGCTCAACCTTTGAACTAGATACCTTGCTCTTGAAGACCTCCTTACATTTCCTTTTGAAGATTTCTTTTTCAACTAGTTCAGCTTTACTTTTGGTGTAATCACCTCTTCATACTCTTCTTCACTTGCATTTGAATCACTATTTTGGGCAGCACTTTCAGCTTCAAATCTTTCATAACCTGATGTTGGTGATGAGGAATGACTCCTTAGTCTCCCCTTCCATGTTGAGCTTTCTCCATGTGATGTAGAAGCTTCTAGACGTGATATTTGAGTGCTTGTTTGCTGAAATTCTTCTTGGACAACACCTCCATAATCTCATAATTTTCTCTTTCCCTTTGTCTCCAAATCATGGTCTTAGCTCATCAAATACCACATCTCATTAGACTCATAGCTCCTTTATGATCAAATTGTAGCACCTATATCCTTTTTGTTCCAATGAATATCCAATGAAAATACATTTTTCCAACTTTGGCTCCATCATTGTCCTTAGCTGTTGAGGAATGTGAACATAACACACACATCCAAAAACTTTGAGATGTGTAAGGTCAGGTTTCTTACCGGAATAAACCTCCTCGGGAGTTAAATTATGCACTCCAACCATTGTGCACTTGTTCATCAAATAAACAGTTGTACTAACTGCTTCAGCCCAATAGTTTAGTGGAACCTTCATCTCGTTGAGAATGCATCTTGCAAATTCTATGATACATTCTATTTTTCCTTTCAACAACTCCATTTTGTTGAGGCATGTACCTACATGTAAATTGTCGCTTGATGCCATTTTGATAAAAAAAAATCTTGAAAATTCTTTGGAGAAATATTCTCCTCCTCCATCAAACCTCAAGTTCTTTATGTACCATTCTGTTTCCTTTTCTACGTCTACTTTAAATCTCTTGAACATAGAGAACACATCTGATTTTCGTTTTATGCAGAAAATCCATACTTTTCTTGAATGATCATCAATAAAAGTGATAAAATATCTATTACCAGTCATCAATGGTTGTTGTCATGGTCCCCATACGTCTGTGTGTATCAAGCCGAGGACATTCCTTGCCACAATTGCTCTTCTTGAATGGTTGTTGAGTTTGCTTTCCTAGTTGGCATGCTTCACAAAACTCATGTTGTCTAACATCATTGAATCTTGGAAGACCTCTTACCACTTCATGGTTGCTCATGTCCTTGAGCTTGGGAATGTTGATATGTCCAAACCTTTTGTTCCACAAATCAATTTCAACAATCCTCTTGTTTCCAAATTGAATATACATCACTTTTCCATGTGGTTATTGAATGTCCAAGGTGAACATCCTACCTTCTTTCCTTCCTTGAGCAATTATCTTGAATCCTATCACTTTTCCATGTGGTTATTGAATTTCCAAGGTGAACATCCCTACCTTCTTTCCTTCCTTGAGCAATGATCTTGAATCCTTCTTTTGGATTCTTTAGAAAGCAGCCTTTTTCATTGATGATAATATGATATCCTTTCTCTACCATTTGTCCTACTAAAATCAAAATCTTTGCAATAGTAGGAACATGAAGAACATCAAACAATACCTTCTTGTCTCCAAGCCAACATGCTTGCCATTTTTCATCATCACTTCTTCGACGTTGATGGAGAGTGTTAATCTCCAAAAGAATAACCTACTCTTGTGATTAGAGCACCTCTATACCAAGAATAAGTCAAAAACTTCACAACACAAAAGTCTGCTGCACAATTTCTTCAAATTAATCTATCAAACACGTAAAGTTTTTTTATGAAACTTTGTATGGAGTGTCGCCTAGAGATTGCGCACCTCCTTCGAGTGAAATTACTTTAAACGCTTTAGTATAACTTGAGAAATCAACTTCACAAGTTACCTATGTCTGAAACTGTCATTCTGAACAGTCTATTTTACACCTGCAACTTCTAAGACTTAGTTCTCCTTGAATAGAACCCGTTTAAGCAAATGCTTCTGGTTACGAGTAGCTTATCTTCTAACTTAAAGATTAAGCCCTCACTCATGCAAAACTTTAAAGTATGCACTGAGAAATGATCAAAACATTGATCACTGGAAATGTGCCTGTTTCAGTAAACTTTGAACACTCAACACATATGAATGTTCCTACTAACAATTCTCCTAGCCTGTTTGCAATTAGACTATGAAACTCAGGTCACAGACACATTAACTACTAACTTAGATATCCTCAAAAGGATTTCACAAATCATCTATCACAGATGAAGAATACACAGAAATTTCGGCGCAATATTTCTTCGATTACTCAGAAAGTTACAGTTGAGTGATGAGAGGAAAACTCAACTAACTTTTCATATGTCTCATGACATCTAACTTCTCATTCTTCTCATACTTCTCACTTTTCTTCTCATTTTCTCATATATGCCTCTCATCTATGCCTCTCTCTTTTTTCTGCCCCGACAGTTTCTAAGGTATTTATAGATAAATTTGTACAACCTTATGACGATGACTATACTTACTGTACATATGTGTACATCTTTTTCCGGTTCTTCTTCCAAGATCCAAGAATTTGTATTTTCTTCATTCTTTCATCTTTCAACTCTTCATAAACAGAAAACTATAAAAGTGATCATTTCCGGTAACATTCCGGTGACTTTACTGTGAGTTTCCGGTACTGTTCCGGTACTGTTCCGGTGACCTTTTTAAGGAAATTTTTGATGAAGTTTCTGCGGACTTAAAGACCTTCAATTGTTGATTGTCTTGCACCAACAGACGTGTTGTACTCATGCTTCATGGCAAGCATGGTTTGCTTGTCTCCTTCACTTGATGTACTCACATAGCTATTTTGGCTCCTTCGGTTTCCTCCATTCAGCCTTCCATTCTTTTGTCAGCAATCATTTGCATAAGTTGCCTCCTTTTTGTGAAATATATATGATCTTGCTTCTTTATTTTTTTACACAACCTTCATCGAACGCTTTGGTATCGAAACAGAAATAGTTCACCATGGCTGACTTCTAGAATGCTCCTTTGTTGTAGTCTTTGACTAAGTTGTTTGTTTGGTGCGTCTTTGTGGCCCTCTTACAAGAGTAGAGGATAGCTCAATCTTGCATATCTAAATCTGCTTCACTCTAGCTGTCACCTTGTTTTGGTCTATCCTCTAGCTAAGAGAGTTGACTATTTGATTTCTTTGTTTCACAGTTTTCAATGCGTGATTCATCTCAATTACCATTGGAAAAGAAGGGAGTTCCACTTTGTCTTTGATCTTTTATCGAGATTAACAGCCCTCTGCATCACAAAGACTTGGACAAGAACATCATCATTATCTTCATGTGTGCTTCTAGAAGGACCAAGAGTTGGCGCCTTTCCGAATTCCTTGAGTGTTTGATTTGTTAATTCAACTGTGATTCTTTGCTAGTTCACCCAAACCTAAAAAAGTCCAGTTCTTAGGTTAACTCGGCCGAATAGTCATATATCCAATCTTGACCCAAGATGAGAGGTTCCATGACGTCCCCATCTTTGCAAACTAGCACTTTAATTATCATCTGGAACTCTTGAATGAAGATAGGAAGTTCCACCTTGTCCATGCAAGGGTTTTCCACACCTCCAAATCCTATGAGATAAGCTTCAATAGGATGGATGTTCAATTCAAAGTCTTAATAGTAGAAAAATCTAACTACACTAGTGGTCATGCCTGAGTCAATCGATGCGTTTAGAGTTTTCTCGTTCTTGCCTTGTCCTACCTTTAAGGTTAGAAAAGGACGTCTATTTACTATCTTGTGATGGGTCCCACTCGTCGTTTGGCACATGGCCATGTGATATGTTAGTGCCTCATGAATGTTTTTCTTAGGTTGATTTCTACCTGGTCTTCTTAGATTCATACGTTGGATGCATTCTAAGGCTTTTGCCTAAGCTTGTTCTTGAATTCATCTTTCTTCTTCCTTGCACTTATTTGCTGTGTTGAGTCGCTTAAGAATTTCCTCAAATAGGGGTTCCTAGTATAACTTCACTCAGCATCCACTAATGTAGTTTTGTAGTATATCACCCTCAAGGTTGGCTAATTGGATAACTCCACTTGTTGAGAATTTATTAATAATCATGGATCCATAGCTACACTTTTCCAATTTCCTTGCATGTTGCTTCAGTGTATACACTAAGAATAAGTTTCCTACCTTCAAACCTTATCTTTCACATGTGCATCAAAGTAAGTCTTTTGTCCTTTTTTTGTATGTGTAAATCCCAATGGATGCTCTTAATCTAGTTTCTCGTAGTTGCTCTAAGTAAAAAATTATAGAAGAGAGCTCATAGCTGGTCCATTTATGCTTTTGTGCCACTTTTAAAAAGGGTCTCATGAAATCTAAGGGCAACACCACATTCTGACAATATACCATCTGAAAGGGTGTGGCTTGGAGTACCGTTTTATAGGCCACTTGATATAACCATACAACATGGTGTAGCTATTTGTCCCAATCAGAATGTTTATTGTTTAGCAACTTAGTCAAAATCGTGCAAGATATGGGGCAACTTCATGTGAATGACCATGAATTCTTGTAACAAGTATTCAATGACCTCATTCAAGAAATGGGTACCACACTCACTGACCAGTTCTATTGGTAAACCACATCTTGTAAAAACATTTTCAAATAGAAACTTGGCTATGGTTTGTGCATCAATGTTCCAGGCAACTTTTACTTCTACCCATTTTGTTAAATAGTATATGGAAACAATAATATATTCAGAATGTGAAATCTTAGTTGGGTCAATGGCATCTTGTCCTTACGTATCAAATATTGAGTTTGATAACAAATGTCACACTTCTTCACATAGTTATGAGAATCCATGTGGAGGATTGGGCACCAAAATCCTACAAATAGTATCACTTTGATCACTTGGTCTGGTCCAAAGTGTCCCCTTGCTACACTTGTGAGCCGTTTCCAAGATCCTAAGATATTCACTCTCATGGACACACAATCTTATGTATCCATCTGTTCCCTGTTTGTATAAGTTATCTCCAATAAGAGTGTAGTCTAGTGCTTCCTGCCCTAAGCTCTTGTGTCTTGCCAATGTCATCTCTTGAGGGAAAGCCTTCGTGCTCAAAAAATTTACCAAAGGTTCGCTCCAATCTGGTATTAATGATACTTGATATAGAGTGGCATGTTCCACTAGCAACCCAACATCACAAATTGGGCATTCCTTGCACATCCTATCAACATTCCATCATTAGCCAATATATGCCTAATGTATGTAGAGTATCTAGGATTCGATGCTAAGAATGATGTTGCTTCAGTGCACCTACATGTGCTAATTGCAACCACTTTGCATGCATCTTCTTCTATGCAACAAGCTAGTACGCCTTGATTAGTGTGCTTATAGACACTTGCTACCAATATGATGCCATTCTTGTTATAGTGGATAGATTTACAAAGATTGCACACTTCAATCCAGCTACCAAGGCAATCATAGGTTCAACCACTACTAGACCTTTTCTCAAATACAGCTTTAAGCTTCATGGATTTCCTGATGATAGTGTCAGTGATCGAGGTCCACAATTCATATCCAGCTTTTGGAACAGTCTTTGCAAGCTCCTTAGTGTTCAAGTTAAACTATCTACAATCAATCATCCATAAACTGATGGACAAATAGAATGGGTGAATGAAGTCCTATAACAATATCTTTGTTGCACCATCAGCTATCATCAAAATGATTGGTTTGAGCTCTTAACATTTGTAGACTTTTCTTATAACAAAAACATTCATACATCTACCAAGCATACTCCCTTCTTTGAAAATTATGGTCAACATCCAAGGATAGATATACAACTCTTAAATCATATCAAGAACCCATCTGCTACAGATAAGGCCCATTACTTGATGGATATTCACAAAGAACTCAAGGAAGAGATCCATAGAGCACAAGACCAATATAAGTATTATGCAGATCAGCTTTGTGTTCACAATCTAGCCTATCACATTACAGATAAAGTGTGGTTACTCATAAATAATCTACAAACTTCAAGGCCTTGTGCAAAAAGAGACCATGAGAGATTTGGTCCATTCACCATCTTGGCCGAGATTATTACAGTCACTTTCAAACTCTAGTTACCAAGTACCATGAGAATACATCCAATTTTCCATGTGCCCATGTTGGAACCATATCTGATTTCACCATTGAGGGGGGAGAGACCTAGTCCTTCACCACTTCTCAATATTGATGATCATGAGAATTCAAAGTTGAGCATGTCCCAGATTTTAGAATATCGTGAGGAATAATGGAGCACCTTGTTCATTGAAAAGGTATGACATCAATGATCATACTTGGGAACCTACAAAAAACCTTCAAGGACCACAAATCAAGGTTTGAGAATTTCATAAGAAAAATCCAATCAAATCGAGACTAGAGAACATGACCTCTCCTCTTGGGGCTTGTCGCTTGAGGGGGAGGTGATGTCATGGATTAAGGAGACCATCCTAAACCTAAAATTCTGTGTGACCTTCTATATCTCATGATTGGTTTAGAATTTGGAGAAACTAATTCTTCCATTGTGTATGGAACGTGTGAGAACTCTAAGATTGACTATCTACTTGCTTGATTTTGATATCCAAAGATCATGCTTTGAGTTGATGACATCATTAATTCATAACCACCATCGATGAGCCCTAAGATGACCTCTCCTCTTGGAACCTGCTGCTTGAGGGGGATGTGATGTCATTGATTAAGAAAAGCATCTTAAACCTCAAATTCCATGTGACCTTCTATATCTCATGATTGGTTTAGAATTTGGAGAAACTAATTCTTCCATTATGTATGGAACATGTGAGAACCCTAAGATCGACTATCTACTTGCTTGAAAACCTATTTAAAGGGGGGTTGACCACATACATACTCAATCTTTCCAATACTAGTCTTAGGAGCTCAAGGAGTCATGATCACCAAGTACTTTCAAGTTCTAGTTCAAGTTCTAGTTCAAGTTCTAGTCATGTCCTTTGCTCCAGTCTCGTATGTTGGACATCTCCCTTCTCCTATTGTAATGTCGTAGTATGAAATCCTTTCCAATTATTCCTTGTAACTAGTTCATCTCCTTGACAGGAGTTCTTGTAAACCAAAGATCTTGCTTCATACCTATGGTCCTTGAGTTGTGGGATCTTCTGATGTATCATCTCTAGTTGAGTTACTATACTATCAGTCTCGAGCTCTGGGACTTCTTGTATCAGTTATATATTGTTCTATCATTTCGCTACATGGGTGATCTTGTAATCAAAAGTGTAATTACAAAATCTTGTCTAGTCTACTTAGAGGGAAAAATCTAGTGCTCCCATGATAAGTACCACATGACACTCATGTGAGGAAAGATACTTATAGGAGGGTAAGTACATGGTGGGGAGAACCATCTCACACATTTTAGGAAAAAAGTCTTTTTTTGTATGAGAATCATCATCTCCTTGCCAAGGGTCTGGCTATGGTTTCTAGTCTACAACCACACCAAAAATAAAGGACCATTGGTCTATTTGATATTGTCATTCTTTTGGTTTCATTTGCTCTCATGCGAGGGATACTCTACTAGATTTTTGTCAAGATTCTATTGCACCTTGCTTGGTCACCTTGAAATGTTGGTGATGAGATTTATGCTCTAGATTTTATGCATTCAATTGATTTACATGTAAGAGAAATTCAGGTTGCATGATTACCTCTCTAGTTCGATAATATGACTTGGTTTTTTCATACAAATATGTAGATCCTATTTTGGTGTAATATTAGCTTGTGCTAGACTTTGTTTTGTTGCTAGCACGATGTCTTCGATGTTTGATAGCATTGAATTTCAAACTTGGAAAGCTTAGATGTGGTGAAATTTGGTTGCAAAGGTTACACATATACATGCATGTTATTGCACACAGGTCTTGGAACATGCCCAAGCATGGGGTTACGTGAGAGTCATCATTGTGTGCACGTGCATGATGGTTTGGAATTTGACATCAAGGGTGCATGAGGTATATTCCTTCCACTTCCGATTGGTGCATGATTTATGATTATACATGTATAATGTGCCAATATTACCTATGAGCTTGATTTTTGTTGGCCAATTGTAGGACATTAGTTCAAGTGTATTGCTTGCTAAGCATCTTTTTTCAATTGCCATTTTGGAAAATCGGATTGGGAATAGCATTCAATCTTCCAATGGAATTGAGATAGTGTATCCTTGTAGAACAGTGGTGAGTACCAAAATCAATGAGAACCCAACCTCAATTTCTCAACCAAGAAGACAAGGGCGTGATAGAAAGATAGGGAACAAGTGATGCATGTAAATGTGAATGTGGGAAGCACAAGAATGCATGCACACACACACACTAGGAAGAATAAATAGAGTGGAGAAGTGGAGTCTTTTCATTCATGAGCATACAAGTTACAAAAGCTCTTTAAAATCTCCAACCGGGCCTACATGCATCAGATGTCCCATCTCGACTTGTGTCTGTCAATGAGTGAGGTCCTCAACTTGTTGTTGGAGACCCTGAAGTGATGATACAATGTGTTCATAAGCATTCTCCATGATGCTTGGTCTTGGATAGAGGTTAGTCTCGCCAAAATGTCAAGGGAGCACTAGATTGTGATGTCTGACTACATTAAATAAGATTTTGGAAATATACTTTTGATTACAAGAACACCGACGTAGGGGAAATAATACAAGGATATATAACTGATACAAGATCTCCCACAACCCGGGACTGATAGGTATGGATAACTAGACATCCCACAACCAGAGACCGTAGGTATGAACCAAGATATCTTGATTACAAGAATTCCCTTCAGGGATATGAAGATAAAATTCCTTCAAATATTTATGGTTTAGATGAGGAGTTTCACAATCTCACTATTCTTCTCAAGAAACCATCACAAAGGCAATTGCACAATTTAAAGATTATCAAAGAAAGTAAGCACTTTGTGGACGAAAGATCTCAAGTGAAGACATGACCATTCATTTGGCCAACAAGCCTCAGAAGTCCTATGAAAATTTTATGACCACTCTTTATAACAAAGGTTGTTGCAGAGAAAATAGAGCACTAAAGTGAAGCCCCAAAATTTTCAAATTATGGGCACAATTTTCCTTCTTCAAATGCTTACAAAAATTTCTTGAAAGCCATGTAAATGCACTAAAGGAGTCCTCTAGATGCATAAATCCCAAACAATGTATTATAATCCTTGCAAATAGTAGGAAGTTAGGGTTTTTACAATAAAGTGTCAGTCTCTTGTGTGAACGGAAAATTTTTAGGGCACATGTATATAAGTCATTTTGTGATTCTTTGTAAAGACTTTTGGCCATTGTGAGCAAGAGAGCTTTGAATTTTCGAATTTGCTTCTTCTTCCTCTTGCATATTTTTGCTTGTGAGCTTGCATGTGTGTTTGTAGCTTGGAATGTGTATGGAAATGAGGCATGCAAATCAGCCTTAAAATCAACAATATGCCTCTGATGAGGTCAAGTGAGTAGCATGTCATCAACATAAACCACAATGATCAGAAGTCATCATTAGCACGCTTAACATATAAGGTGCTTTCAGTTGGGCTGTTCTTAAAACCATGTGCAATCAAATATGCATGTATCTTTTCATACCAAGCACGTGGTGCTTGCTTTAAGCCATATAATGCCTTCTTTATCCTGCACACCTGGTTCTCATGCCCTTTCTACACAAAGCCACGGGGCTGAAAAACATACACTTCTTCATGCAAGTCACCATTCAGAAATGCTGTTTTGATATCCAATTGATGTACATTCCAACCATGATGAGCTACAAGTGCACATATGCTACGAACAGTAGTCATTCGACAAGTAGGTGCAAAGATCTCATCAAAATCAATGCCTCTTTCGTGTGCATAAACCTTTGCAGCAAGTCCATCCTTATACTTGTCAACTGTACCATCAGGCTTATGCTTCAGCTCGTATACCCACTTAGTTCCAATGGCCTTCTTGCCGAGAGGCAAGTCACGTAAAGACCAAGTACCACTCTTCATTATAGCATCATATTCCGATTGCATAGCAACCATCCAATTTTTTGAATTTTGTGCTTCATCAAACAAAACAGGCTCATTCTCATCACAGAGACTAGATGCAGCCTGATGCAAAAGAAGCATTATGAGAACCTGAACGAGTACAATATGATAGAGATGCATCTAATTTGCTATCATGCAAAATCTGCACCAGCCATTTTGGCATAGTTTTTGCCTGCTCAATATCAGCTCTCTCATCAACAAGTGCATCATGTAAATCTGCATCAGAAATGGAATGATCTGCATCATGACATGAAACCTGCAAAAAGAGGCAGCAAAGTATCATACATGTCTTTGGAGCTAACAGATGTCTCCTTAGTACATGAAAGCAATGGCTAAATAGCATCTTCCACAAAAACAACATCATGGCTAACCAAAATGCGTTTAGTTTGTGGATGATACAGATGATAGCCTTTACTTTTAGAACTGTACCCAACAAAAATACATTTTACTGCTTTATCGTCCAATTTTATGCGATGTTGTTTGGGCACTAATGCATATGCCAAACAACCAAAAACATGCAAATGAGCAACAAATGGCTTGCAATCATGCCAAGCCTCATATGGAGTGATAGATTGCAGTGCTTTAGTGGGACACCTGTTAAGTACATATGTTGCACACATGACAACCTTAAGCCAGAAAATATGTCGTAAAGCCTGACTCTTGACCATACACCTCTCCATCTCCATGAGTGACCTGTTCTTTCGTTCAGCAAATCCGTTCTGTTGAGGTGTATGGGGCACTATACATTGGTGTTTTATCCCACGTTCAACCAAAAATGCATTAAAATTAGAAGACATATATTCCCCCCCTCGATCAGAACAGAGGGTTCCCATTTTTCATGCTGATAGATTTTTAGCCAAAACCAAAAACTGTTTGAAGCACATGAACACTTTAAACTTTTCCTTCAATGGATATACCCATGCATGCCTAGAGAAATCATCAATGAAAGTCACGAACTAAAGATAATTTCCAAAAGAAAGTGTCTGCATAGGACCAGAGACATCACTATGTACAAGCTGCAATTTTTTAGTAGCTCGAACTGAATCATCTTTTGGAAAGGACGAACACTGCATTTTTCCTAAAATACAACCTTCACAAACATGTTTTCTAGGTGCCTCAAGTTTGGGCAAAGAGGATACCATTTTAGATTTCTGCAGGCATAGCAAACTAGCAAAATTCAGATGACCAAAGCGTGCATGCCAAAGCTTTGCATTTGACATAGCCTGAGAATCATGTACTGCACATGCCCAATTATTTATAGATCTTTCATGGTCTATGAGGTTATACAACCCACGACATAAAATGCTAGAAACAATAATCCTATAGGGGCAGGCTTGAGTGAAGAGAAGAAATTACGCTACAAGGTAATATGTTTGGTCACCCCACTATCAAAGTACCAAACATCTGAGTCTACTGCAGACATGCAGTGATCATGAGAAGATGGGTCAAAACTGCAAATAGTAGTAAACACCCATTCTTCTTCTAGCACAAGATTAGCAGACTTTGTTTTTGGTGTAGAGGCCTCTGCAACAACCATTCCAACCTCTTTCTTCTTTGCCTCTTTAGAAGCCAGTTTTGGATATTTCTTTATGATATGATCATTTCCTTTACAGTACTTGCAAAACAATTTATGTTTTTTTTATTTCTTCTCATCTTTATCTTCCTTCTTCGAATGTACAAAATTTGCAGATTTCTGCTTACTAATTGAAGACCTCCATTTTCGTTTGCCCTTCTGACTAGCTAGGAAAGCTTGATCTACAACACGCATAATGGACTTGTTCTGCCTGGACTGATCTTCCTGCAACAGAACAGAGACTAACTCCTCAAATGACAAGGCATTTGGATTGCCTTTCATCATCAACCGAAGAGTAGAAGCAAAACTCTGATATGAATTAGGAAGACCATTCAGTACGGTCTGCACAAGTGAGATATCTGGTATAACCTCATCAACAGAAATCAACTGTTCCTTCAAGTCTTTGATCTTTGTTAGAAAACTATCCATAGAATCACCTTCATTCATGTCCTCACTCTCCAACTGTTTTCGGACGTAAGCAACATGAGCCTCATTCCTAGCTTGGTACAATGTGATAAGTGTATCCCAAGCATCCTTAGCTGTTCTACAAGAGTGAATGTGAGGAATAATGGCACGTTTGATAGACAAAGCTATCGACGCATGTGCATGGGCATCTCTGCCATCCCAATGAATTTCCTCTGCAGTAGGTGCAACAGAAACCGCAGCATGAACAGGAATATGCAGAATATCATCATCTTCAACACCTTCTGCATGAGCTTCAGCACTTGTAGTTGTAACAGTTGCAGGTGTGATAGGACGTTTTTCAACTCCCTTCACAATGTTCCACAATCCTTTTTCAACCAATACATGTCGCATCATATAAGCCCATAACGGGTAGTTGGTACCATCCAACTTATCCTCAACAACCAACATATGGAATACATCACTACTTTCAGCCATAGCCGATGACTAAAATACTTTGATGCAAAAATTTGACTATATCTCAAAAAGTTGAGCAAATTTGCCCAGATGAATTCTGCTAGACCTGTAGCAGACTTCGAGATGCTTATACTGGTGAACCAAAAATGGTATATATCATTGGCACAAAAAGACAAAATAGCCTACATAAGTGCTATGATAGTGTGTTCAAAGGCCGAAATGAGCTTAGATCACGATTTTAGCACCAGATAGCAAAGTTGTTTTAATCTCTGAAACACCTTGAGTATACGTGCCAAATTTCATGTGATTCTGAGACTGTGATCGGAGGGGTGTCGACGACACCCTAGATGAAGCAATGACATGCTCTGATACCAATTGTTGGAGTAAGACGTCTGAGGAAGCACGTTAATAGCACAAGCAAGAAGAAGAAGCTTGGAGCACAACACACAATACTCAATGTATTATCACTAGAATGTACAAAAATAAGTAGCCCATTAGGGCAATAGGCATATATACAATCCGGGGGAAAAAACCTCCTAAAGAGGGAAAAAAGTGCCTCGACAGTCCTAGGGTGTTCACACACATCACCACCTAAATATATCAAGAGTTTTTTACCCATATCTTGAAGTACAATTGTCAGAATCGGACAAAAGTACTACCATTGGATGTGTTTCATCAAGGGATTCAAAAAAACTCACTATTGATCATATTTTGAGTTGAGAGCTAAGAGAAAAGTCTGTTTTTGTGGTTACTGTTGTTTCATGTATTGTGACACCATGTGAACTTATGAGAGTGATGAATGTGCATAATAACACTCATTTGCATTTGACCAAAGTTATTCCACTTTGTTTACTATTGTGCAAGTGCATGTCCTCATACACTTGGTTAGGTTTAAGATACTTCTCGGATTGATAATTAAAATGAGTGATCCCCACTATATGTACTTGTTGGTGATAGAGGTACAGTCTCTTTCTTCACAAGTCCCTAAGTTCTTGTAGGTACATAGAGGTCAAGAACATAACTGAGAAGAAGTAAGAAGGCTTTTTCTTCTCCATGACTCTAGGCAAAAGACTCAAGCTACACAAGAAACAACTATGAAGGCCAAAGCTACCTTCAACAAGAACAAAAGTAAAAAAAGCTTTCAAGAGTCTTAGGACAAGGACAAGAAGGAGTTTACTTGCAACTTTTGTGGCAAGCTTGGACACATAGAAAAGTATTGCTTCAAGAAGAAGAACAAGGATAATTACAATTCTACTTCAAAGACTGAGCATAATTTCATTGTACAAGTGAAAATATTTTTCTTACAACTGAACACAAGGCCCTTTTTGCATCCACTCCTAGCAAAGAATCGATCTTTGATAGTGGGGCTTCATCACACATGTGCAATGACAAAGAAGACTTTCACGAGTTTCAAGAGCACAAAGGCCAAGTTTATCTTGGAGATAACAAGTTCATTGAGATCCAAGGAAGAGGGAAAGTTGAACTTATAAACTCAAAAGGTAAGACCAAATCACTTAAAGATGTTCTTTATGTACCAAACCTTTTCAAGAACCTTCTGTCAATCAAGGCTATTATTAAGTGCAACATGACATATTAATTTGATCATGAAAAGGTTCAAGTCATTGATCGAGAATCCAAAGAGATAATAGCTCACAAATTTGAAGACAAAGGTCTCTATAAGCTTTCAAGTTTCATGGCCAAGGATTCAAGCTTTAGCTTGCGGCATTTCAAATGTGGGCACACTTCTTGCTTAGCAAAGAACTTTTCAAGTCATCTCATCAAGGGTTTACCTAAGATTGCACAAGTGGAGTTGAACTACCAAGCATGTGCTAAGCATACATTTATCCTATTGCCTATGGAAGCATCCATTTTCTCATCTCAATCCTTAGATTTAGTCCATGTTGATCTTTGTCGACCTATGCATACACCACCCTAAATGGATCACTTTACTTCTTCTTGATAATAGATCTCTTCACTAGGTACAATTGGGTTTATTCACTTAAACATAAAGAGGATGCACTTTCCAAGTTCAAGGAGTGGACACAAACAATTCAAGAAGACTTTCCAAGTTCTTCAAACACCATCATATCATATGGATATAGTGGCTTTGTTAACCATAATTTCTCCAAGTATTTGAAGCAGCAAGGTATAAAGTACCAAGAAAACAAAGATACCTAAGAAGGTATTGCTTTACAGAAGATTTGAAGTGTGATCCAAATGGCCAAGACTATGCTTCATCAAAAGCAATTTCTACTAAAGTTTTGGGGTGAAGATGTACATAAAGTACTACATATTCTTAATAGAGGGTTCTCACATGTTTTGAAGAACCAAACTCCATTCAAGGCTTACTTTAAGAAGAAACCAAGTGTGAGCTATTTTAAAGTCTTTGGTGGTGATGTCTATGCTCAATGCTCTACTGATGATAGGCCTAAGCAATACATTTTCATCCGTTATAGTGATCGCCAAAATGCATATGAATTATATAACCCTAAGAGTCACTTAGTTATAGTTACCAGAGACTACACTTTTGATGAATACTCTAAATGTTCATCCCTTTTGGATTTTTCTCAGGATCCAGATCCTCCTATTTCCTCTTAAGAGGGGAATTGTTCCACTATCAAACACTCACACTATGTGGAGGACACTCTCTTTGTACATTTTCAGAACATGGTACCATTTTCGAGCATGAGGACTTAGAGATACAATCTTAAGTTTATAGTTGATATGGCTACACCTCCCGTCATAGCATCGAAGGTTTTCATTTCCCCTTAGATCTAGTTGGGATTTACTCCAAGATCCATGGCTCATCATTTTCCATTCATCTCTTTGAGAGTCCACTTACCTCGTCTACAACAACATTATCAACATACAATGTTCCATTCTTGGAGTCCAACACCTTTCCATTCTCCATAGGATACTCTTGGATTTACTTGGATACATCACTAAGTTGGATCATTTTCTGAGCCCTCTTCGTGATTTAGAGAGGGCTTTCATGTTCCTATTGACACATATCAAGACTTTGTACACTCCATGGATGACTACAACATACATATGTACTATCATGTGATTTATCATTTCATGCTTCATGTTTTACATTTCATTCTTGTAGGACTAAGTTCTTGGCAATATACATCTCATGGTGGATATTGTCAAAGCCTCCACTCTTTTTCTCTATTCTCTTTGTCTCCACTCTCTTTTTTTCTTTGTTTCTTTTGGTGGTTCCCTTCTCTTTAGTTTGCTTCAAGAGATAAATTTGAGAAATTAATCCTTTCTAGAAAAATTAGGCTTTCGAACAATTGTGCTTTGGGAAAATTCTTATAAAGACCAATTCCACAGGACGAATTCTTACAAAGTTTGTGGAATTGGTCCTCAAAGACTAATTTTATGAAATTAGCCTTCTCTGAAACTGGTGGTCTTCTACTGCTAGTGCCTGCCTACAATTCCACTTAAGATATATCCATAACAAAAAAATTTGTAGGGTCCCAATTTCAATTATACACATGGATTTTATAATTAATCTCTAGAGGGGAAAATTTCCTTGAATGATATGCAACTGGATGTACGTGTCCACTATCTCCATATTGGGATAGAATGGCCCCTAGGGCAAAGTTTGACCATCTCTGTCTAAGAAGAAGGGGTTGCTAGAATCAGGATGAACTAGAATTGGAGCATTGGTGAATGCTGATTTCAAGGTCTGAAAGACTTTTTTTTGCTTCTTTGATCCATGAGAATTTTGAGTTTCCTGTAAGCTTCATAAGAGGTGTCACTATTTTGGAGTAATCTCTGATGAATATCTTGTAAAAATTGGCAAACCCTAAAAAACAGTGTACATCTCAAATGCATGAAGGTGATTGCCAATCAAGGATTGTCTTGATCTTCTTAGGGTAAATAAAGATTTCTTTCTCTGATACAATGTACCCTAAAAACTCCACTTCTATCTAATGGAAAGAGCACTTCTCCAATTTTGCATATAAACCTTTTTCTCTTAGTTTCTCTAAGACTATCTTTATGTGATATTCATGATTCTCTAGATTTTTGGAGAATATCAAGATATCATTGAGATATATTACCACAATGTCATCTAAATACTCTCAAAAGATATCATTCATCATATTGAAAGACAACTCGAGCATTTATGAGACCAAATGGCATAATTACATATTCAAAATGACCATAACTTGTTTGAAATGTTTTCTTCCATTCGTCTCCTTCTCTGATCCTGACAAGATTGTAAGCTCCTCGAAGGTCAATCTTCATGAAGAAATTTGGTTTTTTGAGGCATTCCAAGAGCTCTTATATAAGTGGTAGAGGGTATCTATTCTTTATTGTGACTTTATTCAATCCATGATAGTCTACCCACATTCGGAGAGTCCCATCCTTCTTCTTTACAAAGAGGATAGGGGGCTCTTGTAGGAGACTTCGAGTGTTTGATAAACCCCTTGGATAGATTCTCATCAATATTCTTGCATAATTCTATAAGTTCCTTTGGGGATAGTCTATAGATTGGTTTGAAGGGTGGTTGTGCTCCCTCTTGAAGTTCTATGGCACAATCATAAGGTCTATGTTGTTAGGCCGCCAAAGCGTTATTGTAATTTCTCATATATTTTGGTGAAGCATCGTAATGGCTTAACTGTTGTAACTCTTTTCTAAACATTAATATAAAAGGGTTGTGCTCATGTCATTCTGTGAAGACGCATGGCGAGTCCATCGAATTTCACATGGAGGAGCGAGCATGGTGCACACTGCATTTCCCAAACTGTTGTTCTATTCTGATTCAGTAACGTAGCACTATTTGTCAGATAAGCTATTAATCTCTGTTTCTGGTGACTAATCATTGAGAAGTTTGGTTGAAAGTTAATGTGCTGCAGTTTTGTGATTCGATCGCTAGCGAATTAGTCAACAATTACAGTGCAAACTAATGATATGTGTTTGAGTAATAAGTGTGGTGATAGATCATTCTGAGTAAATTCATGCTTAGAGTGGTGTGTTGGTTAGAAGTTAAGATTATGTATCTAATCCATGGAAGTTTGAGACACTAAGAAGTGAGTGATAGTTTCTTGTGCAAGTAAATTCTTATAATAATTACTTAATCTATGGTGTGGGAAAACAGTATAGGGCCTCTATCATAGACCCCATCCATCCCAAGAACCCTGTAAGTTATCATGTTCATTATAGTTAGACTTGATACAACTAATTAGAACAGAGGCTAACACTAGTGCCGGCCATAAGACATGGATTTCAATTTCTATAAGACATTTAGAGTATAATTCATGAGAAGAGTTCAATTCCTACATGCCAGTTACATGTTCAAGAGAGACCTATCCAAAATATGAACAGAATAAACATCCTCTGAGAGTAAACAGTATGTTAGGAACACCACCCTGGGTAATACTGAAGGGAGTACATCTAAAGGGAAGGGCGTATTACACAATAGTGGAGGAACACCACAACGGTTCTTTAACTCCGGTTTGCAAAGTATACCAGAACTTAGTCCGATACTGTTTGGTGATAGTTCGGCGTCTGATATTGATACCAAACTCGATGACAATCCAATTGCTTCTGATAGTGGTTCAACATCCGGTGGTAATACCAAAGTCGATGGTGCTCTGGTGGCAGTAGAAAGGACTGAAGGAGTTAGTGAAGATATCAATAGGCTTGTTGAATCTATTGAGAAAACCACAGATCGTAGTCTTGGACCAAGTACTCCTGTCGAACAACTCATTAAAGACAAATCCTTAAAGTCCTGGAGCAATAGGAAGGTCTCCCTCTCTAATTATCTATCGGAAGAGTGGGACCCAACACACCTATTCAAACTTAAATTCTCAAAAATCTTGTTTCTTAATTGCAAACCAGTAGAACCAATAAATATCAATGAGCCAGAACAACCAAAGGAATCAGTAGATAACCATGGAACAGATCAACCCATATAATCATTATATACTCATGAATTTGAACAACTAGCATACCCAAATCTAGAAGTCTTGGCAGTCTGTAGACACCCAAAATGACTAGAAGCAACAACAACAAGGAGGTCAATAGAGGCAATCTACTATGGGAGTCACATATGAAAAATTTGGTGGCTTTCTCAGTGATGACTCGGATGCACATGTGTGCACTTTTGAAATAAAGTACAGAGTGTTGAACAACCCAAAGGATCTTGCATACAAAGATATAGTGTTTCAATCTACCCTAGTTAATGAAGCGATGCACTGGCTCACAGAGTTTGACATTAATAATTTTCGGTGATACGAAGATGTAAAAATGCATTTCTCCAAAGATTCAGATAGAAAAAAAGTGTTGAAGAGATATTTGATTATCTACATAATAATAGGTAGAAAATGCATCAGAGCATGTTGGATTATGGTGCACTCTTTCGCACACATTTATGGAAGTTGCCACCAACACATGCAAATCTCCTTGATGACGTGATTACTCAATGGTTTATTAATGGCTTAAAACCTCAATTAATATAGATTATCATCATCCGTGGTGGCGCTAGTATGACATTAGATGCAGTCATAGCAATGGCATTGCAGTTGGAGAATAAAGTTGGCAGATTTACAAAACATTTGGAGTGGCTAAATTCCAAAAAAAGTAGAAGTGATGATCCTTCAAAGTAGGTTTATTGTACAAAATGTAAGAACCTTGACCATGTGGTGGCCAACGGTGCCCTTAATCAAGTTTACTGTTCCATCTGTGATACCGCTAGACATTCAACAGATACCTTGCCTGTACAATGTAAAAACACAAAACAGGCTGGCCGTTAATGCGGTTCTTCAAGAACAAGGACAACTTGCAACAAGTTACGTACCACTCCATCTACAAAATGAAGCATACTCAACATACACCAATTATAAGATATCTCAAACATGAAATTTTGGCCAACCAGTGGAACCAGGGACAAATGAGTAGCAGTATGGCTCTACCTCCACATCGATGTCATTTTTATGGGGAAGTAGGCCAGATACGATGTCATTGTAAGGAAGCTTGTGAATATGACAAATGAAAGAAGGATTGGCAAAGCCCGATGGTGAACATGATCTACATTACAACTGTATATGCTCAAACAACAGCAGTACAAACCCGATCAGGTAAAACACTCCATTCAACTTCATAAGTGTTTGAGTCATGGTTAAAGGAGCAGCAACAGACATTTATTAAAGCATCCAAGTGGGCTAAAGAGGAGCGAACAATTTTTACCAATCCCATATCCATGACATGACAAAAAGTTGATCAGTAAATAGAGCCTACATCGGACTCGACACGAGTACGACCAGTAACTTCACCAAAAGCCACACCGAAATTGCCTAATCACATTGTAGCATGGGATATTTTAGTTAAGGCTTTGATTACCATTCCATTGGTATAACTACTCACCTTAGTTCGTGGCATTTGACAACAGTTCCAGCAACAACTTGATCCAAGTTCAACTCGAGCACCAAGTAGAGCTACCATTATTCCAGAGTCTGATTCTACGGTAGACCACATAGTGTCACTCATTACTGTTTAGTTTAAGAATCATAAAATTTTGTAGGTCCTCATGGATGACAGGTCTGGAGTTAATATTTATACTATAGCAATCTGCAAAAAGTTGGGATGGAATCACATGGAATCGGTTAACTTTTTTGTATGGATGGCTGATCAGTTGAGAGTACATCTGGTAGACTAGTACGTAATATCCCTATCACATTATAGGGCGCAATATTTAAAATGACTCTCATTGTTATGGACCTACCTGAATCAAGTTTGGATTATAATTTACTATTTGGTTGATCGTGGCTTAAGCAAGCTAGAGTTTTGCAAGATTGGTCTTCACACGAACTCATCTTTAAATGCAACCACCGTAAATGTGTGGTTCTTTTAGATGATGTGAAACCCTGTGAGACTCATGTATGACCCTATGTAGCGGAACCTTTACCTATGTTAGATGACTTTTCTGATGATGAGGAGGAAGCTTTTTGGATGGCAAACCAGGATTTGCTTTGCCTTAGAACGGTAGATCTCCAACAAGTGTTGGACCAAGTGTCTCCAATAGCCTATATAGTACAACCACTTGTAATTGCTGCTATTAGTAAGATTGAGGAACTCTTAGAACCCATGGATATTAAACATCTATTCCAATCATGGATGATCCCTCTACAACATGGCAATCTTATGTGTTGAAAGACCAGTTTAACTCGCCACCTAGGCAATGATGCCAATCCATGTCCGCTTAAAATCAAAGTTGTCCTGACTCTCGCTTCTCAAGAGGATATGCTCAACTTGTTAAAAGAATTTACAGATGTGTTTGCTTGGGACTATAGAGACATGAAGGTCTTAGATCCCTGAATTTACCAACACTGGGTTGTTTTAAAATCGGATGCTCGACCAGTTAAGCAATAGAGTTACCGCATGAATCCTAACTATGCTCAACAGGTTAAGGAGGAATTAGATATATTATTGCAAGGTGGATTTATTATCCCCGTGGAGCATGTTGAATGGATTTCGCCAATAGTGATAGTCCCCAAAAAGAACAAGCATTTATGTTTATGTGTTGACTATAGAATATTGCATGCCGTTATTGTGCCTGATGCATTTTTGTTGCTATTCTTGGATAGCATGCTAGATGATGTAGATTGCAGAGAGATGTACTCATTTTTAGATGGATATAGTGGGTGCAATCAGGTTAGGATAGCTAAAGCACATATTCCTAAGACCACCTTCATTACTAATTGGGGAGTGTATGCATGTACCGTCATGTGGTTTGGCTTGCATAGCGCACCCAACAATTTTCAACGCTGTATGCAAGAAATATTCTCACCTTACCTGACGAGTTTCACGAGAGTGTACCAGGATGACTTCTCCCTGTCTGGTGAAACTTTTGCACATTTACAACATCTTCAGTGCTATTTTTTAAAGTGTAAAGAATACCATCTTTATTTGAACCCTAACAAGTCTATTTTTTTGGTTTCTTGTGTAAAACTCTTGGGCCATATTATTTCTAAGCAAGGCATTCAAGTGGACCCTGCTAAAGTTCAAGTGATCTTGGATGCACCTCCACTGAAAATGCCTAAGGAAGTCATGTGTTTCTTAGGCTAGATACATTGGCATGGTGGCCATCTCTAATGGTTGGCTCATTTTACTATCCCGCTCACTCGAATAACCACTATGTCTCATCAATTTCGCTGGAATGAAGAATGCAAGCTTTTTGAATGCCTTAAAACTCTCCTTATGTAGGCTCTGATCATGTAGGCATCAAAGTGACAATTACCTTCCATGTTTTTGATGATGCATCTGACACTGCCACTGACAGTGTTGTTAAGAAGAAGGAGGTCAAGGGGGGAGCAAAGCCTCTTGTGGGGTTGGATTAGACTATTGTGCATCATCCCCATCTGGTGAGCGACATTTGCACACTGGGTGCCATGCCCTTTACGGTGGTCAGCTAGGTCCTTGAATGTGATGGGCCCAAACTTCGGAAGAGAAGGAGCAAAAGGCCTTGGCCACATGGGATGAAGGATTGTAATCATATGCATCATGAACGGGAAAGACCAAAGTCAAGAGTGCCAGATAGAAAACTGTGCTCGATGATCATGATCAATATACAAATGGGTGTCATAAAGTGACTACAGATGATACAATCTCAAATAATAAAATGTTCCACCACCATCACCGGGGACGAGTTCTAGGTTGAGTGTGTGATGTTAAGTGTGTTGGAGAAAATCGTTGTAAGGTAAATTTTTTGTTGTTTTGTTGTTTATAGTTAGTTTTACACACTTTTACTCCACTATTCCTCTAGTATCATTCCCTATCATTATCTCAAACTCCAAAAAATCACCAAAAATCAGTCATATTCCCTCTTTCTCTTATCTTTCCCTCATTTTTGTGTGTGTGAGAGTGAGAGAGAGATTTTGCAGGTGTGTTTTTGTGTTTTCTAGTGCACTAATCTTGTAGGGAAGCCTCTAGACACCACGGATTTGCAGGAAACACAGGTAAAAACTCCATTTTTCTCTCAGAAATTGTCAATTGAGGCTGACCATCACGACGGTCAAACTAAGGTATGAATTTGGGAAAACTTTTCGCATGAAGGAGGAGCCCACATAAGCGCTTGCATAGATCCATTATTAGTTTTTTGAAATTGCATAATTTTCTAACCATCGTGATGATGACACATCGTCACGACTACATTTGACCATCACAAAGGTCAATGACCGTCGTGGTGATTGGCTCACACCATTGCGATCACATCTCACCATCATGATGGTGGCTCACCATCGCCCGATGGTGCTTGAAAATTGCGATCCTGACTGACCATCATGGACTTGACCATCTTGGCAATTGGCTCACGCCATCGCGATCCCGTCTCACCATCACGGCGATGACCCACCATCGCGTGATGGTGCTTGACAATCGCGATCTTGACTGACCATCGTGGCCTTCACCGTCGTGGTGATTGGCTCACACCATCATGATCGCGTCTCACCATCACACGATGGTGCTTGACAATCGCGATCCTGACTGACCATCATGGCCTTGAGCATCGTCATCTGACCATCGTGAACTGACCATCACGATTATGAGTGATCATGGTAGCTTGATCGTCGTGACTTGATCATCGTGATCTTGATTGATTGTCATGACTTGACGGTCCCGATTGTGTCTGATCATCGTGATCCCTAACCATCGTGGGTGTCACACCATCGCGATTGTGTCTGACCATCGCCATTGTCAGGCAAAATGCCAAAATTAGGGTTTTTCAAATATTTTTAAATTTTTGGGTATTTTTTGGCCATTAATTGTGAACCCTTGTGTGTGTGGCATAGGGCAAGGGGAGAAGTAGACAAGTACCTCAAATTCTCAGGCAAAGCCAAAACAATCGCTTCTTAAGTTCAGGAGAACATGGTAAGTGGAATTTCCATTTCTTTATTTTTTGACGATTTCCTTGAGAAAAAATACATTGTGATAAACGGAGTGTCTTAGGACTCCTATAATTGCAAGGGTTTGCCCTAGCTCATTGAGTAATAAGTGGTCAACGAGGGAAAAAGCAAGTGGGTATAGGGATCAAGCCCAAAGGAATTTTGTGATTTGAATACACAATGCTCAAATGAATTAAAGCCAAACATATTAAGTCGATTCCTTGCGATAAATTTTAACAAGACAAGAACCTCTAAAGAAAAAACACAAAGAACTAAGTGATTGACCTAATCAAAGGGGTGAGTGCAATAAGGTGAGATTAGGATAAATGAACCTGAGATCTGGAAAATACTTAGGGAAAAGCGATAAACGGAGTGTTCGCTCTTCTGAGGCTAGTGTGAGGACTGCAAGACGATCGTGGGCTCAACAACTAGGCAGTTATCCATACAAGTTAGTTCAAACACGAGTGACTCAGATATGTCTTTCAACAAGGGTAGACCAGGGGTGTTGTTTAATGTAGAGCATCTAGAGAAGACAGAGGGACCCTACAAGACTCAGTTGAGTATATCCGTACTAATAGACTGGGTGCCCGAGTATATGAGGATGGCCTTCATGGGTCAGTAATTCAACTACATAACCCCAACCAACCTATGGGATCGGAACATCCAGTCGTGAAATTTGAAAATGAGGGTTACATAGACAAATAAGGGACCATGTATATCATTGCAATTAGGGCCGACTCAATGAATGAACTATGTGAGACGGTAGAAACTATGGACATAGATATAGAGGGACACAGTAAAGAGATTGAGGAACTTAGAACACCGAGAGGAAAGTCTGTACTAACGAGGGTGATAACTCCTAAGTGGATGCCCCAAGACAATAGGAGTGTAGAACTGTTTTGGAACAAGGAGACCGATGAAGCCTTTTGGAGATATAGGCTAGAGCATCCTACTATTGCAGTAGCAAACATGATTTATGAGCTAAAGGACCCACAGGTTCCAGGGAAGGTTGTATACTTAGATGACACCTCAAAACGAGTGTATAAGGTTACACAAGATGGTCATCATGCGTATACGTGCGGAGAAGAATTAGTTTTTCCACTACTAAGATCGCAAGTATCCAAGGATAGTTGGGTATCAGCACATCTCAGGGACATAGAGAGAAGAACAAGGAAGGTGAAGAGAGTAGTTTCATCCATCGTGAAGGAAGGGAGAGGGCCCCTGTCAAGAATGGGAGGGCTAAAAGAGAACCACTCAGGGATCATAGGGCTCATAGGGGTGGGGATGGTTTTCCCCTACCTAGGCCTCAAGACCACCCTAGAACCCTGAGGCCTACTCAATTAGTGAAGGCTATGAACAATTGTTTTGACGGATCAGGAGATCCCTACGAGCACATAGCAAAATTCAAGCACGTGCTACAGGTTGAACAAGTCGAAGACATGTTTACACAATTTAACTCCTTTGGACTCACTCTAAAGGGTGATGTGTTGGATTGGTTTCGACCATTGCACCAACACCAGTTTAGAGACATCCACCACATGATGGAGTCCTTTATTACAGACTTTTCCAATAGTGGAATCACACACAACATGTCTTCCTTGATACAAACATTCAAACAAACCCCTCAAGAGACAATGAGGATGACCGGTCGAAGATTCAGACATTACATAGAGAGATGCCCCCCATTGGAAGTATCCACTCAAGCCAAATTGATAGCTTTGTTAATTGATGGCCTATTGAGTGCTAAGCTGAGACCATACGTCTTCCTAAAGGAGCCAAGAACCTTGGATCAATGTTTACGTATCTGTGTAGACATAGAAGATAACTTAGGAGATGAGCTAGAACTTCCTAAGGTTCACAAAGATTCGGATAGCACTACAGAGAGTTCGTCTAGATGTTCCGATTCAATAGAGGACTTAGCGGAACAAGTGGCCAAACGATTGGGAGTCTCTAGCAAACCAGGCATCAAATTAGCCCCCCCTCAAAGGTGTTATACTTGTGGAGGTGACCATTTGGCGAACATGTGTCCACATGCAATGCAACCCATAGGAAACTCCAATGGAATGTACTGTACCATAGAACACAGATACACTAACCACACTACTTAGGAATGTCCATATAATAAACAGATGGTTAGGTAGGGTTACCCTCAACAATATCAGCTAGGTAGATACCAAGGGCAGTACCATCCACAACAATATTATCATGCCCCCCTAGTATCAAGTGCCATATCAAGCACATCCTAGACCTCAACCTGTCCTAGGCAACAACCTCCATCCCTTGCCAATGTAGTTTCTGTGAGGTATGCCACACAAGAGGAGAATTCAAATATGGCATTAGTACCCATGACCCTTTTGATAACAGATAATGACCCTAATGCAAACAGCTTTGACTCCACCCATGTGGATAGCCCAGACCCTTACTATGAGAACCGTGTGTATGAGCAAAACTAGGAACTGGATTACGCTCATCATGTATACAAATCCAAACCCAAGACCATAGGCTAGACAACGAAGACCATAGGTACCCAAAGGACCATGCTTTAAATGCCAAGGAGACCACTTCGTACGAGATTATCCACATGCCGCAACTACAGTGTAGTCGCAATTCTTTAATATTCAAGGCTTTTGTCATGAATGTGGAAAGGATCACTTTATAGGAGATTGCCTTAAGAACACTGTGAACACCTCTACGAAAGTGATGCCCATCAACGTGATAGGCATAGTGCAACATGTTGAAGGTTCCATCCCCAAGTACATACCCATCCAGGCACTAAACAGAGCCTAGGCACAAAGGAAAATGCAACTAGAAACCTCTGAAAAAGTAAGTAAATCCAACGAAGTAGGAGAGTCAACGGGAAAGAAAATGAAAACTTGGAAAGAGTCACGAGAGCGACACAAGAGAAAATGGGGTAAAAAGATCAGTGAATTAGAGGAAATTCTAAGGGAAACTAGAGCAAAAATCTTAGAAATGGCATCACAAGAGGCTGAACCATGGGTAGTTACCTCGAAACGAGGATCAGTATTAGCAGAACCCACCCTAGAAAACCTTGACATGATGTTCAAAGCTTATCAAACAAGGATACAAGAAGGACCACAAGTAGGAGAATCCAGTAAGCATTACCCGAGAGCCGACTTAGAAATTGAGAGAACCAAATTGTGCATGAAAATGGTCGAATTAGCCCAGGCAATGTTTGAGGCATCACAATACCTCAATTGGGAAATTATGGACATGCCTGAGTTACATTTTCAAGGACTACTAGAAAGACTAGGGCAAGTAGTATCTAACCCCACGAAAGTCAGCTCTAGCACACAAACTAGCCTAGAGGAACCCTTGAAGACCACTCCATTTAAAAGGGCTAGGTCAGACTTAGAGAATCATCAAATGGGCTATATGGATTCACACGACATCTTGAAAGAGATTCAAGAAGAAAGATGGAGGTAGGAACAAGAATCACAACCGCCTATACTCGAGATTGATTACTCAGGAGAACAGTTCCGTGCATACATCCCGTCTATTTATGGAGATCAAGTGGATGATTGGCCCAACAAGCACACTAGTTTTGAATCTAACTCTTTGCAAGAGTTACCTCACTTCACGGGCCCTTGGGAAGACTGCTCAATTCAAGTGAAAGCCCCCACTATTCGAGTAAAGGGGGAGAACTCAATTCTTCCTAGGAACACAGAGGCCATTAGGAACACTAAAGTTCAATGCCATTTGACTCTGGAGGAGCTATTGAAGATCAAACCAAAACTATGGAAACATGTGGCAAATGAGTTCCAAGAAATAGCAACAACCTCCTCTAGACCAAGTGCACGAGGAAAGGTATTGAAATACCCCTTGATAAAGTGGGAGATGCGAGTGAAGGAGAGGAAGATAATATATATTTGCCCATTACATACAAAGGCCACACTACCAAAGCCATCCTAGACACAGGTGTAGGAGTAGCTATCGAGACCACCTCATTGTGGAAGCATTGGGGAAAATCAGCTCTTAGACCCACTAGGATGAAGTTGCAAATGGTAGATGGACATATAGAAAGACCCTTAGGACTATTGGAAGGAATTACCCTATCCACTTGTAGAGTAGAATTCAATCATACTCTTGCAATATGTGATTTTGGAAAGAATCAAGCATACGAGATGCTCTTAGGTAGACCATTCATGCAACAATTGTAGGTAGTACAAGATTGGGGAACCAACTCTTTGTACTTGCAACACCTAGGAGTGATCACAAAAGTGAACCTCACATACTATTCAGATAGGAGCATACCACCCTTGCAATGGGATACTATACATAGGAACGAAGAGGAGAAGGAATCGTACATATCTTGACATCAGATCCATCATGGCTTTATGAGGATACACACCTTTGGATGAGTAGAATTGCAGCCAAGGAAGAGAAGCATGCGACAACAAGAACATCAGGAGTAGGACACACCTCTAGACCCATTGAGGACCCAACATATGTTCTGGTAGTGTTTCCAGATGAGGAACTACGAAATAGAACACACCAAATGGGTATCACCCATTATAGTCATGCGTAAGAAGAACGGTAAGCTGAGAGTGTGCATTAACTTAAAGAGGGTCAATGCTGCCACCATTAGGGCTAGTTACCCTTTACCTATTACAGAACATTTGTTGGAAAGAGTCGTAGGCAAGGAAGTGTATAGCTTCCTTGACAGATTCTCAGGCTATAGCCAAGTTGCCATTGCCCCCGAGGACCAACATAAGACAACATTTGCCACTAAGTGGGGTATCTTTGCATGTTGTGTAATGCCTTTTGGGCTGACGAATGCACCTGCAAATTTTCAAAGGTTGATGTGCCATGTGTTCAAAGATTTTCTAAGAAAGAACCTAGAAGTGTATGTGGATGATTTGTGTGCTCACTCAGTGCAGAGATCACATCATATCCCAGAGCTTGAATGCATCTTGGATAATTGTCGAGAATATCAAGTCTATTTAAACCTTGAGAAGTTTGATTTTGTGGTCAGACAAGGCAAGAAACTTGGTCATATAGTTTCAAAAAATGGAATCTCTACGGATGAAGATAAGGTACATGTAATCAATGAATTACCCACGCCAAAGAACATAAACGAAGTACAAGCATTTATGGGTCATTGCGGTTATTATTGATGATTCATATGCATGTATGCAATCATCGCTAAACCACTCTACAACCTGCTAATGAACTTTGAGTGGAAAGACAAATGCGAGGATTCCTTTAGTGAGCTTAAAGGATGATTGTGTTCAGCACCTATTCTAGCCATGCTTGATTGGAATAAACCTTTTCATGTACACGTAGATGCTTCTAACCATGCAATAGGATGTGTGTTGACACAACCCACCGAAGAGGGAAATATAGATTTACCAATTGCATATGCCAGTAGGCAACTGAATGCTGTAGAGAGGAATTACACCACTACTAAGAGAGAGGGGCTAGGAATGGTCTATGCAGTGAAGAAATTTCAATATTATTTATTGGCAAACAAGTTTAAATTTTTTACTGACCACAAGGCTCTCCTCTATTTAGTAAACAAACCATGCAACATAGGTAGGTTAATACGTTGGTTCTTATTATTGATGGAGTATGATTTTGAAGTTGTAGTCAAGAAGGGTAAGACACACTTGAGAGCGGAACACCTCTCTAGGATACCTTCCGGAGAAACAGCTACTCGGGTAGCAGATGAGCTGCCAAATGCTTATCTCTTCAGTGTCGAGATTGTCCCTGAATGGTCCAAGTCATTAGTTCCAATATAGAATTATGGACCTAAGAACCCTCAAGTGAGAACCCAAGAAAAAGAGGTAGTGAGAGCACAAAGATACCAACTCCTCGCAGGAAGTATTTATAGGCAAGACAATCAAAATATCCTTGCTTGATGTGTAGAAGAACACGAGTATAACAATTGGTTGCAATTAACACATGTAGGTGCACTAGAGCAACACAATTCGAAACAAACGACATTATTGAACTTGAAAAAGTTCGGTGTGTATTGGTCGTCAATGGAAAAATATGTATGATGACTATGTGATGAATGTCCGAAGTGTGGTAATAGACCCTCGATAGAACATGCCACTTTATACCAAGTGACCCTAACACCAGACTGGAGCGAACCTTTAGTAACTTACCTAAGGATAAAGACTTTTCCAGAGGACATGAGTGTGGCATGTAGACGAAGCCTAGAACAAGAGGTC
Source organism: Ceratopteris richardii (assembly GCA_020310875.1). Lineage (NCBI taxonomy): Eukaryota > Viridiplantae > Streptophyta > Polypodiopsida > Polypodiales > Pteridaceae > Ceratopteris > Ceratopteris richardii. The sequence continues at coordinate 74,630,643 of CM035414.1, forward strand.
CTAGACTACAAGCTCATTGATGATAATTTGTATACACGAGGAGGAGACGGTTATCTGAGGATATGCATGCGCGAAAGTGAATATCTTAACCTTTTGGAAGCTGCACAGCAGGGCGCAACAGGAGGCCATTTTGGACCTAATCGCATTATCAAGGCCATACTATTTTTCAGATTATGGTGGATCACTCTACAAATGGACACCCACACCTACGTAAAATGATGTGGCGTATGTCAAAGGACTCAGTATCCCATACGTAGGGATGAGATGCCCCAACGACCCATGATGGGAGGGCGTGCATTCTCAAAGTGGGGAATAGATTTTGTGGGACCTATTAACCCCCCTACAAGGAATTCCCATGCCTAGTATATCATCGTAGCCACTAACTATCTTACTAAATGGGTAGAAGCCAAGGCCACAAGAAAAAATGATGCATGTACCATTGCTAAGTTCTTGTTCGAGAATGCATTCACAAGATATGGACTTCCTATCAAGCTTGTAAGTGATAGGGGTGCTCATTCTTAAATGAGGTTATTGAATATCTATTACAAGACTTTATGGTAATACACAAGAAATCAACACCATATCATCCACAAGCAGCGTAACAAACAGGATGAAAGTACTAATAAGATTTTGGGAAACATCCTAACCAAGATCGTGAACAATAAATGTTCGGATTGGGATCAACAATTACACCATGCCTTGTGCTCTTATCGCATAGCCTATAAAACAGTACTTAATGCCACACCATTCCAGATGGTGTTTGGTCAGAATGTTGTGTTGCCTTTAGACTTTTTGATGCCCACACTCAAAATCGCTCAGGAGTATGAGTGGACGGGTCATGAACTTTCCTCGAGAATACTTGACTTAGAACGATTGGAAGAGACGAGACTGCGAGCAGCAACAGGAATTTATGCCGCTAAAGAGAGACAAAAAGTTACTTTGATGCTCATATCAAAGATAACGGATTGCGAGTAGGAGATTTGGTGCTAGTTTACACCTTGAAACAACATGCCTGCAAGTTAGAGAAACGAGGATATGGACCCATGATCATCAATAGGATATCGACTAGTAGTGTTGTTCAACTAGCCACTCTTCAAGGTGAAGTAATGCCTAACTATATCAGCAGATGCCAATTTAAGCTATATCAAGAACCCTTAACTGCAAACATCATTAAACGACTAACTCTTGCCAAGAAGCAAAAAGAAGAAGAAGAACGAATCAGAGCGGAAGCCCAAGCAGAAGTGTTGGAGCACATTAAGCAAATGCGGCTAGGAAGGAGAGGACTAGGTAGAGAACCCCAATCGATGGACACCCCACGATATCTGGTAGCTATGTGTCAAATTGGAGGAAGGGATATCCCGAGTATTATTGATAGGAGACCATTTGTAAATATCACTCTAGGACACGACCCCATGCGCATGCAATGTAAGGCTTTAATCGACTCTCGTGCATCAACGAATACAATTCGACTCTCTCTTTGTAGAGAGTATGAAGTTAAGCCTTTTGAAGCCTATCTCATAGGATTAGGTGGATTAGAAACCCCCTTGCATAGGTGAGGTCGAGTTACCAATTTCCATCAAGGATGACCTTGACAGTCAAATTGTTGGTTTGCCATGATGACAACCTAATAGAACCTATGATCCTAGGTTAGGAATGGTTATACCATTACTCGGTGAATTTAAATCTTCCCAGAAGTGTGCTTCAGTTGGAACTTGCAGGTCAGTATCATGAGCTACCCCTCCAAGGTTGGTGCAGAGAGGTGTTGCACATGACAGAAGCCCCTCCCACTATGTGTCGCCTCCCTCCAACCTTGTGTGAGTCAACAAACCCTATCGAACAAAAGCAAGACATACCACCCATTCAAGAGAGGAGACTGGGTAACAGATAGGAACCAAACAAGTATGGTGGTGTAAGGCTCAATCTTCAGATGGATGTGAACAGTCAACACGTTCGGGCCCGATAGTAGTGGATCTCCCTTCTTTTCCAAAACAGTGTGTGGATATGACATCTCACTCTCAACGAGCAGCATGGCCACATCATCCATGCACTCAGTAGTGCCACACATCAGAGTGGCCCTTTAACCAGTCCACTAAGGCATTCCCACAACCGAGGTGGATATGCAAAGTGATAGTGTCCAGTGAGTCAAACACTCAAGAACTTTGATATCCCTCCCAATTTCGACCAAGACAACATATTCGACAGATTTGGGTGCCCAAGTCCTTGATGACCATTCAATCCAAGTCTTGCCAGCTCTGGGTACCTAAAAAATGTGTAGCTTATGCTTCAACTTTAGCGAGCTCAAAGAAAATCTTTTCTGAGGGTACTAGGACACCCTACACACCTTCTTTTGTAGATTCCACTTCATCTTTTCTAACCCCCCATGTGGTACAGAAATGGATCTCCAAGCCTTCATTAAACACGACAACTCTCAACCAAACTCACCCTGATTGCCGACTTAGTGAAGCTAAACACTTATTAACCACTACACTCAGACCCAGCTCGACAAACTCATATCACCACCATCCTCGTAACGTACACTAACTTTAAAGGCATTACTCATTCAAAGTCAATTGTAAAGCCACACACTTCACACACTCCCACTCAAAGTCAAAACATGCACTTCTCACACTTCACCTCTCACAACGTTAAAATCATGCACACTGCACAGGAAGCATGTTGGTGGTGGAATGGAATGGAGTTCTCATCTTCTTGGGATCTTAATTATTTTCCATGACAAATATTTTTTCCTCTTCATTCCAGCTTAGTCCCTACACAAGATTTCATCATGCAAGCAGAAGGTTCCACGAGTGCAATGCTCAGGCGGCCTAATGTCGACTTATCAGCTCTTCCATTTGAGAGCCTGCCAATTGTAATACCGCCGGAGTTCTAAGGTTTCACTGGACCTATGCCCATTGAAGGCCCTCCTCAAGGACAGATGAAAAGAGTAAGTAGCAAGGCACATTGGTTCCAAGGGCTTGCAGGACCCTTGGGAGGAGTAGAGTTCATCTATGAAGCCAACTTGCCTTACAGTGCAAATGTGTGTAGGTGCTATCAATTCTTCTTACAAGTGTTTGAGAACCTCCAAAATAGTGAAGACCTCAAACCCATATGGTAGAAAGCAAGATTTGCAAATTACTTCAGTGCACAACTCCCGAAATTCGGCTTTTATCGATGCTACTATTTGGTGGCTTCTATTAAAGAGCAAGAGAGCAAGAGAGCAAGGAGTTGGACCCTGTCTTCGTACTACCATCATTGGTTAACGATCCCCCCTTTAAGAAGTTCACCTTGTCTTTGGACTTAATCAGGACCACGCTTAAGATTCATGGCAAACATATGCCCATAGAGAAAGAGCGTCTTATCCTAGAACCTATGAAGCGAAGTGATGTAGATAAATGGTCAGCCATCTCCACCATCACCCCTCAACTGACCACTCCATTGAGAATATGCGTCCAACATTTTGCCTTCCCTGCACAGGAACGATCTACGATTCCACACAAACATCTTTGGTTTGGTTTGTACCTTGCCACTACCGGGCCTCAAACAATTGGTATTGCTACTTATATCTAAGACCAACTTTTATTGGCAGGACATCGATGGGAGAAGAGAAAGGTTATTCACGGATGTTGTGCCCTTACACGCATCATATACATGTGTTTGGCTTATGATATTTCTATAGAGAGTGCCCTCCCAACAATGCAATTAAAGCAACACAAAGGCTCCAAGAAAACCATGAGACCCCCCAATACCCACAAAGTCAAGAACATACCCAGCACAATCCCCTACTTACAAGTTTCAGAGTCACCATCACCTCAGCCCACACCTGAAACCTCCCCCCAGCGACCTCAAGTTCAACACAACTAGGTGTTCCACCACTCCGAGTCTGTTTGAATTGATTTGCTACACTCTGGGAGGTTTCACAGGCAATGACCACTATTCCTACCACCATAATGACTACTGCCACCATGACTGTTGAAGCTCCCGTGGCAACTTCTACGTTTGTCTCTAACTCTTTTACCTTCCGGTTACTAGTTTGCGCATGGAAGATATCAACACTACATTTGATTTCAAAATCTCGGATGTGTTGTCTAGTGATTTTCAAATTTTCAGATACCCACATGGTTTCTCAAGAATTTGAATGCCCAACTTACCCCACTACACCCTCGAAGGGAGAGTGTTGATCTAAAAGACGACGATGACAATTGTACGATGACAGATGAAGGAGATGTTGACACTCAAGCTAGTGAGGAAGAAGCACAACAGTCGAAAGCACATGCCGAAGTTCAACGAGAAGCTAGTACATATGAAGAAGAGATGGCAGAAGCAGGAGCTTACACCATCGCCATTTGACGGCTCCATAATACTATGAATAAGGTTTGGGCAAGGACCAGATTGATGGAAGAACAAATCCAAGCCATATTGCAATAGGAATTGGTCAATGGTGGCTTCGAAGAAACTTTCATTTCAGCCATGCATGAATTAAGTCAGTAGGTGTGCCAGAGACCTTAATATATTTGCTACGGAAGCCTCTACCCAAGTTTGACCCTCAACAGGTTCGCATTCTTAAACGATCGGGCACATATATTTGTGTACCCATTGACCCTATCACTTCAGCACCCCCTGTGGGTTCCTCTACAATCGACCTTACCATGAGTGAAGACACTTCCCATGTATATACCCTTAGTGAAACCTTCCCTTCTCACCTAGCTCCAACCCTACCCTCCCTTGACATTGTAGAGGTTCATATTCCTTCCTTTGTTTGTGTTTGCCCCCCGGTATCGAGCCCAATTCTGACTACTGCTCCCATTCCCCCCATTTCCATTCCACCTATCCTAGCACCACCTATCCTTTCCTCGCCCCCTCATTTCCCCTTGTATATCACTAACCCATTATACTTCTTTACCATCTCCACACAACCAGCCTCCTTCTATTCCTCTTTCACATCCTTTTTGCAAGCACAATCCACACCTTTCCCATTTGTACGGCCCTCTCAGGAACTCCACCCACAAGCCCCCTTCTTATGGCCACAAAGCACACCACCTCACTCACCTCTCACTACACAATTGCACCCACCACCATGCACAATCACACCTACATCACTCTTTCACATTGCGATCACTGAAGGTACGAGTACTGACATGAACATTTCACCCACCGCTTCACCAGATGAACAATTGCATGCATCCACCACATCACATAGCACACTTCACACGTCACCTATTCGCAAATCTCTTCCATCACTTGCCATGACATCCACTATCCCTACCCCTAATCCCACCCCCATTGCATTACAAACCACCCTGCATGTGTCATTTCCCACCCTTACATCATCGTCATCATCCACTATTGATGCTGCCATCCAGTAAATGATACAGTGTTTTCAACATATTAATGTAGAATATTCATCGATAGGGCAACAACATTCCGCCCTCCAATGGACTACACAAGAATTGCAGACATGCGTAGATGCACTCACTTTGCAGAACCAGGACCTTAATATAATGTATGAGAACTTGGAAACAAAACATCAGAAGTAGCAACAAACTCTTGAAGCTCAAGTACAGGAATGTGTCAAAGTAGTCAAATCACAGTTAGACATTTACTTGATGCGCAATGCTCAATTGTCGCGAAATATGGTGCTCCTTCGACAACATCTCAACGTAGCCAAGGAGGAAAATCAACACCTCCAACAACAAAATTAGGAGAACTTTAAAGTTAAGTTGGATAATCTAGAGACACCCCTTAGTCCCTCTCGCATTCAAGTCGTCCCTCCATAGTCAATGCAGATTCTCCTAGAAGACCACACATGGGTGCTTGAGGACTATGATCACCTACAAGAGGAATATCATACACTCAAGGAGACCAATAAGACTTTTCTGCTCAAAGATTCATTGGGGCCTACTATTGTACAGGAAGTACTGCCACCTGCTCTCTTAGATGAATTGAATGCGTTATGTATGAAAGTACAAGAGTTACAAGACTCAGGTATCCAACATGATGGAACCCCCTTGACTAGCTTCGCCACCCGACCTACTTGAACCTGACGAGACAATACCCATACCAGTTGAGGAAACCTTTGAAGAAGAATATGTACCTTTACTTGTTGTTGGAGGACGCTCCTCACCCAAAGGATAGGATACATATGAATTACCTCCTTCGGCTTGGTTAAAGATGGTTGAAGAACTGGGCAAGACACACTCTGCCCGAGTCAATGCGCAACTACATGCGATGACAAACATCGAAGAGGATATTTTGAAATCACCCTATTTTGCTGCTATTGCCCCCCGCAGACATATCATGATATGAGAACTACAATATAAACCATATTTCCTCCTGCTCAAAGAATATAATTTCCAAATTGAGAGCATCACTCAAAAGTGCCCCATGCAGGCCACGCAATTTGAGCCTGAAGACGTTCCACCAGAAGCAGAACGAGGTCACATCTATCAACCCACATGGTGCGTGGACTTACTCCAAAAGTACCCCAAAATGATGCACACGTAGATGTGTGTGCCGACACACTTGAAGTACAACCCATGCTATGGACCAATTCCTCGTAGACGCACCTGGAAAGCATTTGCTATTAAAGTTCAGATAACTGCCAATGCAGAGATTGGCTCAATTACCCCTATGTCTCACCTCCCATGAATAACACTCTGAATGTCGGCTACATGATGGCCACTACTCATCATTGGTTATCTCGTCTGCACAAGATGATTGATATTGCGGTATGACAGTGAAAATTTTTATCTGATGCAGATGGTCTTTAAGACTTTTCGACGTGTTAAGGCTCCCACCATGAATACATCAGGATTCAAATATGGGAATTTGGACTTAGTATATGACATGAGCACGACACATTCCCTCAAAGTATGCTATGCTTGGCACTGCAGACTGAAATATATGCCCGCGTGCTACAAGCACATGTTTGAAGATATGTTCACCATCGGCTTCTGGGAATACCACTAAGAAGTATTCGTCAATCATCCCATGCATTTGCTCCATTTGTTTGCCTGTGAGCGTATTATGTATTCGAAGCATTATCTACACCCATCTCCAGACGAACCCCGACCCATTGATTGGGAGAAGCTCGTACGAGATCTTATTAGGGGAATTCGCAATACGGAACATACCTTGGTGACACACCTTCTCACCAACTATATTACTCATGCGAAATCAGGTTCTATCAGGGACGACATAAACGAGGAGGAGGGGAGTGTTCAAGGCAAAGGGTCAAGTACTGGCTCTTGTCATAGAAGAAGAGGAAGCACATAAACTACTCAGAATAATTCATTAGGTCAATAATAATTTTTATCACTAAAACAATGTAATATATGTATATACATCAGATTATTGCAAGTGCGACTCCAGCTTGTTCAAGAGGAGTCCTCAAGATTGAGGAGTCTAAGTAGAAAGCTCACACCAATTTTTTTCATTTTTGGAAGCCGTTGGATAGTTCAAATTAGAGGTAGGACCTATTTTTTAACTATACCGGTCACTAGATATGAAACCAGAGAAAACTAGGCAAAAACCATAAATAGAGCTAGAGAGTTCATTTTGTGGTTGCTGCTAGTATAGAGCTTATGAGATAGTAATTAGAAGAGCTATTGTAATTACTGGATGATGAATATGAGTATGAATTCTTTCCTTGCCTTCCATTGATCTCCATCGCGACTTTCCTTGTGTGTGTGTATGCATGTGTGTGTATGCATGTGTGTGTATGCAAATTGCATTTCTCACCATCTTCTTCATGCACATCACTTGCTCTTGATATTCATATCAGCCTAACCTCTCCGCGGATTGACAATTATGAGGTGGAGCTCCTCACGTTGGTACTTTCCATTGTGATAGAGTGACAATCTTAGCCACCCAAGTACTCGTGCTTCTCGAAGCTACCACATCCTCTCATATGGTTGTTGATGATGAGGATGATGAAGTCCTTCTATGTTTTCCTTAGAAGCATTGTTGGTTATGGCATCATCCTCTCCCTTTTCCAATACCTCCTTTGCACCCCTCAACATGGGCATTATCCTCCCCCAAAAGGAAGATTCTACAACCCTAGGCATTCCCAAAGAAGTGGGTGTATCTATTGCAACAGGGATGTACACTGGTGTTTTATCCCACATCAGCCATAAATGCATTAAAATCAGAAGACATATATTCCCCCCCTCGATCTGAAAGGAGGGTGCCCATTTTACATGCTGACAGATGTTCAGCCAAAACCAAAAACTTTTTGAAGCATGTGAACACTTCGGACTTTGCCTTCAATGGATATACCCATGCATGCCTGGAAAAATCATCAATGAAAGTCATGAAGTAAAGATAATTTCCAGAAGAAGGTGTCTGCATAGGACCACAAACATCACTATGTACAAGCTGCAATTTCTGAGTAGCCCAAACTGAACCATCTTTTGGATATGAGGAACGCTGCATTTTGCCCAAACTATAGCCTTCACAAACATACTTTCGAGGTGCCTCAAGTTTGGGCAAAGAGAACACCATTTCATATTTCTAGAGGCATAGCAAACTAGAAAAATTCATATGACCAAAGCGTGCATGCCAAAGCTTTGCATCTGACATAGCCTGAGAATCATGTATTTCACATGCCGAATCATTCACAGATCTTTCATAGTCTATGAGCTTATACAACCCACGACATAAAATGCCTGAAGCAATAATCACATCACCATTTGACAGATCATGAACTGTACACCTGTCATCAACAAATTTCACAACCAAGCCAATCTTGGCTAATGCAGAAACTGATAACAGGTTCTTCTTGATCCTTGGCACAAATAAAGCATCTAACAAAGTGAAAGAACTACCATCAGCAGTAGTCAAAATGATCTTACCAACTCCCATAACAAGATAAGAGGAGTTGTTGGTGCATGTTACAATATTCCCTGTAGGGGCAGGCTCAAGTGAAGAGAAGAAACTATGCTCTGAGGTAATATGTTTGGTTGCCCCACTGTCAAAGTACGAAACATCTGAGTCTACTGCAGACATGCACTCCTCATGAGAAGATGGGTTAAAACTGCAGAGTAGTAAACGCCCATTCTTTTTCCTGCATAAGGTTAGCAGACTCTATTTTTGGAGTAGACGCCTCTGTAACAACCATCCCTACCTCTTTTTTCTTTGCCCCTTTTACAACTAGTTTAGGACAGTTCTTTATGATATGATCATTTCCTTTACAGTACTTGCAAAACAATTTCTGCTTTTATGATTTCTTTTCATCTTTGTCTTCCCTCTTCGATTGTGCAGAATTAGTAGATTTCTGCTTACTAGTTGAAGAGCTCCATTTTCCTTTGCACTTCTGACTAGCCAAGAAAGCTTGATCTGCAACTCGCATAATGGACTTGTTCTGCCTAGACCAATCTTCCTGCAATAGAACAGAGACTAACTCCTCAAATGACAAGGCATTTGGATTGCCTTTCATCATCAACCGAAGAGTAGAAGCAAAACTCTGATATGAATCAAGAAGACCATTCAGAACAGTCTACACAAGTGAGCTATCTTGTATAACCTCATCAACAAAAGTCAATTGTTCCTTCAAGTCTTTGATCTTTGTTATGAAATTGTCCATATAATCACCTTCATTCATGTGTTCATTCTCCAACTATCTTCGGAGGTAAGCAACACAAGTCTCATTCCTAGCTTGGTACAATGTGGTAAGTGTATCCCAAGCATGACAGACAAAGCTATCAATGCATGTGCCTGAGCATCTTTGCCATCCCAATGAATCTGCTCTGCAGTAGGTGCAGCAAAAACTGTAGCACGAACAAGAATATGCAGAATATCGTCATCTTCGACACCTTCTACCTCAGCTTTTGTACCTGCAGTTGTAACAGTTGCAGGTGCGATAGGACGTTCTTCGATACCCTACACAATGTTCCACAGTCCTTTTGCAACCAATACATGTCGCATCATATAAGCCCACAACGGGTAGTTGGTACCATCCAACTTATCCTCAATAGCCAACATACGAAATACATCACTACTTTCAGCCATGACCGGTGACTAAAATACCTTGATGCAAAAAATTGATTGTATCTCAAAAAGTTGAACGGAAGTGCCTAGACGAGTTTTGCTAAACCTGCAACAGACTTCGAGACACTTATATTGGCGAACGGAAACTGGTATATACCTTTGGCTCAAAAAGACAAAATAGCCTACAAAAGCGCTACAATAGTGCGTTTGGAGGCCGAAATGAGCTCAGATCACGATTTTGACACCGCACAACATAGTTGTTTTGATCTAAAAAACAGGCTGAGTATGCTCACCAAAATTCATGCGATTCTGAGACTGCAACCACAAGAGTGTCGACGGCACCCTAGATGAAGTGACGACCTGGTCTAATACCAATTGTTAGAGTTAGACGTCTGCGGAAGCACGCAAACGGCACAAGGAAGAAGAAGAATCTTGGAGCACAACACACAATACTGAATGTATTACTAGAGAATTTACAAAGATTAGTAACCCATTAGGGCAATAGGCGAATATACAAGCCGGTGGGAAAAAACCTCCTAAAGAGGGAAAAAAGTGCCCCGGCGGTCCTAGACTGTTCACACACATCACTACCTAAATATATCAACATTAACTTGCACAAATTGAATGCAGTATCTTTTCATACCAAGCACATGGTGCTTGCTTCAAATCACATAATGCCTTTTTAATGTGCACACTTTTTTATGCCCTTACCTCATGTAATTATCATTTAGAAATGCAATTTTAATGTCCAACTAATGTACATTCCAACCACAATGAGCTAAAAGTACACAAATTCGACAAACGATGGTCATTCGGCATGTGGAAGCAAAGGTCTCATCAAAGTCAATGTCTCTCTCTTGAGCATAACCTTTGGCAATAAGCCTAGCCTTATACCTGTCAATTGTTCCATCTGCTGTATGTTTCAACTTATATACCCATTTAGTGCCAATGGCCTTTTTGCCTAGGGGAAAATCATATAAACACCAAGTACGATTCTTCATAATAGCATCATATTTGATTGCATAACAAGCATCCTATTTTCTAAATTTTATGCTTCATGAAAAGTAACATGTTCACTCTGATCATAAAGACCAGAGACAACCGTTGCATAGCAATCTAATGCAAATGAAGCACTATGAGAGGCTAAGTGGGTATGATATGGCAAAGGTGCATCTAATTTTCTCTCTCTCAAAGTCTAGACCTTCCATAAAGGAATAATTTTAGCTTGTTCTATGTCATTCCTCTCATCAACAAGTGCATCATATAAATATGCATAAAAAAATGATCTTCATTATCATTTGGGACATGTAAATGTTGAGAAATTGCCTCATTTGGACCAACACATGACTGTCCACCCATAAAACGAAGTAGCAAGGTATCATACACATTCTTGGAGCTAATTGATATATCCTTGGTACATGAAAATAATTGTTGAATTGCATCTTTCACAAAAACAACATCATGAATAAAGAGAGTGCATTTAGTTTTTGGATGATATTGATGATATCATTTGCTTTTTGAACTGTGCCCTGATGAGAGAGTTGATATTGAGCAGGCAAAAACTATGCCAAAATGGCTAGTGCAGACTTTGCGTGACAGCAAATTAGATGCACCTTTGTCATATCATACTCGTTCAGGCTCTCATAGTGCCTCTTTTGCATCAGATTGCTATGCTATGGCCGCATCTAATCTCTGTGATGAGAATGAGCTTGTTTTATTTTACAAAGCACAAAATTCAGAAAATTGGATGGCTTCTATGCAATCTGAATATGATGCTATAATGAAGAATGGTACTTGGTCTTTATGTGACTTGTGTCTTGGCAAGAAGGCCACTAGGACTAAGTGGGTATACAAACTGAAGTGTAAGCTTGATGATACAGTTGATAGGTATAAGGCTAGGCTTGTTGCAAAGGGTTATGTGCAAGAAAGAGGCATTGATTTTGGTGAGCCTTTTGCACCTACTTGCCGAATGACTACTGTTTGTAGCATTTTTGCACTTGCAGCTCATCATGGTTGGAATGTACATCAGTTGGACATTAAAACTGCATTTCTAAATGGTGACTTGCATGAAGAAGTGTATGTTTTTCAGTCCCGTGGCTTTGTGTAGAAAGGGCATGAAAACCAGGTGTGCAGGTTAAAGAAGGCATTATATGGTTTAAAGCAAGCACCACGTGCTTGGTATGAGAAGATACATGCCTATCTGATTGCACATGGTTTTGAGAACAGTCCAACTGAAAGCATCTTATATGTTAAGCGTGCTAATGATGTGCTTCTGATCATTGTTGTCTATGTTGACGACATGTTGCTCACTAGTCCTATTGAGAAGCATATTGCTGATTTTAAGGCTTATTTGCATGCCTCATTTGAGATGTCTGATTTGGGGCATTTGCATCACTATTTGGGCATTGAGTGTATGCAAGTTCATGGTGGAATGGCTTTATGTCAAATGAAATATATTGACACATTATTGCAGCGTTTCGGCCTTGAAGACTGTAAGCTTATTGCCACTCATATGGAGACAGGTTTACGATTGAGTCTTCATGATGTTGGAGATGCATTTGATGCTGTCCTCTACCAGCAAGCTCTTGGATGCGTGATTTACTTATGCATTACTCGGCCAGATATTCAGTTTGTTGTCTCACACATGAGCAGGTTTATGCATTGCCCAGGTGTCAAGCATTGGCAGGCGGTTAAGCGCATCTTTCGCTACTTGAGTGGTACTCAGCTACTTGGGTTGTTTTATCCCAAGGGGGGATCACCTCCGCCACATTTGCATGCTTTTTTTGACTCATAATGGGCTAGTTGCTATGACACTCGTGTGTCCACTAGTGGCTTTTGCTTCATGCTTGATAGCTCATGTATATCTTGGTTGATCAAGAAGCACCCTACTGTGGCCACTTCTAGTTGTGAGGCAAAGTATAGGGCACCTTTCACAACTACTATTGAGTGTGTGTGGCTCAGATGCCTTATGGCTGATTTGGGTGTTGGTCAGTCTTCTGCCACCACCATCTTCACTGATAGTCAACGCACATTGGCGGTTGAGAGGAACCCTCTGTTCCATGCTTGGACTAAGCACATTGAGGTGCATTATCATTATGTCAGGGAGAGGTTCTCTACTAGGGAAATTAGCTTGGCATATGTGCCCATGCAGGAGAACATTGCAAACCTTTCCACAAAGGCTCTACGTAGGGAGAAGTTTGAAGCTTTCCGCAAAGCTTTGGGCTTACTTCCTTTTGTGGAGTGATTTCCACATAGCTTGGCACTTCCTTATACATGAGTACCAACTACTTGTTCACCACATCATTCCCAAGAGGGATTTGTTGATATATTTGGGTAGTGATGTGTGTGAACACTCTAGGACCGCCGAGACACTTTTTTCCCTCTTTAGGAGGTTTTTTTACCTCGGCTTGTATATACGCCTATTGCCCTAATGGGATACTTATCTTTGTACATTCTCTAGTAATACATTCAGTATTGTGTGTTGTGCTCCAAGCTTCTTCTTCTTCCTTGTGTTGTTCACGTGCTTCCGCAGACGTCTAACTCCAACAATTATTTGATGTAGGTCGCTAAATTGTTCCTTTTTTCACGGTTTTTGAATCAATATCCGAGTTTTTAGGTTAATATTTGAGCTTTCTTATTTCACTTTTAGCCAATTATAGATGCCTAGATTATTTACAACATACTTCTTAAAGAAGTTTCCATCTCTGTAAGATAAATTCCCTTGAACAATAAATTTTTAAGTGCGATCTTTTGAGTAAGCTAAAATGGATAATTAAAATATGTATTTATTGTTTTGTTCAAAATACTCTCATTCCAATTACTTTGGTTAAAGTGGAATATTGATAGAGTCGGACTACGTTCTAAGAGCTATAATTTATACAAGAAATAGGACCCTATCACAAAAATAATTCAAGGTTTCCAAAATTTATCTTCTCTAATCTTTTTGAATAATAGGATTGTTATTATCAATATGAAGCTACAAATGTGTGAAATTCTATTTATTGGGTTTCTATAGAATTCAAGACTTTGTTTCTTTTTTGTCACATAAAGTTTTGAATAAAAATCTTTGTGGAAGCTGATACCTATGCTTAACCTTACATTTAACAAGTTCCTTTGTATTTCAAACCATTCATAGTTTATTCCAATACCTAAACTCAACAACAAGAATTTATTAATATAAGCTTAAGGATTTGTAAATACAAAACAAGGATAATTCAATCTAGGAAAGTATCCATTTTGTTCGAAAATACTCTCACAAATTCAATTTAATATCTATAGTGAAAAACAAAATTCTTGTGGCCAATCAAAGGACGACTAAGATAAAGGAATGTTGTAATTCTTTTAAAGCAAAGGAGAATCCAATAATAACATCTTAATGAATCTCATGTAAAAAAGTTTGAGCGGTGAAAGTCAGCAACATCAACAATAATCAACATCTTAGGCTTCAAAGAAAATTGATCCTTTTAAATCTTTATGGAAGATACCTCATTAAAGGACCCAAGTCGACTCTGAATTTACTCTTGTCTAGGTTCATAGAAAATTAATAGAGGCTCAAAAATCTAGTAGTTTGGAAGATGGAAAAAACATGAGACATGAATAACATGCATGAAGCCATTCAAGGATTGGTTCCATAGTGAGATAAAAAGCCAAGAATTTAGGATTTGTTTTGAATTCCATACCATTGATATCTGGAAGTTATAGATTCGCAAAACTTGTAAGCATGCCTCAATCATGTTGAAGATCCTCAGGACCATTTTAATGGTAAGGTTGGGGATATTTTGATACATTTTTTCTATTTTAATGGTAAGGTTGGGGATATTTTGTAGATTTTTTCCATTTTAATGGTAAGATTGGGGATATCTTGATACATTTTTTACAAGTATCTGATGACTCTTGAATATATAAGCATTAAGAAGATCATTAGATCTTTTTTTTTTGTGCAAGGAGTTGAGGGGAGTTGACCAGATGTTTAGTAATAATTCTTTCCCGCTTCATACATAATAAATGTTAATGATTGCAAAGTCACATGACTCAGCAGTAACTAGGATGTTGTTGGAGATAAGGAGGCAAGCAATGAAAGGTTTGTCAAGAATTTGGACTATTTACCTCAAATTCGTCCTTTCAAGATCGTATCTATTTTTGAGATTCTTACTTATATCAACAATGTTGTATGTGAGATTTGAGCCTTGAGTTTTCCCAAAGTGTTTTGTGAGATCTAAACAAACTTGCTTCTTCATGATTCGGGATGCAAAAGATTTACCACCTTGGCTAGGGCAAAGGTGCAAACCACATTACTTGTCAATAATTCCGTCTCAAACTAAGTAAAAACATCCTCCATACCATTTATATAGAGTTCTCAAATGGTAGTTATGTTTTGTTTAGTATCTCCACTAAATTTGATGGTTCTTGTTCTTGTTATTTTTATTTTTCCCCCAATGATGATTCTTCATGGTTTTTAGTGTTAGCAGGGGAAAGTGAAGGCCATGAAGCAGAAACATCAGTTGTGATGGCCACTACTTCACGGGTTTGTAGCTTAACTTGTAATCTTCCACTTGCTCTTGATATTGGGTAATTATTTCTCTACACGCATCCACATCTAGCTCCTCCCTTAGCCTCTTCAAGTAGCTAAAAATTACAAAGTTCTTGCCCCTCTTATACCTATTTTAATAGCTCTTGTGCTATGTGAGTGAATGCTTCTATTTTTCCTTAGAGCTAATATTTGTATTGATTATTGATGACATCAAGACAAAAAAAAAATTATTATGGAGTGAAAGAACTTGGAGAAGCTTGTAGGAGGTAGAAAAATAAGTTGTGAAGTGACGAAGTTTGGTCATGCCAACTAGCACAAGAGCAACCCTTGAAATTATGGAGACTCAAATAGACCTTATAGGCATGTGATAAGTGCAATAAAATGCACTATGTACTTTGGAGCATCAAGGAGAAAGAGTCAATACAAAATAGATAGGTTTGCACATCAACTAGCTCAAAAAACTTACTATCTTTGGAAGAGACAATGAACTTCAAATGTTGATAGCGATCAACGTGATTAAAATTAGAAAAAATCCTTTTATGGGAGTGATACAGATAGAGGTATAGAATGCACAAAAGTATAAGTAAAAAGAAAAATATGCTATTGGAATGAACCAGGCACTCGATGGTGGTACCTCCTATTTTTCAGGAATATGTAGAGATTGACAGAAAAACTGAGTTTCCTCCCAATGTACTAGACCAAATGCTATGAAAATTTACAACCACAAACTAGAAACTAATATCTTTCAAACAAGCCATGTCTTATCCAATTTAAAGCTCTATGGAGAGAGCGAAAGCCTCTACAATCTTACTGTTGGGGAAGAAGATGATGTAGAAAAATGATCATTGTTCTATGCTCGAAAGTCGATTTGCACTGTTAAAGTGCATGTGCGCCACGAAGGGGAAAACCAAAACTTGAGAAGGAGCTAAACCTGCTTTGATACCACTATTGGGTCTGTGTAGAAGTGTGAGAGACACACGAGAAGCACACACAAGGAGCACAAATGCAACAAGACACATGGAGAAGACAATGTCTGGAATAACTCTCTCTATTGACGATGAACTGAACAGAAGTAAGAGCTGACTAATATCCCTAAGTACAAAGTACCACCACATATGAGAGTATCAAGTATGTGGTAACATGGTGAAAAAAAATCTTGCCATCACTAGAGTAAAAAGTGCCCATGTATAGGGAAAAGGTTCACATCAAAGCTACACAAGTGTAACAATATTGTACAAGTGTTTTGAAATCTTTATATAGACTTGCCAAGTTCTCCATGACTTCTAAAAGTGGATTTTGAATTCAAATGAAGGTGGGAATGGTTCTTGGAGGGAATCAATTTACTTTCCTACAATCTAAGAAAAAGTGAAGATCTAGTTTGATCTACTTTCGGGTGATTGATTGCAACTCAACCACCACAAATTCATGGAATTTGGGCTCTATCTTTCTACTTTTACATGTGTAAAGCTCAAGGATTTTACAATGGTAAAAGATTCATGAAAAAGCTTAAAAAAAATATATAATAAGTGAGCATAAGTAAAAGAACTCTCCAATGGATATTCCTTTGACATAATCCAAGCAATAGTTTTTTATGTAGATCAAATCCACATCAAGCATAGTGTAAGCTTGATGTTCCAACAACTCCCCCTCAAGATAAAGTATGCTTGATTCTTCATTCTCTAATAGGTTGAATACCTGCCATAGCTTTGAATCTACAAAGCTTTATTCCATCAAGTGCCTTCGTCATCATATTTGCTACTTGCTTTTCGGTTGGAACAAAAGAAATGTCAATCTCCTTTGCCATGAGCTTCTCCCTGATGAAGTGGTAATGAACCTCTATGCATTTGGTTCTTGCATGGAAAATAGGGTTTTTTGCTGGATGCATGGAACTTACATTATCTCCAAATATATGAGGTTTGGAACTCACAAGTTCCAAATCTATATACAATGATTTTAACCATATTGCCTCTTGAGTTGCTACGCTCAAATGTTTGTACTCTGCTTCAGTTAAGGATACAACAACTGTTGGTTGCTTCTTGGAACTCCATGACACTAGCTTTGAACCTGCAAATGCTAAGTAACCAGAGGTACTTCTTCCATCATCCTTAGCTCCTGCCCAATCTGCATCTGAATAGATTTTGATATCCAAATATGAAGAATAGTGATAGAATATACCTTCATTGATTATACCTTTGAGATACTTAAGTACTCTCTTAGGTGCATCCATGTGTGGTCTTCTTGGTGAGTGCATGAATTGGCTTAGCACTCTTACTATATGAGATGTCTACCCTTGTATGAGTAGCATATATCAAGCTACCTACCAAGATTTGATATTCTTTCATGTCTTCAATTTTCTCACCTTCATAAACACTTAGTTTATGATTCATCTCCAAAGGTGTACCTGCAGGTTTAGCATTTTCCATTTTGAATTTGAGAAGTAGATCCTGAATGTATCGTCTCTGAGTCAAATACATTCCTTCATCTGTGTATATCACTTGCATACCTAGGAAATATGTGAGCTCACCTAAGTCATTGATTATGAACTCCTCTTGCATGTGTCTCTTGATCCTTTGAATGCCATTAAGATCATCACCTATCACAATAATATCATCTACATATACACATAGATAGACAACCTCATTGTGATCCCTTTTGATGAATAGAGAAGGATCTGAGTTGCTAGGTTTGAACCCTTGATCTTGAAGTTACATAGCCAACCTATAATTCCAAGCTCTAGGAGCTTGTTTCAATCCATACAATGCTTTCTTAAGTCTACAAACATAAGATGCATGGTTAGGGTTTTTGAAACTGGTGGTTATTAAATGTATACCTCTTCACTTATCCAACCATTTAAAAATGCATTTTTCATATCAATTTGGAGGAGTCTCCAATTCCTTACAACAGCTACACTTAGCAATGTTTTGATTGTAGTCATCTTTGCATTTGGTGAGAATGTTTCCTCATAGTCTATACCATGAGTTTGCGAACATCCTTTGGCAACTAGTCTTGCCATGTGCCTACAAACTGATCCATCTAAATTTCTTTTAACTTTAAGTACCCATCTGCAATGAATCACCTTTTGATTTGGTGACATTGGAACCAAATCCCAAGTGTCCATCTCCTTCAATGCAACTATTTCTTCTTTCATGGCCTTTTCCCAATTAGGGTTTCTCTTTGCCTCTTCATAGGTTGAGGGTTCCTCTCAAATTGAGTCTTTTTCCAAGTAGCTTGAATGCTTCGTAGCAAATGTGGAATCATATCCATACCTTTTTGGTTGTTTCTTCTCTCTTGCTAATCTTCTAGGTGCTTGCTTGGAGCATTCTCCACACTCCTGCATCTTTGCTTTGCCTCTTGACTTATAGTTTGTAATCCTTTTCCCTTTCATCGTGGTCATCATCTGTATCACTTCTTGGATCCTGGACCTGTGTATCATGCTTGCTTCCTAATTGATGAGAATCAGAATCAGGATCAGATGGTAGAGTTACCTTTTGTTTGTCTTCATCATACCAAGACCTATGTTCTTCAAACAAATCTCTACTTGTAGTGAATTGCTTGATTGAAGGATTATAGAACTTGTAACCCATATGAGTTGAGTCATAGCCAATAAACACCATCTTTTTTGCTCTTTCATCTAGCTTACCTCTTATTTGTGATGTTGCATGAGCATAAGCTAAACAACCAAACACCTTACAATGTCCAAGACTAGGTTTTCTTCCATATCATGCTTCATAAGGAGTCATAACTTGAAGTGATTTGGATGGTAGCCTATTGACAAGGTACACAACAGTTGAAATAGCTTCTCCCCATAGATAATGTGGCAACTTCTTCTCTTCAAGCATTGTTCTGGCTGATCCAACCAATGTCTTGTTTCTCCTCTCTGCAACTCCATTTAGTTGAGGAGAGTACCTGGTAGTCACTTCCCTTTTGATACCTTTTTCCTGCAATAACTCATCAAAATCTTTGGAGAAGTGTTCTCCCCCTCTATCAGATGTGAGCTTCTTGAGTGATCTACTTGTATGATTCTCCACATGTGATAGATACTTTTTGAAGCAATCAAAGATTTCATTCTTACTTTTGATGAAGTATAGAATAGTCCATCTACTATGGTCATCAAGAAATGAGACATAATACCTTGATCCTGCTAATGGAGGTTCTTGACTTGGTCCGCATACATCTATGTACTGATTCCAATAAGTTGTTGTGGATGTAGCCTTTGTGGTTGAATGGTTTTCTTTGTGCCTTCCCAATACGACATGCATCACAGCTGTTGATCATGTGTTCCTTTGATATATTTGGCAGCCCAAGAACACTTTGATCCCTGCATATATCCTTCAAGGTTGTTTCATTCACATGAGCAAGTTAATAATGCCTCACTTCAAGCTCACTTGGGGTTTGAGACCCAAAAGTGAATAGAGCTATGTTCCTAGTTTCTCCTACTTCAAAAGTAAAGAGCCTACCATGCTTCTCACCTCTGGCTCTCTTCTTGAAGCCTTGACATGGATCTTCCACAAAAGCTCCATGATGGGTGAACCTAACTTGCAAGCCTTTTTCAATTATTTGGCCTACACTTATTAGGTTTTTAGTGATAGTGGGTACATAGAGAACCTTACTCAGAATGTTTCTCCTGCCATTGGAACAATCTTCTCCACAATGTGCTTTCTGTCATCCCCTATTTGAAATTCATGTCTATGCTTTGACTTTTCAAATCAGATAGAAGAAATTATCATCTTCTTTACCTTCTTTGTGGCTTAGATTCATAAGAAGCAATGAGTATTCATGTGGTTGATCTTTTGAACAATTGTTGAAGTGCCTTCTATTATAGCCTCTATTGTTATTGTTGAAGTTGTGTCCACCTCTGCTTCTATTGCTGCCATATCCACCTCTTCCACTTCCTTTCTGGGTCTTTCCATTGAACCAACAATTCTGATTGGTGTGGTTGGTCTTATTGCAAATGGCACAAAGTTGAACATTCTGACCTTTTGGCTTTGTCATGCTTTGGTCTTTTCTTCTTCCCTTTTCACTTGCTCTTGCTTGCAAAGTTGGCTTGGGAAGTAATCTCTTCATCTTCTTCCTTCTTCTTGCCTTTCAGCTTCTTATCCTTCTTATCTGCATATAGAGCACTAGTTGAATTACCATGATAGGAGTTACCTTCCTTTATGCTATTGTTGGCCTCTTGATTGAAGAGTTGTCCAAGAAAGATGTTGAAGTCTGGAGTTTGCACATCCATGATGAGATCATAAGCAGTCGTGAAAGATTGCCATTGCTTATCACTTTGAATCCCATTGAGAATTTGCCTCATGTTAGCCTCGTCTTCAATCAGCTCTCCAATGGATGCTAACTGATCCACAACCTCCTTGACCTTGGTAACAAACTCTATGATGGTTTGTTTAGGTGTCTTCTTCATTTGGTTGAACTCGTTCCAAATATGATTCTTTCTTGCTTTGGTACTAGCAGAAAAGAAAGCCTCAAGGGCATCCCAAGTCTCGTGAGATGTCATGCATCCTCTAATATGTGGTAAAAGAAATTCGGAGATAGAGTTTAGTATGTATCACCTTGCTTGTGCATCTCCTGCACACCAAAGTGTGAGCTTATCTGTCTCCTCTTGTGTAGGTCCTCCTTTGGATCTTGGAATAGGTGTAGCTTCATAATCTGCTACAATTCCATAAAGGTATTTTGGGTAGAAATCCATGTTTCTCCTTCCCAAAAGATGGGTTGATTTGAAGCCCTTACATCAATTGCAACTTGTTCATAATGATGTCTATGGTCCTATGCCACCATCTTTATTTGGGAACTATCTGTAATTTGTGAACTTTTATAGATGATTTCTCCATGCATGCATGGAAATATCCATGGAAAGAAAAGTCCAAAGTGTTTATGTGCTTTAAATAATTACTCTTTATGGCTAAAAATCTATTTGCATGTAAATTGGGAAGCCTCTGTTCTAATCGGGGGGATACATATCTTTTGGGTTTTTAATGCATTTTTGGCTGATCATGGGATACAGTGTACAATGTTGTTTTCAACAAAATGGAGTTTCTAAATGAAAGAATGGGTATCTCATGGAAATGGCAAGGTGTATGATCAAAAGTTAGGCTTTCTCACATAACTTCTGGCTTGAGGTTGTTATGTGTGCAACATATCTACTTAACATGCATCCCACCAAATCACTACAATCCATCACTCCATATGAGGCTTGGCATGGCTACAAGCAATCTCTTGCTCATCTACATGGCTTTGGTTGTCTATCATATGCATTAGTGCTTGAACAATAATGTAGAAAATTGGATGATAAAGCTGTGAAATCCGTTTTTGTTCGGTACAATTTGGAAAGCAAAGGGTATCGTTTATATTACCCACAGACTAAACACATTCTGGTTAGTTGTGAAATTGTTTTTGTAGAAGATGGAATTTCACCCTTACTTTCATGTACCAAGGACACATCAATTAGCTTGAATGATGTGCATGACACTTTCCTTCCTCTTTTTAAAGGTGGACAGTCAAGTGTTGGTCCAAATGAGGCAATTTCTCAACCTTTGTAGGTTCCAATGGTGATGCAAATCATTCCGTTTAGATGCATATTTACATGATGCACTTATTGATGAGAGGGTTAACATACAAGAGGCTAAAAACTATGCCTAAATGGTTGTTGGAGACTTTGAGAGATAGAAAATTAGATGCACCTCTATCATACACTTGTTCAGGCTCTCATAATGCTTCCTTTGCATCAAATCGTTATACAATGGTTGTTTCTAGTATTTATGATGAGAATGAGCCTATTTCTCTTATGAAGCACATAACTCAAAAACATGGATGGTTGCTATGCAATTAGAATATGATGCTGTTATGAGGAATGGCACTTGTTCTTTATGTTATTTGCCTTCAAGAAAAAAGGCCATTGGCACTAAATGGGTATACAAGCTAAAATGTAAGCCTGATGAAACAATAGGCTTGTATATGGCTAGGCTTGTTTCAAAAGTTTATGCTTAAGAGAGAGGCATTGATTTCAATGAGACATTTTCTCCCATGTGCCAAACGACCACAATTCATAGCATTTTTGCACTTGTGGCTCATTATATTTGGAATGTACATCAGTTGGACATTAAAACTGCATTTCTAAATCGTGATTTACATAAAGACTTGTATGTATTTCAACCTCATGGTTTTATGCAAAAAGGGCATGAAAACAAAGTTTGCAAGATGTATAAGGCATTATATGATTTGAAGCACGCACCACATGCTTGGTGTTGGGAATAACAAATCAACTATCAAGAGCACACTTTTGTAATTAAAAAAGAAAGATAGAACCTTGTATTTTTTGTTACGATAAATTATCCCAAATTTTGTAAAAATGAGGAAGAGTCTTCCTCATGATGAGATGTATCATATATAATTCTTATAGGACATTTAAAGGATGATGAGATGTATCATATATAATTTTTATAGGACATGTAAAGATCTCTAGACAATATACTTTTAGATTAGAAGCTTAAAAGGACCTATTTAAGTGTGAACACGAACACTTCAAATATTATAATAGACATTTAAAGTCATTTTTGTGTAGAGCTTTTGTACACTTGTTGGATAATTAATGAGAACTAGAGAGATCTTTGCAATAGTCATTCTCAACATTTAGCTTTCATGATATTTTCAAATGGATCTTGTGAGTATTGTTCATGGATTTGTTGATATATTTAGGTAGTGAAGTGTGTGAACACTCTAGTACTGTCGGGGCACTTTTTTCCCTCTTTAGGAGGTTTTTCCCCTGGCTTGTATATATGCCTATTGCCCTAATGGGCTACTTATCTTTGTACATTCTAGTGGTAATACATTCAATATTGTGTGTTGAGCTCCAAGCTTCTTCTTCTTCCTTGTGCTATTCGCATGCTTTCAAAGACGTCTAACTCCAACAATTGGTATCAGAGCAGGTCGCTGCTTCATCTAGGGTGTTGTCGACACCTCTCAGGCTGCAGTCTCAGAATCGCACAAATTTTGGTAGGCATACTCAGCGTGTTTCCGAGATCAAAACGGCTTCCCTTTGTGGTGCCAAAATTGCGATCTGAGATCGTTTTGGCCTCCGCATGCACTATCACGGCGCTTGTGCAAACTATTTCATCTTTTTGTGCATAATGTATATACGAGTTTTGGCTCGCCATTTTAAGTGTCTCAAAGTCTGCTATAGGTTTAGCAGAATTCGTCTAGGCAGTTCTGTTCAACTTTTTGAGATACAACCAATTTTCCGCATCAAGGTATTTTAGTCACCGACCATGGCTAAAAGCAATGATGTATTTTGTATGTTGGCTGTTGAGGATAAGTTGGATGGTACCAACTACCTGTTGTGGGCTTATATGATGCGACATGTATTGGTTGCAAAAGGACTGTGGAAAATTGTGCAGGGTGTTGAAAAATGTCCTATCACACCTGCAACTATTACAACTGCAGGTACTGAAGCTAATATAGAAGGTGTCAAAGATGATGATATTCTGCATATTCCTGTTCGTGTTGCGGTTTCCACTGCACCTATTATAGAGCAAATTCGTTGGGATGGTAGAGATGCCCAAGCACATGCATTGATAGCTTTGTCTGTCAAACGTGCCATTATTCCTCACATTCGCTCTTGCAGAACAACTAAGGATGCTTGGGATACACTTAGTACATTGTACCAAGCTAGGAATGAGGCTCTATTGCTTACCTCCGAAAACAGTTGGAGAGTGAGCACATGAATGAAGGTGATTCTATGGAAAGTTTTCTAACAAAGATCAAAGACTTGAAGGAACATTTGATTTCTGTTGATGAGGTTATACTAGATAGCTCACTTGTGCAGACCGTTCTGAATGGTCTTCCTGATTCAGATCAGAGTTTTGCTTCTACTCTTCGGTTGATGATGAAAAGCAATCCAAATGCCTTGTCATTCGAGGAGTTAGACTTTGTTCTATTGCAGGAGGATCAGTCTAGGCAGAACAGGTACATTATGCATGTTGCAGATCAAGCTTGCCTGGCTAGTCAGAAGGGCAAAGGAAAATGGAGATCTTCAACTAGTAAGCAAAAATCTGCTAATTCTGCACAATCGAAGAGGGAAGACAAAGATGAAAAGAAAACAGAAAAGCAAAATTATTTTTGCAATTATTGTAAAGGAAATGATCATATCATAAAGAACTGTCCAAAACTGCTGTTAAAGAGGCAAAGAAGAAAGAGGCTGGAATGGTTGTTGCAGAGGCCTCTACACCAAAAACAGAGTCTGCTAATCTTGTGCAAGACGAAGAATGGGCGTTTACTAGTGTTTGCAGTTTTGACCCATCTTCTCATGAGTATTGCATGTCTGCAGTAGACTCAGATGTTTGGTACTTTGACAGTGGGGTGACCAAACATATTACCTCGCAACGTAGTTTCTTCTCTTCACTCGAGCCTGCCCCTACAAGGAATACTATTACATGCACCAACAACTCCTCTTATCTTGTTATGGGAGTTGGTAAGATCATTTTGACTATTGCTGATGGTAGTTCTTTCACTTTGTCAGATGCTTTGTTTGTGTTGGGGATCAAGAAAAATATGTTATCAAATTTTGCATTAGCCTAGATTGGCTTGGTTGTGAAATTTGTTGATGACAGATGTACAGTTCATGATCTATCAAATGGGCATGTGATTATTGCTTTTGGCATTTTATGTCGTGGGCTGTATAAGCTCATAGACTATGAAAGATCTGCAAATGATTCGGCATGTCTTGTACATGATTCTCAGGCTATGTCAGATGCAAAGCTTTGGCATGCATGCTTTGGTCATTTGAATTTTGCTAGTTTGCTACACCTGCAAAAATCTGAAATGGTGTCCTCTTTGCCCAAACTTGAGGCACTTGAAAAACATGTTTGTGAAGGTTGTATTTTGGGTAAAATGTAGCATTCCTCCTTTCCAAAAGATGTTTTAGTTCGGGCTACTCAGATGTTGCAGCTTGTACATAGTGATGTCTGCGGTCCTATGCAGACACCTTCTTTTGGAAATTATCTTTACTTCGTGACTTTCATCGATGATTTTTCCGAATATGAATGGGTATATCCATTGAAGGCAAAGTCCGAAGTGTTCATCTGCTTCAAATAGTTTTTGGTTTTGGCTAAAAATATGTCAACATGTAAAATGGGCACCCTCCATTCTGATCGAGGGGGGGAATATATGTCTTCTGATTTTAATGCATTTCTAGCTGAATGTGGGATAAAACACCAGTGTACAGTGCCGTATACACCTGAACAGACTGGAGTTGTTGAACGAAAGAATAGGTCACTCATGGAGATGGCAAGGTATATGGTCAAGAGTCAAGCTTTACCACATAGTTTCTGGCTTGAGGCTGTCATGTGTGCAACATATGTACTTAACAGATGTCCCACTAAAGCGTTGCAGTCTATCACTCCATATGAGGCTTGGCATGATCGCAAGCCATCTGTTGCTCATCTGTGTGTTTTTGGTTGTTTGGCATATGCATTAGTGCTTGAACAACATCATAGAAAATTGGATGATAAAGCAGTAAAATGTATTTTTGTTGGGTACAGTTCTAAAAGTAAAGGCTATTGTCTGTATCATCCACAAACTAAATGCATTCTAGTTAGCCGTGATGTTGTTTTTGTGGAAGATGCTATTCGGCCATTGCTTTCATGTACTAAGGAGACATATGTTAGCTCCAAAGACATGTATGATACTTTGTTGCCTCTTTTTACATGTGGATAGTCTAGTGCTAGTCCTAATGAGGCAACTTCTCAACCTTTGCAGGTTTCATTTCATGATGCAGATCATCCCATTTCTGATGCAGACTTACATGATGCACTTGTTGATGAGAAAGCGGATATTGAGGAGGCAAAAACTATGCCAAAATGGCTGGTGCAGACTTTGTGTGACAGCAAATTAGATGCACCTCTATCATATCATACTCGATCAGGCTCTCATAGTGCCTCTTTTGCATCAGATTGCTATGCTATGGCTGCATCTAGTCTCTATGATGAGAATGAGCCTATTTCATTTGACGAAGCACAAAATTCAGAAAATTGGATGGCTGCTATGCAATCTAAATATGATGCTATAATGAAGAACAGTTCTTGGTCTTTATGTGACTTGCCCCCTCGCAAGAAGGCCATTGGCACTAAGTGGGTTTACAAGCTAAAGTGTAAGCGTGATGGAACAGTTGACAGGTATAAGGCTAGGCTTGTTGCAAAGGGTTATGCACAGGAAAGAGGCATTGATTTTGATGAGACCTTTGCACCTACATGTCGTATGACTATTGTTCGGAGCATCTGTGCACTTTGAAGACCATCATGGTTGGAATGTACATCAGTTGGACATTAAAACTGAATTTCCGAATGGTGACTTGCATGAAGAAGTGTATGTTTTCCAGCCTCGTGGCTTTGTGTAGAAAGGGCATGAAAACCAAGTGTGTAGGTGTTGCTCTAGCACAATGGTGAGAACCACGTTAAGAAGCTTCACCTCCTTAATGTCAATCCGCGGAAGAGATAGGAGTGATATGAAGATCGTGAATGTGAGATGAAGTGAGAGTGAAGGTGAGAAGCATAGAAATGCACACACACATACACACACACTACGAAGAGACAAGCAAGACACAATGGAAGGTGGGAAATTAGCTCTATTACTCAAGAACACTATTACAAGCTCAAAAGAACTCTAAACTCCAACAAGCTAACCTCAAAAATGAGCTCTCTAGCTCTTTTTATAGTTTCTAGACTAGTTTTGACCGGTTTCACATCTAGTGACCGGCATAGTTAAAAATTAGGTCCTAGATGCTATTTGGAAGGGTAAACGATGTCTAAAAATAACGAAAATTGATACGCTTGTTCTACCTAAGCTCCTCAAGCTCGAGGACTCCTCGGCTTGCACAAAATGGAGCTATGGATTACAAAATGGGGTTTTCTATGTTACATATGTTACAATAGTGATAAAAATCACTATTGGAAGTTTTTGGAAAGTATTTGAAAACATAATTCTTTGAAAAACGATTCGACTGGCTCCCTTCTCTGTCGTTACATGCTTCCGTGTCGTCTGTGCCTCTGGCTGCTTCCAACACCCCCCTCCCTCTCGCTTCTGTCGTCCCTGACAGAACCTTGCTGTGAGGTCTGCCGAATATAGTTCTGTAGGAGGTCTTGAGCGAGGGTGTGCTCGGAGATACGAATGCCTCGGGCCAGATCTGCCTCGAGTTTCTCCCAGTCGATTGGTTGCGGTTCTTCCGGTGGCGGGAGCTGATAGTGTGTGGAATAGACCATTCGTTCACAGGCAAATAATTGTAATAAATGTGTAGGCCTGCTTATGAATACCTCTGAATGGTATTCCCAGAAGCCGGTTGTGAACATCTCTTCGAATGTCTGCTTGTAGCACGCCGGTAGCTACTTTATTCTGCAGTGCCAGGCATAACACACCCGTAGCGATGGCGTTGTACTCATATCATATACCAGGTCAAAATTGCCATGCTCAAAGCCCGGGGTGTTGACATGGATGCCTTGACGCGTCAGAAGACTTTAAAAATCATTTGCATCATGTCAAAGATTTTGACAGTCATATGCGCCGCTATATCATCCATATGCTTTAATCTAGGGAGCCAGTGGTGAATTGTAGCCATCATGTAGCCAACAGTTGGTAACTCAATGGGTGGCTTAAAATAGGGGTAATTCAACCAGTCTTGGCACTGCTTATTGTTTTGTACCTTAATAGCAAAGGCAGTCCAGGAGCGGCGTCGTGGCACTGGTCCCCAACACGGATTGTACTTCAAATGCAAAGGTGCCTTTACCCATGTACTCATCATCTCTGGATACTGCTATAGTAAATCTTTTCGCCACTCTGGTTGATAGATCCTTCCTTTCTGTGCATCTAGCGGCAAATCATCCGCCTCGAATTGAGTTGCATGCGATGGTTTCTTACCTGTCTCTTTCTCAATGGCTAACTGGTATTCGACCATTAACATGAAATACGGTTTATACTGTAGCTCATGCCCAGATATGTATCTTCGCGGGGCCAAATGAGCAAAGAATGGAGACTGTAATATCTTTTCTTCTATCATCGCCATGGCATGTAATTGTGCCTCTACTCTCGCTGAGTGCGTTGTTCCAAGTTCCTCAATAGTCTTCATCCACGCGGGGGTCGGAAGTTCGTATGTCATCTGACCTTCGGTCGTGACGCGTCCGCCTGGGATGGGTTGTGGCTCGTACGCTTCTTCAAATGTTTCCTCCACCGGAATGGTGACCGTTTCTTCCTCAGCTGGAAGCTCAGGTGGGGAATCTGGCCTTGGTGGCGCTTCATATACTGCAATCCTTGATTCAAGGGTCGATACCTGGGCCCGTAATGAGTTGAGTTCCTCTAGGAGGTCAGGAGAGGGGTCCACAGGTGCTGGTATGTCGTGGTGTGCCGGTTCTCGTAACTGGAGTAATTTGTGATCTTCTTTGAGTTTCTGTAACTCCTCGTTCATGCGGTCGTATTCATCTAGCAATCTCACATGATCATCTAGCAGCATCCTCATCGAGTCTGAAGGAATGGCTTTGAACCTGCTAGGACTGAGTGGTTGGTCTGGGTGGTCGAGCGCTGCTTCTAAGTTTTCTCGGTTCTGATCTTGTAAGCGCTGGTTTTCTTCGTTGGCGGCTGCTAGGTGTCTTCGTAGTAAGCCCATGTTTCGTGTTAGCATTGCATTGCGGACTGTCTGGGCTCTTAATAAGTTATCCAGGTCAGCAGTGGCTTCCTTGGTCTTTTCTTCGCTTTCTAGTTCCAATTTGTGATAAGCCTCGCGTAATTCCTGGTAGCGGGTGTTCAGAGAGGCATTCTCAATAGACAATAAATTAAGCTGCGACTGTAAGTCATTGGTTGTCCTCTGCAGCTGCTGATAACTATCACCAAGAGATGTGAACTCATCTCTTACTTGCGTCATACACATGAACATCTGTCGAAATGCATTATCTACAGTGGGTGATAGTATTAATGGGGTGCTAAATGGAGATGCAGTTGGTGTAGATGCAACGGGAATGGGGAATGGGGGTGGGAAGGTGGATGATGTAGTGATTGTTGAAAATTGTGATGTGCCTAAAAATGTTTGTGCCGTGAGTGAAGTGAGTGATGGTGCTATGGGTGGTGAGATGTCCATGTCAGTGGACGTATCTAGTGCGGTGACCGTGAATATGGGTGTGATCGTGGGTGTTCGTGCTAGTGTAAATACGGGATTTACAAATGTTGAGGGGTAATTTACAGGGGGGCTGGCTGGAGCAGCTTGGTGGAAAGGGGAAAGAGGGGTTACAGTGGGTCGGGGAGGTGAGACGGGGGAGAAGGTTAAGGGCGGAGGGAATGGGAAAAGGGTTCTTGGAGTTGTGGGGAAAGATGGAAAAGATTGACGAAGGAATGGGTTGGATAGAAAGGTGGGTGTGGGAGGAGGTAGACTAGGGCTAATGGGTGCGGGAATTGTGGGGTGAGTGGTCGTAAAGACAATTTCTGTAACACCACCGGCGAATGAAGATGTTGGTCTAGGGGAAGGAGGGTGAAGAGGGGAGGCTGGAGGGATGGTCGGTGATGGAGGAGCGGTTGGGGTGGTCGGTACTGTAGTGACTACTGAGGTTTGTACAGCTGTAGCGCGTGGTGGGGAATCTACAAAGATGGTTTCTACTGCCGACGAACTTTCGGGGATGAGACGTGCCTCCCTGGCTTGTTCAGAAGACTGTGCTCCTGTTGGTACACGAATGTATTCGCCAGGCTTTGAAAGTAGTCGTACTCTGCGGGGGTCAAACTGTGGTAGTGGCTTTCGTTGCAAGTACCTGAGTGCTTCGTTGGAGCCTACTGATTTGACTAACTCTTTGAATCCTTTGATGTATGCGTCTTCGAATCCGCCTGTGACAAGTTCTTGTTCTATTATTGTTTGACTCTCTTCCTCTGTCAGCTTTTTGCGTGCCCAAACTTTTTCCATAGTTCTATACAGCTTCTTGATAGCCAGTGTGTAAGCTGCTGCCTCGTAAGTTTCATCTTCATGGGTACTTGTATCGCCATGTGTGTCTGTTTGTTGGCCTTGGCCGTCTGTCTGTTCATGCTCTTGGGATTCCTGTGTTCCCTGGCTAGCTTCGTCGTCTCCTTCGTCGTCATCGGTTGTTGTTCTTTCGTCATCAGAGCTGGACACGACCTGTCCTTGTGGCTGATCCCTGGGTGTGGTAGGGTAGCTAGGCCTTTCAAATTCTTGAGAAAACAATTGTCCTTCTGAAAACTGGAACTCATTGGAGAATGCATCAGGCATCTCAAAATCAAAAGTTTGGTCCAGTGGCTCTGCTTGTCCTGGTTCTAAATGGGGTATTGGAAAAGAGAAAGCTTCCGCACCAATAGTGGTGGGAAGTTCAGCTGCTGTGGTGATAGGTTCTGTGGTTGTGGCTGCTTGAGGTGCAACAGTACTGGTGGTGCCCTCCGGCGTAACTGGTCTTGATAACCGTATACGAATTGGTGGTACCGTGGGAGTGGCTGCTGTTGGTGATTGCTCTGGAGATGGTTGTGGCGAGGGTGATTCTGGGACTTGTAGGCACGGGATAGTACCTCTCATCCGCTTTCCGGCTCTGCCTTTGCTAGACTTTCTAGCCTTCCTAGTGGTGCCTTTAAATGCTTTCAGTTCCTCACTGGTCATGGCACGCTCAATTGGTAAGTCATATGCCAAGCACATATATATGATCCTGGTGAGGGCGCAGCACCCATTGATTACCTTCTTTCGCTCCCACCTATGTTGTGCCAAATAGAGCTGATCAATTATCCAGCTGGCTAGATCAACCGTTTGCGGTCCAGTACATGCTAAGTACAATCCAAACCAGATTCTTTTGTGGGGCATGGTAAAACGATCCTGAGTTGGGAAAGCAAAGTGCTGCATGCATATCCGTAATGTCTTGGAAAGGTCAGGGGTTATGGCTGAAATATCCTCCCACTTAGTTACGTCACCACATTTCATCTGCTTTGGGATTAGCCGTTCTCGCTCCGTCGGAGTGTGTGTTCCATGTATTTTCAGAGCTGCGCGAATTAAATCTTTAGACAAATAAAACCTTCTGAATGGAGGATCATTTACCAAGGATGGTAACATGAATGTTCCGGGTAGATCCTTGTTCTCTGAAGCTGTCAAGGTGGTTACTAGGTAAAAGCATCTGTAAAAATCGGGTTTAGGCAGAGGGTCACTAAAATATTCTGTAAGTCCCGCTCGTGCCCAAACGTGCGTTAAATCTTGTGTATTCTGCAGTCCTTCAAATTCTCTTGAAAAGAACTGGTACTTGGTCCATGTGCGAAGATCAAATGCCAAATTGGCCTCAAATATGAAATCAGCGTCTGCTAATGGTCCTGCTAGGCCTTGAAACCAGTGAGAATTACGATGAATCTTCTCAGTATATCCTCTAGGAGGATCATCGATTGGCATGGGTCCTGGAAAACCTTGAAACTCTGGTGGTTGCATAGTAGGATAAGATTCCGCGAGTAATTCTCCAATAGTAGCCATCGGTGCACTGGGGCCAGCTTCTGATGGTCCTGCTTCGGTTTGCATGATGACTGATGAGCTAATGGAAAAGATCTGCTACAAAAGATTAACACATTAGTATGGAAATTAATTATGATCCCATTAAGGTGAGACCGCAATCCCTTTCCATAACCGATGTGTAACCCGTGTAGCCAAGTGTCGTGAAGTGACTGATGCAATGATTTTTTTGCAAAACTAATGCAGGTCTCTAGACGCCTACATGCTTCAGATTATGCCTGCAATTCTTGATGAGCTTTTATTATGCATGATGTGGGGTTATGGTGTGTGAATTTATACAAGGTTTGGTTGAGGGTGAATTATTACAAGGGTGGAGTTTAAATGGGGTGGGAGAGTTGTTAGATAATGGGGTACAAGAAGACGTTTGGATACGTTTCGGTATCCATTTCCTAAGAGTCTTTGAGTGGGTGGTGTGTTTCTGCTGAGGGACGAAAAGTGGTATCGGTTTTGGTGGTATTGAGGGATGGAAAGATTTCTGAGGGGTATACATTACATGGCTAGAGGGTTGGGCTATAATACATTGCTTGGGTACCCAAATCTGCATGGGTGTGGGTCGATTGATAAGATACTTCTTGGCAATCCAAATCTGTCGAGTATTTGTACTTGGGTAAGAAGATCGAGGGGACTTTGGATGCTGACTTTGCTTCTGTTGAAACTTTGTCCTGCTCTCGTCTGCAGTGTTGCCAATAGCCTGTGGTTGCTGTCCTTTTGGCACCCATATTTGTCTCGTGCCACTTGTTCTGTGATGTTGATACTGCTTCTTTCCTTGCCTTGTTTGGTGGTGTCGTCGGTCTGGGTTCCTCTGTTGTGGTTGACTCCTTTGAGGTTGGGTTTGAGAGGTCCAATGGACGCTCTGCTTTGGAAAAGAAGGTAGATCCAACACTTGCGTGACCTGCCCATTAGGAAGTGATTCGTTCTTTATCTTTAATCTAGGCTAGTCCGCAGCAAGTTTGGAAGGATGAGCACCGCAGGGTGTTGTGCTCATTTGGCCGCTGATGCAACCCACCTGACCGCTGATTGTGTCCATCTGCCCTAGCGGTTGGGTAGCTGCCCCTTCTAGTTTGCAGGAAGCCCCAGGGAAGATCTCCTGTCGTCCTTCTGATTGACAACTGTCCCTAGCCAAGCCCGAGTGGGTTGGTGTAGACGTAACGTGATTGATCTGACCCAAGATCTTTCGGTCTTTCGTCGCATGTATTTCATAGGGTCTAGGGTTACAAACCTCAGTTGGAATGCCGTTAGGGAAGTCAAGCGGTATCACTCGCTTCTGCTCTAAGGTTCCAATCTATAAGGAGCCTTGTCTAAGATTTAGGTCCACTGAGTGATCGTATAGCCAATCTTGGCCAAGGATTAGGGGTTCTATCAGGTCGTCATCATGGCACACTAGTAGCTTCGCTATCATGGTCACATCGTTAATGAGGATAGGAAGGTCCACCTCACCCATGCAAGGGGTTTCCATGCCTCCTAGGCCTATGAGGTATGCCTCAATTGGCCGCATTTCTACTCCTGAATCCTTATAGTGGGACCATCTAATCGCACTAGTCGCAGCGCCTGAGTCAATTAAAGCCCTGAGCTCTTGGCAAGGGTTGTTGTGCTCTAGCCTGACTGTAATGAATGGTCTCCTGTCCACTATGCTAGGATGAGTGGTTGACTTTACTTGACACATGGCCATGGGATATCTGGGTGTTGTTTCCAGATGGTTATAATGTTCTCTCCCTAGTCCTTGTCTTCTTAACTTCATGCGTTTAATGTGTTCTATTGCTTCTGCCTGAGCTTCCGCTCGTATTCTATTTTCTTCCTCCTTACGCTTCTTTGCCAACGTGAGTCGTCTAAGCATATCCTCATTAAGAGGTTCCTGATATAGCTTGACTCTACAGCCACTAATATAATTAGGCATTATATCTCCTTCTAAAGTAGCTAATTGTACTGCTCCACTTGTTGAGAGTCTGTTAATGATCATAGGTCCATAACCTCGCTTTTCTAACTTACGTGCGTGTTGCTTCAGCGTGTATATTAGAACTAAATCTCCTTCTTTTAGGCCTTTATCTTTCACATGTGCATCAAAATATGCTTTCTATCGTTTCTTCGCTGCATATATTCCTGCTGCTGCCTTTAGCCTGGTTTCTCCTAATCGTTCCAAGTCCATTATCCTTGCTGATAATTCATGGCCGGTCCACTGATGTTCTTGTGCAACCTTAAGGGTCGGTATCAAGAAGTCCAAAGGAAGCACAGCATTCTGACCAAAAACCATCTGAAAGGGAGTTGCATTGAGTACGGTCTTGTAGGCCACTCGATATGCCCAAACAGCGTGGTGTAACTGTTTGTCCCAATCTGAACGT
Organism: Ceratopteris richardii; assembly: GCA_020310875.1. Taxonomy (NCBI): domain Eukaryota; kingdom Viridiplantae; phylum Streptophyta; class Polypodiopsida; order Polypodiales; family Pteridaceae; genus Ceratopteris; species Ceratopteris richardii. The sequence goes on from CM035414.1 coordinate 74,665,000, forward strand.
TTGTTGTTCACGAGTTTCGTCAGTACGTTACAAAGGATCTTATTAGTGCTTTCAGCCTGACCATTGGCCTGAGGATGATATGGTGCGGATTTCTTGTGAATCACCATAAAATCCTGTAACAAATATTCAATGACTTGGTTTAGAAAGTGAGTGCCTCGATCGCTCACTAACTCTATAGGCAATCCATATCTTGTAAAGACATTCTCAAATAAGAATTTTGCAATTGTGTGTGCATCATTCTTTTTCGTGGCTTTTGCCTCTACCCATTTCGTAAGATAATCTGTGGCAACAATAATGTATTCAGCATGTGTACCTTTTGCAGGGGGGTTAATGGGTCCTACAAAGTCTATACCCCACTTAGAAAATGCACGTCCGCCCATCATGGGTTTCAATGGCATTTCGTCTCTGCGAGTAGGAAACTGAGTTCTTTGGCACACATCACATCTCTTTACATAGGTATGAGCATCCATGTGAAGAGTGGGCCACCATAATCCTGCAAAGAGGATGGCTTTGATTATCCTATCAGGTCCAAAATGACCTCCTGCAACACCTTGGTGTGCAGTCTCTAGTATGCTCAGATAATCGCTCTCATGAACACATTGTCTTAGATATCCATCTCGTCCTCTTTTGTATAGATTATCGCCAATAAGTGAATAGTCGTGAGCTTCCTGCTCTAGACTGCGTTGTCGAGCTAAGGTCATTCCTTGAGGGAATGTGTTCGTCCTCAAGTATGTCACTAATGGTTCACTCCAGTCTGGTGTGAGAGACACGTGATATAATGTAGCATGCTCTACTGGTGGTCTTTCACAACAAACATTGCATTCTTTACACAACCTGTAGACATCTGCTTCCATCGTAGGCCAATATACTCCTAGCCTATGCAGAGTCTGTAATGTTCGATGTTTTGAATGATGTTGCTTTAATGCACCTATGTGTGCTAATTGCAACCAATTCGCATGTTCTGATTCATCTACACAACAAGCAAGAATCTTTTGATTATCCTGTTTATATATGCTTCCTGCTATGATTTGATATCTCTGAGACTTGGTAATCTCTCCTTCTTTGATCTTTATCCTAGGATTCTTGGGTCCATATGTGAGAATAGGGACTATAGGTTTAGCCCATTCTGGTGCTATCTCAAGATTAAACAAGTATGCATCTGGTAGATCATCCGCTACTCCTTGAGGAGCTTCTCCTGAGGTTAATCTTGAAAGGTGGTCAGCTCTAAGATGTGTCTTTCCTTTCCTGACTACGACTTCAAAATCATACTCCATGAGTAATAGAAACCAACGTATCAGTCGTCCGGTGTTACAAGGCTTGATGACTAAGTACAATAGGGCTTGATGATCTGTAAAGAACTTGAATTTGTTAGCCAACAAGTAGTGCCTAAACTTCTTTACTGCGTAGATCATCCCTAATCCTTCTCGTTCCGTCGTGGTGTAATTTCTTTCTGCTGCGTTCAATTGTCTACTAGCGTAAGCTATGGGGAGATCTATGTTACCTTCATTCGTGGGTTGTGCTAACACACATCCTATGGCGTAATTGGATGCATCCACATGTACATGGAATGGCTTACTCCAATCTGGGGTAGTCAATATAGGTGCTGAGCACAAGCGTCGTTTAAGTTCATTGAATGAATTTTCACATTCATTTGTCCATTCGAAATTGGTTAAAAGAGAGTACAAAGGCTTGGCTATGATTGCATACATGTGTATGAATCTCCTATAATAACCGCAATGGCCCATAAATGCTTGTACCTCTTTCACATTAGTTGGTCTAGGTAAATCTGCAATTACCTTCACCTTTTCTTCATCCGTAGAGATTCCATTTTTTGACACAATGTGTCCTAGAATTTTGCCTTGTCTGACCATGAAAACGCATTTTTCTGGGTTCAAACAAACCTGATATTCTCGACATTTGTCAAATATTTGCCTTAACTCTGGGATATGCGTCTGTCTTACATTTGAATGAGCACATAAGTCATCGACATAAACTTCCAAACTCTTGCGTAAGAATTCCTTAAAAACATGACACATGAGTCGCTGGAAAGTGGCGGGTGCATTTGTTAAGCCAAATGGCATCACACGAAATGCAAATATACCCCATTCAGTGGCAAATGCCGTCTTGTGTTGGTCCTCTGGAGCAATGGCTACTTGATTATAGCCTGAGAAACCATCAAGGATGCTGTAAACTTCCTTGCTCGCAACTCTTTCCAATAGATGTTCTGTGATAGGAAGAGGATAACTGTCTCTAATCGTGGCGGCATTAACTTTTTTAAGGTTAATACACACACACAATTTTCCATTCTTCTTGGGCACTACCACAATGGGAGATACCCATTCGGTATGCTCAATTTCGTAAATGAATCCTGCTTCTATCAATCGATCTATCTCCTCTTTAATCTTCGCAGCGTAGTTATCATTGTACGTGTACGGTTTTTGTTTTGTAGGTTTTGCATCTGGAGTCATAGGGATTCTATGAGAACATATATCTGGATCTACTCCTTTCAAATCTTTGTAACTCCACGCAAAAACATCTCTATATTCGCGCAATAGGGCAACTAGCTCTTCTTCTTCTTCCTTCGTCAAATCATGCCCTATGTATGTACATTTTTCTTCTTCTCCTTCTATGGCTACTATTATTTTCTTGGTTTTCTTTCGGTTATCATATACTTGTCCGTCATTCGCCTTTCTATTAGGCATTCGTACCATGATCCTTCTATCTTCGATTTCATATTTCTTGAAGTTCTCGGGTACTTCAAACAAACTTGACTCTTCTTTTTCTGACATGGTTTCTTTCTTCTTTCTTTTCTTGCCTTCACTCTTGTTAGTCACTTCCGTGGCTAACCTCACCTCATTCGTAATTTCCTCGTGTCTCTGAGTACGAGTCTCTACCTCGTGAAAGTATTCTTCCTCTGATGCAAAGGGAGAATCCATGATAATTGATTCTAAATCGAAATCGCTTGCATCCTCAAATGCACCAGTGTTAGGTTCATACTCTTCTAAAATTGCATCGCACATGATTGGCTCTATCGTGAAAACTGATATGTCATAGCCATCCTCGTCACAGTGGGGTGTCCATTGTTCCTCATTGATGGCTACATCCATGGTTGCTAGGATTTCTGCCCAACCATGGGGTTCAAACTCTTCGTCAGGGAATACTACAGGTGCGTAGGCTGGATCTTGAAGGGTTCGTGGATTTTGTTCTGCACCTAAGGTCCTTGCTTCTAATCTTTCTTCCTCTTGTTTGGCTACTTTACACATCCATAAATGAGTATCCTCATGCAACCAAGAAGGATCTGATTGTAATGAGTGCACGGATTCCATCTCTATTGGTGTCTTATGGATGGTATTCCATTGTATTGGGGGTACATCTCTATGTGAATAGTCTTTAAGATTGACTTTGGTAGTCACTCCTAAATGTTGCAAGTACAAAGAATTAGTTCCCCAATCTTGTACAATTTGCAACTGACGCATGAATGGTCGTCCCAATATCATCTCATAAGCATGATTTTTTGCAAAGTCACAAATGGCAAAAGTATGCTCAAATTCTACACCACAAGTGGTGAGTGATATGCCTTCTAGTAAGCCTAATGGTTTTTCTATGTGTCCGTCAGCCATTTGTAGCTTCATCCTGGTGGGTCTCAATGCTGGCTTACCCCAACGTTTCCATAAAGCGGTGGTAGCTATGGTTACGCCGGCTCCTGAATCTAAGATAACTTTCGTGGTGTAGCCCTGATGGGTTATCGGAAGATAAGTGTTACCTTCCTCTCCTTCGCTTACGTCTCCGATCTTTTCTACGGGTATCTCTGGTACCTTATTTTGTGATCCTATTTGTGAGGGAGTAGTAGCAAGCTTGGGGAATTGATTTGCTACATGTTTCCACAATTCTGGTTTTATCTTCAGCAACTCCTCCAGAGTGAGATTACATTGTACTTTAGTATTCTTGATCACTTCCGTGTTTCTAGGGATTACTGATTCTTCATTCCTCACTATTATAGTGGGTGCTCTCATACTAATAGACTTTGCCTCCCAAGGTCCTATGAACTGAGGTAATTCTTGTAACGAATTAGATTCAAATCTGGTGTTTTCACTCAGTTGTTCTTCCTCTACACCATCGTAAATAGAGGGAATGTCTTGGGGAAATTGCTCTTGCAAGTCATCTATTTCTTGAATAGGAGGATGGGTTCCTTGTTCTTTTCTCCATTTCTCTTCTTGGATTTCTCTCAAAAATTCATGTGAGTACCTATGTATGGAAGACAAATTGTCTTGACTTTCGGTATTGGGTACTTGAGACAGGGATGGTGCATTCCTTTCCTGTGTCTCTGGGACAATAGGGTTCCTAGGCTGATCCTTTTTCTCTTTGCTCTCTATCAAGTATTCTAGCCTCTCCATTAGTCCTTGAAAGTGTAGTTCCGGTTTTGCCATGTTATTCCAATTGAGATATCTAGAGGCTTCAAACAAAGCTTGTGCTAATTCTACCATCTTCATGCAAAGTTTAGTTCTCTCAATTTCTAGATCAGCTCGAGGGTAGTTTTTGCTCATTTCAGCTACCTGAGGTCCTTCTTTGAATCTAGCTTGATATGCACGAAACATCATGTCTAGAACTTCTGGTATGGGTTCCGCTAAAACTGATCCTGATTTCTGAGCTGGATTCTCTTGATTCAAGTCCTGTGAACTCAATTCTAGAATTTTGGTTCTAGATTCCTTCAAACTTCCTTCCAACTCATTTATCTTTTTACTCCATTTTCTCTTAATTCTTTCTCTAGAATCTTTCCAAGATTTTGTCTTTTTACTGCTAGATTCTGCAACTTCACTAGTTCCGGCTACTTTCTCCTGATTAAGCTGTTGGTTCTGTAAGAGCGCCTGGGCTCTTGTTATAGCTTGGATAGGCACGTATGTAGGGTTGGATCCATCTGCGTTGTTCACAATACCTATCACGTTGATCAGTGTCACATTCGAAGCGTTAACAGGGTTCTTAGGACAATCTTTTATGATGTGCTCTTTGCCACAATCAGCACAAAAGCCTTGGATGTTATAGTACTGTGATTGTCCTGCTATCGGGGGATGTGGACAATCCTTTATGAAATGATCTCCTTGGCACCTAAAGCATGGTCCTCTAGGGCCCTGTGGTCTCTGTTGTCTTAATTGGGGCCGTGGATTTGGGTTTGCGTACATCACATTAGCATAGTCGGGCTCCCAACTAGGTTCCACTGGTGGACTATCATAATGATATGTTTCTACGTGTTCTGGTGACTCTGTGTAATAAGCGGATGGACTATCTACATGAGTGGAGTCAAAACTATTCGAATTCGGGTCATTCTCTGTGATCAAAGGTGAAGAAGGCACTATAGCTCTACTTAGGTTCTCTTCTGCAGCAGCGTATTTGACAGAGATGACATTCGCTGGTGGGGGTGGCTGCTGAGCTAAGACAGGTTGAGGTCTCTATTGAGCTTGGTATGGGTAGTTCTGAGGAGGCCTATAGTAATAAGGCTGAGCATTGTATTGGCCTTGATACCTACCTGGCTGCGGGTATGCTTGCGGGTAGTTCTGTCTCACAGTCTGTTTGTTGTATGGGCAGTCCTGAGCCGTATGATTCGTGTATCTTCTCTCAATTGTACAATATTGGCCACTAGGGTTGGCTTGAGGTTGTGGTGCATTGGGACACACATTTGCCATATGGTCACCACCACAGGTGTAACAGCGCTTGTTCATTAGCACCCTAGGTTTGCTAGAAACTCCTAATTTCTGGGCCACTTTTTCTGCTAGGTCTTCTATTGAGCTAGACAATTTTGTGGATGCTAGAGATGAACAGTCTGAGTCCTTATAGACCTTTGAGAGTTCCAACTCATCTCCTAAGTTGTCCTCAATGTCTATACAAATTCTTACACATTGCTCTAGCGTTCTGGGTTCCTTTAGGTACACGTAGGAGCGTAGTTTAGAGCTCAACAAGCCATCTAGAAACAATGACACTTGCTTGGCTTGTGAGGGTAGCTCTTGCATTGGACATCGTTCAACATATTGTCTAAACCTACGTCCTTCCAGTCTGACTGTTTCCTGAGGGGTCTGTTTGAAGCTATGAATCAATGAAGACGTGTCATGTCTAATCCCACTTTTAGAGAATTCAGTGATGAATGACTCTAAAAAGTGATGGATGTCTCTAAATTGCCTTTGTTGCAAAGGTTGGAACCAAATTAAAGCGGTATTCCTTAACGTTAGTCCAAATGCGTTGTATTGCGTGAACATGTCTTCGACTTGTTCTGCTCTTAGTACTTGCTTGAATTCTGCGACGTGGTCATAGGGATCTCCTGTCCCATCAAAGTAATTTTTCATGGATTTCACTAATTGAGTGGGTCTCGATATTCTTGCGTGTTCGCGTGGTCTGGGTAGAGGAAAATCATCTCTACCGCCTGGTATTCCATGATCTCTTTGTCTATCCGCTCTATTAGTGTCTGTGGTTGTTCTATCTCTCCCTATGGGTTGATTAAAGCTTACTTCCGGTCTCTCTTTATTTCCCTCTCTTTGATTTCCATGGGCTGAGGATGTTCCTGCCCCTTGTTGACTTGTATTCATGTTCGTTCTAGATGGAGGGAATACCAATTCACCTCTCCATGTGTATGTGTTTTTAGCACGGTCAGCTACTGATGGAGAGTGTTAATCTCCAAAAGAACAAGTTGACCTTGAATTTAGATCACCTCTATATCAAGATCAACTTTAGACTCCATCTAATTTAGAGAATCTTCACCAAATTATCAGAAAAATTGAAAGTTCTGAAAAATTAACTTCTCAGAAAAGTCTGCTGCAGATTAGTCACTCATTGACTAATCAATCCTGTAAAGTTTTTGATTAAACTTTGCACAACACTTCGCCTTAAGGTTGCGCAGCTTTGCCAAGTTAAATCTCTCAAAAAGATTAAGTACACACTGAGAAATGTGTGAAACACTTTACCTATGTCTGAAAGTGCTTCTCTGCAATGGCGACTTTGACACCTGCAACTTCTTAGCACTGGTTCTCCCAACTCTGAACCCGTTTGATCAAGATCTTCTAGCCATAGATGGCTTACCTTCCAACTTAGATTTTGAGCCCTCACTTGTGTAAAACTTTACACTGTAGACTGAGCAATGATCATTTCATTGAAGATGAAATGTGCGCCAGATTTCTCGACTGTTAGAACATTCTTACATATGAATGTTCCTAATCAAAATTCTCACATCCTGATTACAATTAACCTCTCAAATTCTAGCCATAGATAGATTAGCTATGGACTTAGATACGTGCAAAAGGATTTCTCTAAAGATTAAGCACAGAAGGAGCAGACACCAAAATATCGGGCGCAAAAATTCTCGATTTCTCAGAAAATTTACATCTAAGTGAGGATGGACAATTCACTCACTCTTCATGTGTCTAATGACACTAATTTCTCTCTCCCTATTCTCAAATCTCTTCTGCTCTACTTGCCCGACATTTTCAAACATATTTATAGATGAATATATACAAGTGTATGACTTAAACAAGAGTATAAGTCAGCTAATGTACATATGTGTACATATCTTTGAGTTTTCTGAAAATGTCCTTCCTTCAACCATCTGACTTTGTTTCCTTCTTGACTCCTTGACTTCATTTCTCCATAATCCCTCAATTGATGATTGTCATGCACCAACAGCTACCACAAAGATCTTTCTGAAGTCTCATCCAGGTATACGACCTTTCCAGGTGTATCCGGGTCCTTGAACTCGTATATCGTGATGATTCCTACCTCACTAAGTATTTCGGTCTTGTATCTCCAAAATGCTTCATCAGTTTCTTTATTTACAAACAACTCTATGCTTCTGTTGTCTTGAGGGATCCATTCTGGGATTAGTACTCGTGTCAGTATAGATTTCCCTCTAGGTGTTCTAGGCTCTTCTAATGGTTCTTTTCCTTGAGATTTTGCTTCCGTCTCTGGTTGAATCATGCCAAACTCGTTGGTATTGTTTGGCTGCGTACTTAATATGTACATCGTTCCTTCTTTGTCTATGTACGTGTCTCTCTCGAATTTCACCATTGGACGTTCCAATCCTATGGGTTGATCGGGGTTGTGCATTTGCACCACTTGCCTTCGCAAACCATCCTCATAGATGCGAGCACCTAATCGGTTGGTTCGGAGAAACTCTAGTTGAGTCCTATAGGGTCCTTCTGGTTTTTCTAAATAGGCTACATTCGACCCTCCTTCTGGTCTTTCTGTGCTAAATGCCATTTTTGATTTGCTGGTATCTGAGCTCTCGTAGGGATAACTAGTGTTCAACTGTTGAGCCCACGATCGTGCAGTAGTTCTTACACTTGCCTCTGATGATCTAAGGCTTCGTCGGTCTGACTTACCTATATGTTTGTCCAATCTAAGGTTCATTAATTTTGTTCCTTGCACACTCAGTACACGCTCAGATCGTCAATGATTCTTTGTTATTACTTTCTTGTTTCTTTTTAAATTTCTTTAGATTCTTGTCTTAATGTATGTGTCAGGAATTCGACTTTCCGTTATAATTTTGAGTTCTCGTTCCGTCAGACTTATGTTTTTTCCTTTAGGTTTTCGTGTCACACACCTTTATCTTTAGTCTTAGACTTGATAATTTTAATTCTCTTGAACTTGAGGCGTTCCTATCGTCTTTAATCCACAACACTACCGTTTATCCTAAGCTAAGAATTGACTGAGGGGGTTGAGTAATCTTCCAACCTCAAGTCAGCTTTTCTGGTTGCTCTGATGCCCAAGAAGCCGCGCTTCCCAAGCTTTATGCCCTTCACTGCCTTGCCTTGGTTGCCTTTGATTGCCCTTGCTAGACTTGGAAAAATCCAATATTAGACCAATTCACAGTTGGATGATCAAGCACTGAGTATATACACCTTTTAAGTCCCTTCCCTTTTGCCCAACTTTTCAATGTTTGCCCCCTGGCTTTCTAATCCCAAACTAGGTCAACCTCAAAATAGCTTATCTAGAGCTTTCTAACGAGCTATTAAGCTCAAAAAACGGACTTCGGATGAAAAAGTTATGACCGTTCAGGCCCTGGGGGGTAAAAACTGACAAACAGGTTTTTCTCCAAATATGAGCTAAGGGGTCTCCTATGAGTCTAATCACCCAAAAATTTCCCAAAAATAGCCCCAAAATTGGCCAAAAAATGAAACCCTAAAATTTGCGATGGGGGTGCACAATCGCGATGGTGTGAGACAATCGCAATGGTCTGGGACCGTCGCGATGGCGTGAGGGTGAACCGTCGCGATGGCGTGAAAATGGACAATCGCGATGGCGTGATCAGGCGGACAATCGCGATGGCGTCAATGTGAACCGTCGCGATGGTCTGAAGTGCACCGTCGCGATGGCGTGAAAATGGACAATCGCGATGGCGTGATCAGGCGGACAATCGCGATGGCGTCAATGTGAACTGTCGCGATGGTCTAAAGTGCACCGTCGCGATGGCGTGAACATGGACAATCGCGATGGCGTGAAAGTGGACAATCGCGATGGCGTGAAATTGGACAATCGCGATGGCGTCAGTCAACGGTCAACGTGAACAATCGCGATGGTCCAAAGTGAACCGTCGCGATGGTCACAGATGCGATGGCTTGAGCCAATCGCGATGGTCTGGGCACGATGGCGTGAGCCAATCGCGATGGTCTGAATTTTTGAAGTGTCGCGATGGTGTGAGGGTGTCGTCGCGATGGTCCGGCTGAGCCGTCGCGATGGCGTGAGCCAATCGCGATGGTGTGACACAATCGCGATGGTCTGAGACCGTCGCGATGGTCCACCAAACTATGAATTTTTGAGATGCGCCTGTGGATTCGTGCAAGCGCAAGGGTCGCCTACCTTGTGGTGTGGTCGCCTACTAAAAATTCCGAAGGTTGCAGACCATCGCGATGGTCTGACACACACGGAAATTTCTGACAGAAGATGATTTTCTTACCTTTTTGCAGCCTTCCTGATGCACAGGAGTACTGTACCTGCAAGAAAACTCAAGAAAGCAAAAGCACATGCAAGCACAAAATCTCTCTCTCACTCTCTCGCATGCACAAATGAGGGGAAATGAGGAGAATGGGTGCATATGGTGAATTTTCTGATTTTTTCGGAGATGAAGATGATGATGCGGTGATGAAGATGGAGTGTGGGGGAGGTGAAAAACACTAAAAACTAAGTAAAAACAACAACAAAAACTGAAATTTTTACCTTCCAACGCCACTTCTTGCTATACTCTTACCATCACACATTCGTCCTAGACTCGATCCCGGCAACGGCGCCAAATTTGGTGTTGCTCTAGCACAATGGTGAGAACCACGTTAAGAAGCTTCACCTCGTTAATGTCAATCCGCGGAAGAGATAGGAGTGATATGAAGATCGTGAATGTGAGATGAAGTGAGAGTGAAGGTGAGAAGCATAGAAATGCACACACACATACACACACACTACGAAGAGACAAGCAAGACACAATGGAAGGTGGGAAATTAGCTCTATTACTCAAGAACACTATTACAAGCTCAAAAGAACTCTAAACTCCAACAAGCTAACCTCAAAAATGAGCTCTCTAGCTCTTTTTATAGTTTCTAGACTAGTTTTGACCGGTTTCACATCTAGTGACCGACATAGTTAAAAATTAGGTCCTAGATGCTATTTGGAAGGGTAAACGATGTCTAAAAATAACGAAAACTGATACGCTTGTTCTAACTAAGCTCCTCAAGCTCGAGGACTCCTCGGCTTGCACAAAATGGAGCTATGGATTACAAAATGGGGTTTTCTATGTTACATATGTTACAATAGTGATAAAAATCACTGTTAGAGGTTTTTGGAAAGTATTTGAAAACATAATTCTTTGAAAAACGATTCGACTGGCTCCTCGCTATGTCGTTACATGCTTCCGTGTCGTCTGTGCCTCTGGCTGCTTCCAACAGTAGGTTAAAGAAGGCATTATATGGTTTAAAGCAAGCACTGTTGAGAGTTCCATGCTCCACCCTTTTGTCCAAAACTACTTTCATTCTTATGCAAGCACATATATCCCACATGCAAGGGAGTTCTCCCAAATTCCATATAAGCAAGGCCTCCCTTCACTCCAAACAAGTCATTCACTCAAGCCCTTGGCAAGAGTGCTCTCACTCTCCTCATGGAGTCCTCATGTTCATAGAGCATCTCATGTAAGTCATTTCCATTTTATTTAAGTCATCATGTTCTGTTATCTTTTGTTCCTTCCTCCATAGCTTGTTAGTTGTGTGTATGTGACTAGAGTAGGAGTAGTCCTTCGTTATTTCAACATGGTATTAGAGCATAGGTTAGCTTTTCTTTTAGTTCATGTTGTTTTTCCTTCATCATTATCTTAGATCCCTATCGTCTTCTCCCTCCCTCCCTCACTCCCTCCCTCACACATAATAAAAGTGCTTTTAAGCACTATTGCCATATTCCCATAGGCGAGCTTAGCATATTTTTCTGTATGTTGCTTATCTTACATCATTTTTCTTTTTATTTTGGTTGTATTTTCAGCACCGTCGTAGTTTCGCTTGTGTTTTCTTCATTATAATAGCAAGTGCTTGTCAGTATTGTGTAAATGAAATTCCATGATGGATTTTCTGCCATGAGAGTGGCACTAGCATGTCTTCCACACATTATAGGAGAATAGAGGGTGTAGAAAGGAGCCCATCATGTACCTACCCCGATAATTAGAAAGAAAGGAATTAATGCCACTGGAAGGAAGTTCTATTGCAACTCCTATCTCATCCACATGAGAATGGCATCATATTTTCAGAGACAGTAGATGACTATCTTATGGAGTGCAGAAAAAAGCAAGGAACCATAGAAACCAGATGACTAAGGGTTTACTAAAGCATCGCATTGGAACGCATGATTCACCACAGTGAGCATCTGAAAATACTGTTGTTGAACCCACATATGTATGTGCCGTGTGGTGATGTTTAATGTTGAGCGTTGTATTGGAGCGCGATCTCAGCAGCTGGGAATATGCTTCTTCCAAAATTAGTGGTGGTCCAATGTGCGACTCGGTGGATTTTTTGAAATGCCTGATGTGAACTCATCGTCGATGTCATCAATGCATCTGGAATTCTTGGGTTCATTGAACATATTCTTTGTGCATTGTATGTTGACATGAGTAATGCCACGCAAGGAGGATCTCCATAGAAACTTATGCACAACATGATATATTGCCATGTATGTTTAGGTGGCACTCATTCATCTTCATTGCATACATTGAAGGGAACAGTCACACTCAATATCTCTGCATTTATTTTTATTCGAGGCATGTTCTTCTTGTAAGAAAAAAAAATTGATGAGTGCATTAAAAAAAAAAAGGGAAGCTTTGTTTATGGCTCCTTTGTATGGGATTATACACCACCATGAACATACATGGTAGGACCTTCCCAAAGCCATCAAGTCTTGAAGCCATGTATAAACATGAAGAGATCTCCCAAAAGAGAAGATGTATCAACCCTCTCCAAGAATTAATTGTATTAGTATCCTTATAGTCCAACTCATTTCAAGCCCCATGTAAAGGGACTAGACACTTCTCTTTAAAAGTGTAAGGCCTTCCCTATGGCTTGAACACATGACACTCAAAATCGAAGTCCACACTCAAAATCGACAACAAGGAGTCCACAAGAAGAGGACCCTACCAAAGATCCCATCAATGGATCTCATGAAGACTACAACAACAAAAAAAAAAAGAGAGAACAATGCTCAAAAGGTGGCAAATGGTTCCATAAGCACTACCTACCCCATGATGTAAATCCTTTGTATGTCTATGGATCCCATATGTCCCTAGATCACAAAAAAACCATGGATTCCATAAGTCCATGTAACAAAAACCCATGGGATGCCATATGTCCCACACTTGGATGCCATATGTCCAAGTTATGTCTAAGGATCCCATATGTCCTTAGATCCTAAAAAAACCTAATGGACTAAGTGTTCCCATATGTCACTAGTCTTGTACATTAAAAACAAAAGGGTCATCACATGGAGGGGGGTGTTGAGAGTTCCATGCTCCACCCTTTTGTCCAAAACTACTTTCATTCTTATACAAGCACATATACCCCACATGCAAGGGGATTCTCCCAAATTCCATATAAGCAAGGCCTCCCTTCACTCCAAACAAGTCATTCACTCAAGCCCTTGGCAAGAGTGCCCTCACTCTCCTCATGGCATCCTCATGCTCATAGAGCATCTCATGTAAGTCATTTCCATTTTATTTAAGTCATCATGTTTTGTTATCTTTTGTTCCTTCCTCCATATCTTGTTAGTTGTGTGTATGTGACTAGAGTACGAGTATTCCTTCATTATTTCAACAAGCACCACGTGCTTGGTATGAGAAGATACATGCCTGTCTGATTGCACATGGTTTTGAGAACAGTCCAACTAAAAACACCTTGTATGTTAAGTGTGCTCATGATGTGCTTCTGATCATTGTTTTCTATGCTGATGACATGCTGGTCAGTGGTCCTATTGAGAATCATATTGTTGATTTTAAGGCTGATTTGCATGCCTCATTTGAGATGTCTGATTTGGGGCATTTGCATCACTATTTGGGCATTCAGTTTATGCAAGTTGATGGTGGAATGGCTTTGTGTCAAATAAAATATATTGACACATTATTGCAACATTTTGGCCTTGAAGACTATAAGCCTATTGCCACTCCTATGGAGACAGGTTTACGATTGAGTCTTCATGATGCTGGAGATGCATTTGATGTTGTTCTCTATCAACAGGCTATTGGATGCTTGATTTACTTATGCATTACTCGGCCAGACATTCAGTTTGCTATCTCACAAATGAGCAGGTTTATGCATTGCCCAGGAGTCAAGCATTGACACGCAGTTAAGCACATCTTTTGCTACTTGAGTGGTACTCGGCTACTTGGGTTGTTTTATCCCAAGGGGGGATCACTACCGCCAGATTTGCATGCTTTTTCTGACTCAGACTGGGCTAGTTGCTATGTCACTTGTGTGTCCACTAGTGGCTTTTGCTTCATGCTTTGTAGCTCATGTATATCTTGGTTGAGCAAGAAGAAGCCTACTTTGGCCACTTCCAGTTGTGAGGCTAAGTATAGGGCAACTTTCACAACTATTGTTGAGTGTGTGTGGCTCAGATGCCTTATGGCTGATTTGGGTGTTGGTCAGTCTTCTGCCACCACCATCTTCACTGACAGTCAGAGCGCATTGGAAGTTGTGAGGAACCCTATGTGCCATGCTCGCACTAGGCACATTTAGGTGCATTCTCATTATGTCAGGGAGAGGTTCTCTGCTGGGGAGATCAACTTGGCATATGTGCCCATGCAGGAGAACATTGCAGACCTTTTCACGAAGGTTCTGCCTAGGGAGAAGTTTGAAGCTTTCCACAAAGCTTTGGGCTTACTTCCTTTTGTGGAGTGATTTCCACATAGCTTGGCACTTCCTTATACATGAGGGCCAACTACTTGTTCACTGCATCACTCCTAGGGGGGATTTGTTGATATATTTAGGTAGTGATGTGTGTGAACACTCTTTAGAAGGTTTTTTTCCCCCGCTGTATATATGCCTATTTCCCTAATGGGCTACTTATCTTTGTACATTCTAGTGGTAATACATTCAGTATTGTGTGTTGAGATCTAAGCTTCTTCTTCTTCCTTGTGTTGTTCACGTGTTTCCACAGACATCTAACTCCAACAGGATTTATCTCTATGATCAATTGTTTAATCTTGTACTATGCTTTCAAGAGTCTATGTTCATCTTCCAAACTCTTAAATCAAAGGAGGAATTGTTTCCTTGAGACTATGTGAATCCTTCAAAATTGTGATTCTATCATCAAAGGGGTACAATTACAAGAACTTGAAGCTAACTTCACCAATCTCTTCCTTATAAAACAATAGCACAGTTTAGGCACCAGAATCCTTTAAAAAACTTATCGCCATCTAGACTTACATTCAAAAGAATAATTACTTCCAAATATTACAAAAAACTTCATATTGTGTGAGAGGATGGAGTAGATTATAAATATTCTAGTATTTGAAGGATAGATTTTAGAGATCACTCATAAAGAAGGGTCTAGAGTCTTAGCATAATTCCTAGATTAAGAATCTAAGTGTTTGAGGTTGTTATTCCTTTATGCTATGGCGATCGGAGAGGAAAACTCCAAAGTACAAAAAACATTTTCGGCATCATTGTCCGTGATGATTGAAGCTTTGGACCTCGCTAGATCTTCCTACTTGATGTTAAAAAATACTTCGTCAATGTACTTTTGAAACATCAAGTGCAAGATGATGAAAAGGTGAGTGTTACTTGATTTTGAAAAGATTTCCTCATTCATCTTGTTGAATGGACTTTGAAAGAGTTTACCTTTGTTCCCTAATCTCATAAATAAGCTCAAATCTTTTAGCCATCAGCTTTTTTGCTTTTCTTGGAAGGAAATCCTAGAATATTTTTTTTGTTTCTTTTGAGATGAGCGGGGAAAAAAGTATAAAATCTTTGCAAGAAACTTGAAGGAGTTGAATGTGGACATGTAGTTATGAGATAACATTCTCTACGTCCTGAGAAGAAATGAAGTTTTTGAAAAAAAAGTTAATTGAGAAAGTTCATTGAACAAGGGCTTTTTATGATAATTATGTTGATTGATAGGTCCAACTTAAAGAAGGAATCAAAGCAATACATTAAACAAAATAATGAAAATATAAGAGAAAAGATATATTCTAGAAAAAACACGATAGGGAATAATGATTCTCTATAGAGAAGAGAATATCCACCAAAGAGGCATTAACAAATCGCAATCAATATTCATCTTGAGGTAAAATAATTTTTCAATAAAAAGACAAACAATTGCAATTTTCTCGTGAGACTATAAAAACAAACAAGAGGGAATTATTTCCATTATTGAGTGATTGTGAGTGAAAGACAAGAGCACTGAATCGTTATCTTGAGCAAGTAGCAAAAACATTGAATTTCCAAGCATTCATTGTGCATAGAATCTAATATAATCATAGTTTAAGATAATTTTTATGAAGTTTTTATCATTTGAAATGCATGCAAGGTAGAAAAGTTCAAAGCTAAGAATCGCGAGTTTAAAAAAAGATTTTTTTTAGCACATAAATTTTATTTTTTCAAGATTTTTCTTATTGCATGATCAAATGAGATAGAGATGCATATATTGAGTGAATAAACTCATATAAATATAGTGGAAAAATTTGCATGTACACTAGTACAAAATCGTGATTCTGTCAAACAAAAACATGATTTCAAGAACATGATTATCTGTAGGCAATCGCAAAAAAAACCATGATTGTGAGCAATCACGATTGTGACACAAAAACATGCCTTTGAGTCAAAATCACGATTGTGAGGACATTGAATTTCACAATTTTGTCCTACACAATCATCAAAAACATGAGTGTGTGTAAACATGATTGTGATGCAAAAACAGGATCATGAAAGAAAATACAATTTTGAGAAAAAGTTGGTAATCACAATTTTATCCTCACAAAGAAGCACGATTTCTTGCACAAAATCATGATTTCTTGAAAAAAACACGATTGTCTTATGAGAATCATACTTTGATAGAAAATCATGATTTTGAGATTGAAAAGTGCGATTTTCACCAGAGAATTGTGAATTTTAGGTAATCATGATTTTCATATGAAAAAAACATGATTTTCATCTCAAAAGTGTGATTTTAGAGTTTGAAGTATTGATGAGCTAATGATGGTTATAGAGGATTTGTAACTTCTAATATCACATTATCTTAGTGCTTGTGATGTTTCAAACATCAACACATATTTCATAAAATACCTATTTAGTCTCTTGAAAATATGTAATCAGTGCTTCGAGTGATGATTTTGTTCCAGATTTTCTTATGAATCATACCTCACGCCTCTTTTAAGATATTAGAGTTGATAATATGTGGGATTAATCTTTCTAAATGCATATGTAAATTTAGTGGAATACTTTTCCTTGTTTGGCTACTTATTTTGACTACAATTATGAATACCTTGATTTATAAAACGCTTTTCTTACTCTACAACTTTTATATAAAAGTACACAAAGAACTGTTGGAGCTTTGGATTTTTTTGGAAAATTCTCCAAGTAAATAGTGATGGAATTTCATGTTTGCAGAAGCACATGAACAACACAAGGAAGAAGAACAAGCTTGGAGCACAACGCAACACTGAATGAATTACCAAGTGAATGTACAAGAATAAGTAATCCATTAGGGTTATAAGCATATATACAAGATGAGAACTCCCAAATCATCCAAAAGGCATCTGAGCCACACACACTCAATAGTCATTGTGAAAACTTCCCTATACTTAGCCTCACAACTAGAAGTGTCCAAAATAGGTTGGTTCTTCCTCAACCAAGATATGCAAGAGCTACCAAGCATGAAGCAAAAACCACTAGTGGACACATGAGTGTCATAACAACGAGCCCAATTAGAGTAAAAATCATGTAAATGTGGCAGCAATGATCCCTGCTTGGGATAAAAAAACATGATTTTGAGAACATGATTTTGAGAACAAAAACATGATTTTGAGAACATGATTGTCTATAGACAATCGCAAAAAAACCATGATTGTGAGTAATCACGATTGTGACACAAAAACATGCCTTTGAGTCAAAATCACGATTGTGAGGACATTGAATTTCACGATTTTGTCCTACATAATCATCAAAGACACAAGTGTGTGAAAACACGATTGTGATGCAAAAACAAGATCATGAAAGAAAATACAATTTTGAAAAAAAGTTGGTAATCACAATTTTCTCCTCACAAAGAAGCACGATTTCTTGCACAAAATCATGATTTCTTGAAAAAAAAAACGATTGTCTTATGAGAATCATACTTTGATAGAAAATCATGATTTTGAGATTGAAAAGTGCAATTTTCACCAGAGAATTGTGAATTTTAGAGAATCATGATTTTCATCTCAAAAGTGTGATTTCCAAAACACCACCTATACCAAGAAATGTAGTTCCACAAAGTATACACTAGTGGAAGAGAATTCGCAAAGATCCTAACTGCTAACCAAGGAATATTTTGATGGTTATAATAGCCAGTTAAACGATCATTGAGAGGATACTAATTGGGACTGTGTATAACAAAGAACTTGATTTACAAGCCTTGGATTTGAGAAATAGGAGAGTGGAAATGTATGCAACAACATTTATGTATATAAGTAATAATCACATGTCGAATCCAAAACTTCAATTTAAGAGTGTTCAAAGGGTGAATTGTTATAGGTGTGGTTGAGAACACTTTGTGGGAGATTTTCTTCAACCTCCTACTTTCATAGTGGATGGAGGGTATTGCAAGGATTGTGGGAGAGAACACCTAGTTAGGGATTTTCCAAAGAACCCAAATAGGAAAAATTCAAATAATCAAGTCCCTTTGAAGATAGTAGGCATTGTATCAACTTTTGGTAGTGATCAAGATCAAATATCACACATACAAGTTGTAAATAGAGCCAAAGCCAAACTTCAAAACATGAAAATTGATGAACAAGAAGAAAGGAAAATTGAGACATAAAAAAGAACTGGTAGAAAGAATTTATCGTCGAAAGATAGAAGATTAAAGCAAAAATCTAAATGGAAAAGGAAGTCAGAGGAGTTGGAGAAAACCTTACATGAAAATAATCAATAGAAATCAAAAGACGAAGCTAATGAAATGCCAGTAGAAAAGGAAGAGTGTAGTTTCACAAAATATTTGTCAAGGCACTTAGACATTTTGATGAGAGCTTATAAAGCTAGATTAAAAGAAGGATTTGTACTAGTGGATCAAGATAAACTATATTCAATGCCAAAATTGGAACCTAAAAGAATTCAATTGTATAGGGAGATCATCAAATTAACACAAAAACTATTAGAAAAGGATCCTTTAGAGATTAACTAAAAGATCCTAGAAAATCTACATGAGGGAGTATGGAAGTAATGGCGAAAAAATTAGATTCATATAAGGATGATAATCTTCCATATAATGAAGCTAAAGAGGATAGTGAACAAATATGTAGGCAAGATCCACAAGAGGAAATACCATTGAAGGTAGAGGTGAAAGTGAATGAGCAATGTAAAATTTCTTGCCGAATGAGATTAAGAGAAATGATTAAACAAAATCCTCATGTGCAAGAATACATGAAAAAGGAAGAGAAAAGTCAAAATCTAAAAAAAATAGATCGATGATGGATTCATTGATGTATGTACCAATAGACAAGATTGGAGGATATTGTGAAGGTGAAGAGGGAAATACAATACTTTCAATCCAATATGAAGGTCAACAAGCAAATGTCATTCTCAACAGTGGAGTTGTAGTAGCCATAACGACAAGAAAGATATGGAAAGAGTGGGGTGCTACAAAACTCAAACCTACTAGAATGAGACTTTAATTGGCAGATGGGCACATAGAATAACCTTTGGGTCTATGGGAGAAGGTAATAATAAAGAAATTTGGAAGTTAAATGGAGCACACATTTGGAGTTGTGGAATTCCCTCATTTAACCTCTTATGAGAGCATTCTAGGAAGACCTTTTATGAGAAATTGCATGTAGTTCAAGTGCAGAAAATATTTACAATACCAAGGAAATGTAGAAAATATTTACAATACCAAGGAAATGTAGAAAATATTTACAATACCAAGGAATATTTACAATACAAAGGAAATGTGACCAGAGTCAATCTAAGAAGAGGAACCTTTCATGATATATCTCTAAGAGAATGGAACAAAGTGCACAATGATCAAGATTCTATAGGGGGATATGTGGAAACTCTCAGTGAAGAAAGTGATAGTGAAGCAAAAATTTGGGCAGGTGGTCCAACAAGAAAAACGTCCAAAAAGATTTCCTTTGAGAATGGAAGATTTAATCAATGATAGAGTTGTAGATGATGAAAGGTACGTACCTCAAGTATTTAATGATGAAGATTTTGAACCATATGGGTGGACTCGTATTTTGTGAGCCTTGGATATAGGCAATGAAGAAAATTTGGGGATAAATTTTCAAAAATGAAGAAGGCATTAAGAATGATAAAAGTAGATCACAAGGAGAATGCATCCAAGCAAAAAGAGTTTTATTAGTGATGGATGAGTCTATTGAAAAAGTATTGTGCACATGACTCTATCAAAAGAGTAGTGTGCGCAATCTTCGAAAGTGGATGTTGTTGAACATGCCCATAGCCCCTCCTTCTAAATTATTTGTCAATTATTTATGTCCCCCTTCCCTAAGGTAAATAAATAAAATAACACTTGGGGGTTTGGAAATTGACATAGTCCACCTCAAAATGCTATTCGGCCATTGCTATTCGGCCATTGCTTTCATGTACTAAGGAGACATATGTTAACTCCAAAGACATGTATGATACTTTGTTGCCTCTTTTTACATGTGGATAGTCTAGTGCTAGTCCTAATGAGGCAACTTCTAAACCTTTGTAGGTTTCATTTCATGATGCAGATCATCCCATTTCTGATGCAGACTTACATGATGCACTTGTTGATGAGAAAGTGGATATTGAGGAGGCAAAAACTATGCCAAAATGGCTGGTGCAGACTTTGTGTGACAGCAAATTAGATGCACCTCTATCATATCATACTCGATCAGTCTCTCATAGTGCCTCTTTTGCATCAGATTGCTGTGCTATGGCTGCATCTAGTCTCTGTGATGAGAATGAGCCTATTTCATTTGACGAAGCACAAAATTCAGAAAATTGGATGGTTGCTATGCAATCTGAATATGATGCTATAATGAAGAACAGTTCTTGGTCTTTATGTGACTTGCCTCCTCGCAAGAAGGCCATTGGCACTAAGTGGGTTTACAAGCTAAAGTGTAAGAGTGATGGAACAATTGACAGGTATAAGGCTAGGCTTGTTGCAAAGGGTTATGCACAGGAAAGAGGCATTGATTTTGATGAGACCTTTGCACCTACATGTCGTATGACTATTGTTCGGAGCATCTGTGCACTTTGCAGACCATCATGGTTGGAATGTACATCAGTTGGACATTAAAACTGAATTTCTGAATGGTGACTTGCATGAAGAAGTGTATGTTTTCCAGCCTCGTGGCTTTGCGTAGAAAGGGCATGAAAACCAAGTGTGTAGGTTAAAGAAGGCATTATATGGTTTAAAGCAAGCACTGTTGAGAGTTCCATGCTCCACCCTTTTGTCCAAAACTACTTTCATTCTTATGCAAGCACATATATCCCACATGCAAGGGAGTTCTCCCAAATTCCATATAAGCAAGGCCTCCCTTCACTCCAAACAAGTCATTCACTCAAGCCCTTGGCAAGAGTGCTCTCACTCTCCTCATGGAGTCCTCATGTTCATAGAGCATCTCATGTAAGTCATTTCCATTTTATTTAAGTCATCATGTTCTGTTATCTTTTGTTCCTTCCTCCATAGCTTGTTAGTTGTGTGTATGTGACTAGAGTAGGAGTAGTCCTTCGTTATTTCAACATGGTATTAGAGCATAGGTTAGCTTTTCTTTGAGTTCATGTTGTTTTTCCTTCATCATTATCTTAGATCCCTATCGTCTTCTCCCTCCCTCCCTCACTCCCTCCCTCACACATAATAAAAGTGCTTTTAAGCACTATTGCCATATTCCCATAGGCGATGTATGTTGCTTATCTTACCTCATTTTTCTTTTTATTTTGGTTGTATTTTCAGCACCGTCGTAGTTTCTCTTGTGTTTTCTTCATTATAATAGCAAGTGCTTATCAGTATTGTGTAAATGAAATTCCATGATGGATTTTCTGCCATGAGAGTGGCGCTAGCATGTCTTCCACACATTATAGGAGAATAGAGGGTGCAGAAAGGACCCCATCATATACCTACCCCGATAATTAGAAAGAAAGGAATTAATGCCACTGGAAGGAAGTTCTATTGCAACTCCTATCTCATCCACATGAGAATGGCATCATATTTTCAGAGACAGTAGATGACTATCTTATGGAGTGCAGAAAAAAGCAAGGAAGCATGGAAACCAGATGACTAAGGGTTTACTAGAGCATCGCATTGGAACGCATGATTCACCACAGTGAGCATCTGAAAATACTATTGTTGAACCCACATATGTATGTGCCGTGTGGTGATGTTTAATGTTGAGCGCTGTATTGGAGCGCGATCTCAGCAGCTGGGAATATGCTTCTTCCAAAATTAGTGGCGGTCCAATGTGCGACTCGGTGGGATTTTTTGAAATGCCTGATGTGAACTCATCGTCGATGTCATCAATGCATCTGGAATTCTTGGGTTCATTGAACATATTCTTTGTGCATTGTATGTTGACATGAGTAATGCCATGCAAGGAGGATCTCCATAGAAACTTATGCACAACATGATATATTGCCATGTATGTTTAGGTGGCACTCATTCATCTTCATTGCATACATTGAAGGGAACAGTCACACTCAATATCTCTGCATTTATTTTTATTCGAGGCATGTTCTTCTTGTAAGAAAAAAAAATTGATGAGTGCATTTAAAAAAAAAAAGGGGAAGCTTTGTTTATGGCTCCTTTGTATGGGATTAGACACCACCATGAACATACATGGTAGGACCTTCCCAAAGCCATCAAGTCTTGAAGCCATGTATAAACATGAAGAGATCTCCCGAAAGAGAAGATGTATCAACCCTCTCCAAGAATTAATTGTATGAGTATCCTTATAGTCCAACTCATTTCAAGCCCCATGTAAAGGGACTAGACACTTCTCTTTAAAAGAGTAAGGCCTTCCCTATGGCTTGAACACATGACACTCAAAATCGAAGTCCACACTCAAAATCGACAACAAGGAGTCCACAAGAAGAGGACCCTACCAAAGATCCCATCAATGGATCTCATGAAGACTACAACAACAAAAAAAAAAAGAGAGAACAATGCTCAAAAGGTGGCAAATGGTTCCATAAGCACTACCTACCCCATGATGTAAATCCTTTGTATGTCTATGGATCCCATATGTCCCTAGATCACAAAAAAACCATGGATTCCATAAGTCCATGTAACAAAAACCCATGGGATGCCATATGTCCCACACTTGGATGCCATATGTCCAAGTTATGTCTAAGGATCCCATATGTCCTTAGATCCTAAAAAAACCAAATGGACTAAGTGATCCCATATGTCACTAGTCTTCTACATTAAAAACAAAAGGGTCATCACATGGAGGGGGGTGTTGAGAGTTCCATGCTCCACCCTTTTGTCCAAAACTACTTTCATTCTTATACAAGCACATATACCCCACATGCAAGGGATTCTCCCAAATTCCATATAAGCAAGGCCTCCCTTCACTCCAAACAAGTCATTCACTCAAGCCCTTGGCAAGAGTGCCCTCACTCTCCTCATGGCATCCTCATGCTCATAGAGCATCTCATGTAAGTCATTTCCATTTTATTTAAGTCATCATGTTTTGTTATCTTTTGTTCCTTCCTCCATAGCTTGTTAGTTGTGTTTATGTGACTAGAGTACGAGTAGTCCTTCATTATTTCAACAAGCACCACGTGCTTGGTATGAGAAGATACATGCCTGTCTGATTGCACATGGTTTTGAGAACAATCCAACTGAAAACACCTTGTATGTTAAGTGTGCTCATGATGTGCTTCTAATCATTGTTGTCTACGCTGATGACATGCTGGTCACTGGTCCTATTGAGAATCATATTGTTGATTTTAAGGCTGATTTGCATGCCTCATTTGAGATGTCTGATTTGGGGAATTTGCATCACTATTTGGGCATTCAGTTTATGCAAGTTGATGGTGGAATGGCTTTGTGTCAAATAAAATATATTGACACATTATTGCAGCATTTTGGCCTTGAAGACTATAAGCCTATTGCCACTCCTATGGAGACAGGTTTACGATTGAGTCTTCATGATGCTGGAGATGCATTTGATGTTGTTCTCTATCAACAGGCTGTTGGATGCTTGATTTACTTATGCATTACTCGGACAAACATTCAGTTTGCTATCTCACAAATGAGCAGGTTTATGCATTGCCCAGGAGTCAAGCATTGATAGGCAGTTAAGCACATCTTTTGCTACTTGAGTGGTACTTGGTTACTTGGGTTGTTTTATCCCAAGGGGGGATCACTACCGCCAGATTTGCATGCTTTTTCTAACTCAGACTGGGCTGGTTGCTATGTCACTTGTGTGTCCACTAGTGGCTTTTGCTTCATGCTTGGTAGCTCATGTATATCTTGGTTGAGCAAGAAGCAGCCTACTTTGGCCACTTCCAGTTGTGAGGCTAAGTATAGGGCAGCTTTCACAACTATTGTTGAGTGTGTGTGGCTCAGATGCCTTATGGCTGATTTGGGTGTTGGTCAGTCTTCTGCCACCACCATCTTCACTGACAGTCAGAGCGCATTGGCAGTTGCGAGGAACCCTATGTTCCATGCTCGCACTAGGCACATTTAGGTGCATTCTCATTATGTTAGGGAGAGGTTCTCTGCTGGGGAGATGAACTTGGCATATGTGCCCATGCAGGAGAACATTGCAGACCTTTTCACGAAGGTTCTGCCTAGGGAGAAGTTTGAAGCTTTCCACAAAGCTTTGGGCTTACTTCCTTTTGTGGAGTGATTTCCACATAGCTTGGCACTTCCTTATACATGAGGGCCAACTACGTGTTCACCGCATCACTCCTAGGGGGGATTTGTTGATATATTTAGGTAGTGATGTGTGTGAACACTCTTTAGAAGGTTTTTTTCCCCCGCTGTATATATGCCTATTTCCCTAATGGGTTACTTATCTTTGTACATTCTAGTGGTAATACATTCAGTATTGTGTGTTGAGATCCAAGCTTCTTCTTCTTCCTTGTGTTGTTCACGTCTTTCCACATACATCTAACTCCAACAGGATTTATCTCTATGATCAATTGTTTAATCTTGTACTATGCTTTCAAGAGTCTATGTTCATCTTCCAAACTCTTAAATCAAAGGAGGAATTGTTTCCTTGAGACTATGTGAATCCTTCAAAATTGTGATTCTATCATCAAAGGGGTACAATTACAGGAACTTGAAGCTAACTTCACCAATCTCTTCCTTATAAAACAATAGCACAGTTTAGGCACCAGAATCCTTTAAAAAACTTATCGCCATCTAGACTTACATTCAAAAGAAGAATTACTTCCAAATCTAAGAATCTAGGCTCGTTTCGGCTTCCAAATGCACTATCATAGTGTGTGTGCATGCAATTTTGTCCTTTTGTGCCAAACATATATATGTGTGGACTTGTTGAAAGAAATAACAAGTCTCTCATGGAGATGGAAAGGTGTATGGTCAAAAGTTAGGCTTTACTATAGAGCTTCTGGTTTGAGGCTTTTATGTGTGCAACATATGTACGTAACATGTGCCCCACCAAAGCACTGTAGCCTATCACTCCATATGAGTCTTGGCATGGCCACAAACCATCTGTTTCTCACATGTATGTCTTTGGTTGTCTACCATATGCATTAGTTCCTGAACAACGGTGCAAGAAATCAGATTATAAGGCAATGAAATGTATTTCTCTTGGGTGCAATTTTGAAAGCAAAGGCTATCATCTATGTCATCCATAGACTAAATGCATTTTGGTAAGCCGTGATGTTGTTCTTGTTGAAGATGCAATTCATCCATTATGCACATGTACTAAAGAGACATTAATTAGCTTGAAAGATGTGTATGAAACTTTGTTGCCTCTTTCTATAAGTGGACAATCAAATATTGCTCCAAATGAGGCAATTTTTGAGCCTTTATAGGTTCCACATGGTGATGCACATCATTCCATTTATGATGCAGATTTACATGATGCACTTATTGATGAGAGGGCTGATATAAAAGAGGCTAAAACTATGCCTAAATGGTTAGTTTAGACTCTGAGAGATAGAAAATTAGATTTACCTCTATCATATCGTACACCTTTAGGCTCTCACAGTGCTTCTTTTGCACTAGATTTCTATGCAATGGTTGTCTCTAGTCTTTGCAATGGGAATGAACCTATTTCTTTTGATGAAGCACAAAATAATAAACAATTCATGGCTGCTATGCAATCAAAATATCATGCTATTATGAATATTGAACATGTTCTTTATGTGATTTTCCTTGAGGCAAAAAGGCCATTGACACTAAATGGGTATACAAGCTAAAAGGTACACCTGATGGAATAGTTGATAGGTATAAGGCTAGGCTTCTTGTGAAAGCTTACGCTCAAGAGAGATGCATTGATTTTGATGAGACCTTTGCACTCACTTTCCAAATGACCACCATTCATAGCATATGTGCACTTGAAGCTCATCATGGTTGGAATGCACATCAGGTGGACATTAAGACTGCATTTTTGATTGGTGACTTACATGAGGAAGTGTATGTATTTTAGCCCCATGGCTTTGTGAAAAAGGGCATGAAAACAAAGTGTGCAGCTTGAAAAAGGCATTGTATGGTTTGAAGCAAGCAACACGTGCTTGGTATGAAAAGATACATGCCTACTTGATTACACATGGTTTTGAGAATAGTCCAACTTAGAGCGCACCTCATATGTGTTAAGCATGTTGATGATGTACTTTTGATCATTGTTGTGTATGTTGATGACATGCTACTCATTGGTCCTAATGAGAAGCATATTGCTGAATTTAAGGCTGATTTTCATGCCTCTTTTGCGATGTGATATTTGGGGCATTTGCATCATTGTTTGAGCATTCAATTTATGCAAGTTGATGGAGGAATAGCTTTGTGTCAAAGAAAACATATTGAAACATTATTGCAATGTTTTAGCCTTGGAGATTAATGTATCCCAAGTCTCTTAGGATGTCTTAAAATTCCTAATGTGTGGAAGAAGGAAGTCAGAGATAGAGTTAAGTAAGTATGACCTTGCTAATGCATCTTTGGCACACCATGAGTTGAGTCTTTCAAGCTCCTCTCGTGTAGGTTGTCCTTTGCTTCTGAAAATGGGCATCTCCTCATCTCCTGATATATATCCATAGAGACACCTTCCTTGAAAGTATGTCTTCATCCTCAAGGACCATGCTTGGTAGTTGTTCTTGTCCAATTTATCAATAAAAGAAGAAAAACCATCTCCCATTTTACCTCAAGTTGCTCTGATACCATTGTTGCGAAAGATGGATGGACACCTCAAGAAATGAGTTGGTACTGCTAAACCCTGATTTGTACTAGCCCTATTTTACTTTAGAGTTGAGTTGTAGGCCCTTTTAGCTTTCCAATGACACTAAATAAGTACCTATGTACTTTAGAGTTGATTCTTCAAACACTTTGATCAAAACAGATAAGTTTGCAACTTCCATTGTTCTGAGTGACAATGACAGAGATGAATGTAGATGTAATCATCAATGTAATGTATTATGTAACAATGTTGTACGTGATCATTGGCATGAATATGATGTCCAATGATGGTGATAGGAGTAGGCTATAGTGTGAGCCTATCAAGTACATCAAATGATCAACACTAAGCTCAGTAAATGGGGCACATAGGCCGTGAGATGACTTTTGAATTTTGAAATTCAAATGGGCTTCCACCTAAAAGTTCTTCCTCTAAACAAGGAGATATTCCCTCAACAAAACTGATACCATAATTTTCTCCTAACTCCATGAGTTAAGTGGCATTTACAATATTCTTCTAAGTCAAGTGACTTTTATAAGAGTTAATGGTGAAAACCATAAGCAATGGTTCATGTGGTTCTTCAACTAATTGCACATGGTTTCTTCCAATGCCTAGCCAAAGTGTGAAGGTTTGGCATTTGCACCAACATAAAAGAAGGTGAAGAGTCATCAAATGCATGGAAGTCTTTTAGGTCATTGAAGATTAAGAGACATATACTCAAGGAGGCTCAAGGAGCTAAAATGTAGCAATCCAAGCTAGGAAAGATGCAAAGGAGGGTGTTATATGCATAGAGGAGGAGTAAGGAGGAGCTATCAAGCCCACACCCCCTCTAGTCTTTAGGTATAGACATAGTCTACTTATAATAGTTGTAACTCCTTATGTACATATCCAGTTCAAGAGATTCAAAGTGCATTCGGTAGCTTATATATGTTAAGAGGGCTTTTTGAAGTCAGTTTTGTCTGCATAGAAATTGGTGTATCTCTATAATCCTAATTTCCACATATCCTACATCTTTGCATAGTCTATTTTGAATAGAGTTGTTGACTCACCTAAACAGATCCATTTGAGGTATCCTATATCTTATTGAAAATCTTATGAACCATACTAATTATGGCTGAAAGTGTAGGGGATTTGGATCAGTGTAAGGTAGGTAAATTAGAGTTTTGCTTCACGATAGTAGAAAAGGTGTATGAAGGGACCTAGGTATTGGGTTCATTTCACTTCTATTGTGCAAATATGAGGGATTAAATTCCATCTATTGGTATCAGAGCAGGAAATATCCTTTGAAGAATCTAGGAGAAGGACAAAAAGGCTTGTACATCAAGGTTAAGAGGTACATATCAATGTAACCCTAATTTTCCATTCATTATGGCAGATCTAGGTCAAAAAGTGGAGCTGCTCAACTATCAGCCATGGCAGTTCAAAGTCATGAACTATCTCATGAGAAAAGGTTTATGGCCTATTGTGTGTGGAGATGAAGATAAGAACGATGCGATCCCAAAGATCCAAAGGCCACCAATCAAGAACTGAGATGTTGAAGGATCGGGAGGAAAGGAATAGGAGAGCTATCTTCCACATATCACAGGTAATCTCTAACACTATGATTGGTCATATGTCAGAGGTTGATCATGCTAGAGATGTTTGGGAGGTCTTAGAGAAAACTTGAGGAGTAGACCCCACACCTAGTGGGAGAAGAAGTTGCCATATGAGACACATCCAAGAAGGATGGTCACTCCAGAGATCCTATATGCTATCAAGGGCAAAGGCAAGAGTGACAAGAAGGGGAAAGGAGGAAAAAGAAAGTGGAAGCATTCCAAGGAAGAAGATTCAGATTCAGAAGGAGATATCAAGGCATCATCTTCAAGGAAGGGCAATAATGGCAAAGGGAAGAATAACCCTCATCAAGGTTAAACTTGTTTTATATGTGGAAAGTAGAATCATATTTCTTCAATATATTGGTTCAAGGATGAAAAAGGCAAGAAGAAGAAGGAGTAAGGGAACTATGCTAAAAACTCCAAGAAGGATACCCTCCTAGCCATGAGACATGGTTACACTAGTGATCCCAAGGACACAAAGTGGTTAACTCTGGATTCTCTAATCACATGTCATGTATGGAGGAATACTTTGTTCATATGCAGGTCCCAAGCTCAAAAGGTTGTGTGGGGACAAGAGATAACACTGAGCATCCCACTACACATGTGGGAGATGTGAAGCTAGGTGAAGGTAAATATGTCAAGATTCTTAAAGATGTGCTCCATGTTCCATCTATTTCCAAGAACCTTATCTCTATAAGATAGATGGTAGAGAGAGGTATGCAGGTTATATTTGATGCAAAAGGGTGCATGGTGAAGCAAGGAGGCAAGGTCATTGGCAAGGGAAGGAAAGAAGGCAGATTGTTCACACTAGATGTTGCTCTTACACACAAAAAGGTATGTTATGTGATGATTGGTAACAAAAGGATTGCAGAGATTGATCTTTGGCAGAAGAGGATAAGAAATATCAATATTCCCAATTTAAAAAGCATGTGCAAAGTAGGTTTAGTGCAAGGATTACTAAATCTTGAAGGCCAAGGTGTACATGAGTTTTGTGATGCTTGTCAGCTAGGTAAGCAAGCAAGGAAGCCATTTCCAAAGAGTGAGTGTACGGGGCCCTAGTAGAGAGGCTTCATTATGAAGAGCTAGGTACTTTGTCACCTTCATTGATGAACACTCAAGAAAGGTATGGCTATATGTTATCAAGGAAAAATCAGAAGTGTTTTCCTTCTTTCGAAAGTTTAGGTCCCTTGTTGAGAAAGAATGTGATGCACATATCAAGACACTTAGGTCAGATGGAGGGGGAGAGTATTTCTCCAAGGAATTCACAAAGTACTTGTAGGATAATGGCATAAAGAGGCACTTTACATGCAGATACACTCCTCAACAAAATGGTGTTGCAGAGAGGTAGAATAGGCATTTGGTTGAGATAACTAGATGTCTCATAAATGAATCTATGTTACTTGATAAACTGGGTTCCAATAGGTGGTGTGCAGAAATTGACTCCACATGAAGTCTATTATGGCAAGAAACCAACCATGGAGCACCTCAAGGTATTTGGATGTGTATGCTTTGTTCATGCTCCTAGTGAAGTGAGAACAAAGTTAGAGCCCAAGAGTGAGAAATGTGTATTCATTGGCTACACAAATGAGCAAAAAGGCTACAGGTGCTACAAGCCTCTCTCAAAGAAGCAATATGTGTCAAGAGATGTTGTGTTTGATGAGTCAAGGTCATGGTATGGAGTCAAGGGCAAGGCAAAGTTGGATGAAGAGGATCAAGAGGAGTATGCAGATTTTGATGTGTCGGACCATCCCCTACTTCAAGGTATAGAAGGCTACAAGAGATAGATTATGACACTAGGGAAGCTCAAGAGGAATCAAAAGAGGAAGAGCTTGAGGAGGTCATTAATCCTATTATGAAGCTAAATAGACTCAACAAGTAATATCCCAAAGGTCTAGAGAGGAGTTCTACAAGGAAGAAGGAACCCCCACAAAGGTATACATATGGTTCTTTCATGGCAAAGCAATATGCATACATGATGAATGTCATTGCAGATAAAGAGGCAAAATTCTTATGAGGAGGTAAAGATCAAACCAAAGTGGAGGAAGCCAATGTATGAAGAGTTCAAAGTTGTTAAGGAGAACAACACTTGGGAACTAATACCCAAGAAGGAAGGCATAAACATAGTCCAAAACAACTAGGTGTACAAGACCAAGAGAAATGCAGATGACAACTTGGCAAGGTACAAGGCTAGTCTAGTAGCCACAGAATTCACACAAACACAAGGGGTGAATTATGAGGAGACTTTTATCCCTATGGCAAACAAGGCTACCATTAGAGCTCTCATAGCCCTATGTGCAGCAAGGAGGTGGCCTATCTACCAGATGGACATAAAGAGTGCCTTCTTGAATGGTGAGTTGCAAGCAGAGGTGTTCATGGAACAACCTCAAGGGTATGTAGATCCACAACATCCTATCTTTGTGTAGGTTGAAGAAGGCCTTGTATGGCCTAAAGCAAGCCCCAAGGCCTTGGAATTAGAGGCTAGTGGGCTTCTTGAAGAGATGTGGTTTCTTTCCAGGTGATGATATCCATCCTTGTACATGAAGAAGATAAATGACAAGATATGTTTGATATGCATATATGTAGATGATCTTCTTATGATAGGTGATGATGATGCAAGGATAAGGACCATCAAAGAGAAGCTTGGAAGAGAGTTCAAAATCTCATAATTAGGTGTGCTAAAGTACGTTCTTGGCATTGAGGTGATCTATGAGAAGGAAGGTATCTCTCTCTCAAAAGAAATATCTTCTACATGTGTTGTTTAGATTTGGCATGACATATTGCAAACCAATAGCTCAACCTATTGATTTAAATGTCAAGTTAAGCAAGGAAGATGATCAGAAGCTAGAAGACGTTACACTATACAAGAGCATTGTGGGACCATTGATCTATGCTACACTCACAAGGCCTGACTTGTGCTACATAGTTGGAGTTCTATCTCAATTCATGCATGCAGGCATAGATACACATCTCAATCATGCAAAGAGAGTGTTAAGGTATGTGAAGAGTACAATTAATCATGGGTTGCTATACAGGCATGATGAAGAACTTCAAGCAAGAGCATGGAGTGATGTAGATTGTGCAGGGAGTGTTGATGATAGAAGGTCAACTTCTGGCTATGTTTTCATGCTATGTACAAAAGCAATTTCATGGATGAGCAAAATACAACCTAGAATTGCATTGAGTTCAACAGAGGCAGAATATAGAGCTTTAGCCCTCACTACATGTGAAACAATGTGGCTTACAAAGATCTTCAAAGATCTTAGTATACAACTTGGACCAATTCTAGTTTATGGAGATAACATGTCAAGCCTACATCTTGCTAAAAATCCCATGTATCATACAAGGAGCAAGCACAGTGAGGTGCATTGCCATTATGTAAGGGAAAAGGTTGCAAGTGCGGACATTAATGTTCATTTTGTAGGTACAAAGGATCAAGTTGCAGAGGTCTTCACCAAAAGCTTGGATGTGACCAAGTTAGCAAATTTCTCAAAGGCTATGAACTTGCTTGATATGGACACTACCACCTTAAGCTTGAGGGGGAGTGTTGAAAAAATGTGAACTATGCAAGCTTTAGTGGATAAAGGGGTCAAAAAACCTTAATGTCAACAAAATTCATGACTCAAATCACTTAGGATAGTCTCAAGGTTGGGAAAGGCAGTCCTAAGGTGGTGGAAAAGATGGAAGAGGCATCCAAGATCTATAAAAGAAGGTGAAGAGTCATCAAATGCATGGAAGTATTGTACGGCATTGAAGACTAAGAGACATATACTCAAGGAGTCTCAAGGAGAGATTCATCCAAGCTAGGAAAAATGTAGAGGAGGCATTATATGCACAGAGGAGGAGTAAGGAGAAGCTATCAAGCCCACACCCCCTCTGTCTCTTGTAGGTATAAACATAGTCTGATTATAAGAGTTGTAACTCCTTGTGTACATATGAAATTCAAGATATTTAAAGTGCACTCTATAGCTTATACATTGTATCGTACATTCCCTAAGAGGGCTTCTTGAAATCAATTTTGTGTGTAGAGAAATTGTTGTCTCTCTATAACCCTAATTTTTGCATATCCTACATCTCTGCATAGTCTGTTTTGTACAAAGTCGTTGTCTGACCTAAGCAAATCCATTTGAGGTGTTCTATAGGTTATTGGAAATCTTTTGGAATGATACTATGTGTGGTTAAAAGCTTAGGTGATTTGGATCAGTGTAAGGCAGGTGAATCAGAGTTTTGTTGCAGGGTAGCAAAAAATGTGTATGAAGGAATTGGGTTCATTTCACTTCTAGTGTGAAAATGTGAGGGATTAAATTCCATCACATAGAACACCCAAAGAAATGGATTCAATGCAGCCCATAGAATGAGACCCTTAATGGTTGCATGAGAACACATATTTATGGATGTGCAAAGTCTTCACAGACAAGAAGAAGAGGTTAGAAGCCAAAAGCTTAGGTGTTACACAACATCCTAGATCCATCCAAGACCCAACATATGTGCCAATGATATTTTGAGATGAAGAGTTGGAACCTCATGGGTGGACATAGATATTAGCCACCATGGACATAGTAGTGAACGAGAAATAATGGACACCCCATTGTGATGAGGATGGATATGATATATCAATCTTCATGGTAGAATCCCTGGTGTTTGAACTTGTCTTAGAGCAGTGTGACAAAACCATGGATCCAATAGGAATAAGTCATGAGGACTTAGAATCCATCATCATGGAGCCATTCTTCTCTTTAAAGGACAAATATCTATACTTGTTACAATCCAAAACACATGATCAAGATGCAGGAAGATCAAGAATCATTGTTTGAAGTCCCAAAAAATTTTAAGAAATATGAAGTCGAGGATAGAAAAATCATGGTGAAAATGCCTAAAAGTGAAGCCCTCATACCAAAAGCTTATGATAACATAGAATAGACTAAGAAGATTGTGGTCATGGTTGAAGAAGGAGAAGAAAGGTGCACTTACATAGGACATGACCTAAGTGAAGAAGAAGAGCGAGAGTTGATTGGATTACTAAGAGAATATAGAGATGTGTTTGCTCGGAGCTACAAGGACTTAAAAGGAGTGGATCCAAACATTTGTTTTCATAGGATCCCCATGACACTAGAGGCCAAACCAACTAAACAAAAGTCTTACATATACAATGACAACTATTTCAGTTAAAATAAAAGAAAAAATTGATCATTTGATTGAAGCATGATTCATCTATGAACTAGAGCATAGAGAGAGGGTATCCCCCATCGTAGTAATCCCTAAGAAGAATGGGAATTTGCACATATGTATTAATTTGAATAAACTGAATGTTGCAACCATATGCGATAGCTATCCCTTTCCAATCACTAAGCATTTTCTTGAAAGTGTACCAGGCAAGGAAGTTTATAGTTTCCTTGATGGATTTTCGAGTTACAATCAAGTAGCCATTGCCCTTGAAGATCAAAAGGTTGAACATTATGACCTTTGGTTTTTTCATGCTTTGGTCCTTTCTTCTTACCTTTCCACTTGCTATTGCCTTCAAAGTTGGCTTGGGAAGTCTCCTCTTCATCTTCTTCCTTCTTCTTGCCTTTCAACTTCTTATCTGCATATAGAGCACTAGTTGAATTACCATGATAGGAGTTACCTTCATTTATGCTATTGTTGGCCTCTTGATTGAAGAGATGTCCAAGAAAGATATTGAAGTTTGGAGTTTGCACATCCATGATGAGATCATAAGCTGTGGTGAAAGAGTGCCATGCTTGTCACCTCTAATCCCGCTGAGATTTGCCTCATGATGGCCTCTTCTTCAATTAGCTCTCCAATGGATGCTAATTGATCAGCAACCTCCTTTGACCTTTGTAACAAACTCTATGATGGTTTGTTTAGGTGTCTTCTTCATCTAGTTGAACTCGTTCCAAAGAGGGTTCTGTCAGGGGAGCACTACATTGTGCTCTCTGACTATAGTAGACAACATTTTGGAAATACACTTCTGATTACAAGAACACCCACGAAGGGAAAACGATACAAGAATACGTGACTGATACAAGATGTCCCACAACCTAGGACTGATAGGTATGAATAACTCGACTAGAGATGATACAGGAGATCCCACAACCGAGATTGTAAGTATGAAACAAGATATCTAGATTACAAGAACTCCCTTCTGGGAGATGAACTGGATACAAGAAAGAACTCGACAGGATCTTGTACTATGAGATTATAAGAGGACAAGACAGGACGTCCAAGAACTAGACTAGACAAGACTAGAACAAGGAACAAGACAAGAACTGGAACTGGAACTTGTAGAGTACTTACTTGGCGGTCACGACTCCTTGAGCTTCCAAGACTGGTATTGGCAAGATTGAGAATGAATGTGGCCAACCCCTCCTTATATAGATTTTCCGAGGGTGGTTCAAGGGCGGTTACGAATTGATGATGTCATCAATTCAAAGCATGGTCTCTAGATGTCTGAATCAGGCAAGAAGACAGTTGATCTTAGGGTTTTGGCACGTTTCGAATGCAATGGAAGCATTGATTTCCCCTAATTCTAAACCAATCATGAGATATAGGATTCAAATGGAATCTGATGTTCAAGATGGTTTCCTTTGTCCATGAAATCACCTCCCCCTCAAGCGACGCCTTCCATGAGGAGCAGTCATGTTCTTTGGTCTCGGCTTCATTGGATTTCTCTTATGGAATTCTCGAACCTTGATTGGTGCTCTCTGAAGGTTTTCTACAGATTCCCAAGTATGATCACTGTTGGCACTCAAGGTCAAGCGCAAAGCATGGAAGCGCATCAAAGAAGTGGACATACAAGAAGGAGGAGCAAGTAGGGAGCTCCAAGAAGTACATGTTAAATTTTCAAAAGAATCCCCTACAAAAATAGTGATTTTCATCACTAAAAACCATTGTAAATACCATTTTCTATTTTTGTAACTCCATTTTGTTCAACCCGAGGAGTCCTTGAGCTTGAGGAGTATTAGAAGTATCATCCTACCAATTTTCATAATTTTTAGACTTCGTTTGAGCCCACAAATAATCCCTGGAACCTAATAATTAAACTAGGCTGGACATTAGGTCTGGACAAGGCCAAAACTACTCAAAAAACTATAAAAAGAGCTAGAGAGCTCATTTTTGAGGTTAGCTTGTGAGAGAATAGAGCTTTTGTAAGAGAGTTCCTTTGCAATAGAAGCTTTCCATTGTTCCTTTCTTTGATCTTGCCTTGTGTATGTGTGTGCATTCTTGTATGCTTTCACTCACACACTTGAGCCTTCACTTTCTCGTGGTCTTCATATCGATCCTCACGTCTCCGCGGATTGACAAGTAAAGGAGGTGGTGCTTACGCTTGAGCTACACCAAATTTTGGCACCGTTGCCGGGGAAAGAGCTTTGAGGACGAACGTTGTGATGGTAAGATCGTAGATTTGCGACGTTGGAAGGTAAAAAAACTGTCATTTCGTTCATTTCCTAATTTTTCTTCTTCATCTTCATCATCATCACCATCTCCATCTTCTTCTTCATAGAAATTTCTTGTTTTTTAGTGCATTTTCACCATTTTCATACCATCTTTCATGCATTATTGTGCGAGGAGGAGTTAGGAAGTGCAAGAGAGAGCAAGCGCTTGTGTTTTTTCAGGATTTTCTGCACATATGGAGCTCGCCATTGCTCGGCGCTCAGAAATTTGAATTTCCCGCCAAAAAACACGATTTTGACAGAAAATCGTGATTTTCATAAAATTCAAATTTTTTCAAAAAAATACGATTTTCTATTTCCCGCCTAAAAGCCTTTTGAAAAGAACAAGATTCTGGGGTCATTCTCAGAATCGCGATTCTGTGGGTGTGCTCAAAATCGTGATTCTCTAAATTTCTGAAAACCACGATTCTGAGGCAAAATCGAGATTTTCAAGTAAAAACACGACTTCGATAAAACATGATTTTCAGTGGGCTCAAAATCACGATTTTCACAAATCACGATTTTCACAAATCTCGATTTTCACAAATCACGATTTTTAGCAACACGATTTTGGGAAAAACACGATTCTCTGGTTGTGCTCAAAATCGCGATTCTCTAAATTTCTCAAAAACATGATTCTGAGAAGACACGATTTTCAGTGGGCTCAAAATCGCGATTTTCAAAAATCACGATTTTCATCCAAAAACACGATTTTGTGAAAACACGATTCCTTGTGGCTCCAAAATCGCGATTTTCAAAAACACGATTTTCATCCAAGGTACAAAATCGTGATTTTCAGAACACGAGTTTCAATCAAAATCGCGATTTTCATGTCAAAAACACGATTTTGAGAAAACACGATTTCATTCAAAATCGCGATTCTGTGATCATTCTCAAAATCACGTTTTTCACGATTCCCACTCAAAATCGCATTTTTCACAATTTTCATGACACGATTTTCAAGCTCGACTCAGCATCGCGATTGTCTCACAACATCGCGATTGTCTAGTCTCCAGGATCGCGATTTTCATTAGTGCTCAACATCACGATTTTCATGATTTCACGAAATCGTGATTTTGAGGGTTGCTCAGCATCGCGATTTTCATGATTTCACCAAAATCGTGAGTTTCACTAGTGCTCAGCATCGCAATTTTCTGACCTCACAAAATCGCGATTTTCTGACCTCACAAAATCGCGATTTTCACACAAAATCGTGATTTTTCCAAAAGGCCCTGTTTCCCTGTTTTGACCTCCAGGAGCCTGATTTGACATAACTTTTTCATCCAAAGTCCATTTCTTGAGCTCTATAGCTCGTTGGAAAGCTCGTTTTGAATCCTACAGAGTCTCAATTGTTTTTTATAAGAATAACACGTTGATTTTTAGATAGGATAATTTGAAGTTGACCCTCAGGTGGGACTAGGAACCCAAGGGGACTCCAAAGGATTTTGAACCATAAAGGGGAAAATTTTGGACTCTTATCCAAAGATTATGAACCTGAGATCTGGTAGACACCTAGGCAAGGAGAGACAAAGCATTCGATCTTCTGAGGCTAGTGTCAACCATACAGCTAAGTCTTCGGCACAACAACTAAGTGGTCATCCTTACGTACTAAGATCAGACACAAGTGATTCAGAAATGTCTGTTAGCATGGGGAAACTTGTAGGTAGCTCAGGCATTGCCTATTTACAAACACCCAAAGGTCCATATAAGACATAGTTGGAATATATTCGGACCAACCGATTGGGTGCTTGCATCTATGAGGATGGCCTGAGGCGATCAGTGGTCCAACTCAAAAATCCAGATCAACCCTTTGGACTTGAACACCCAATAGTCAAGTTCGAAGAGGGTTCATACATTGATAAGGAAGGAACCATGTATGTGGTCACCAATCTACCAAATAGGATCGATGAGTTTGGAAATATCATTCCTGAGAATGAGATAGGAGACCTAGAATAAGGAAATGTAGGACAAGGACCCCAGACTCCTAGAGGTAAGTCAGTTCTGACGAGAGTGATCACTCCAGATTGGATCCCTCAAGACAACAGAAGCATAGAACTATTCTTGAATAGAGAAACAGAGGAAGCCTTTTTTAGATTCAAGCTAGATCAACCTAGCCAGTTGGGCATAGTCATCATCTACGAGTTCAAGGATCCAGAGACACTAGGCAAAGTTGTCTACCTAGATAACACATCAGAGAAAATGTTCTTGGTAACAGAACATGATAGACATGCATATACTTGGAAGAGTGAATTGATTTTCCCTCCACCAAGATCCAATGTTTCCCATGGCCTCCAAGGAGTAGGATCATCCCAAGCTCATGAAGCCCAGAGAGAAAGAAATAGAGAGAAACCTGAGGTAAGTTTCGCACACACTGTGGGCAGAAATAGATCAGGATTTGAAAATGAAAGACCTGAAAGAGAGAGACATCAAGCACATGGGCAACAAAGCGATGAACATGATTTTCCATTGCCTAGACCCCGAGAGCACCCAAGAACCCTTAGACCCACTCAAGTGATCAAGGCAATGAAGAATTATTTTGACGGGAAAGGAGATCCTTATGATCATGTGGCCGAGTTCAAACAAGTGTTAAGAGCTGAACAGGTTGAGGATTTGTTCACCCAGTACGAGGCATTTGGTTTGACTCTTAAGGGCACTGCCTTAGCTTGGTTTCAACCACTGAGCAGTCGCAACTATCGCGATATAGGTCAACTGTTAGATGAATTCATTGTAGAAATTTCCAAGAGTGGTATCAGGCATAACACATCATCTTTGATCCACAGCTTCAAGCAGACACCCCAAGAAACAGTACGACTAGCAGGTAGAAGGTTCAGACAATACCTAGAAAGATGCCCTGCTCCAGAGTTACCCACACCAACCAAACAAGTGGCTTTGTTTTTAGATGGCATACTAAGCACCAAGTTAAGATCATATGTGTATTTGAAAGAGCCTAGAAGCATAGAAGAGTGTGTGCGAACCTGCATTGACATAGAAGACAACTTGGGTGAGGAGTTAGGACTATCCAAACTCTATAAAGACTCTGACAGTTCTACTAGTCATACCTCCAGAGCCTCCACTGAGATGGAAGAGATAGCAGAGCAAGTTGCCAAGAAGCTAGGAGTTCAAAATAGACAAATACCGAGAGCCACCTCATCGAATCGGTGTTATACTTGTGGAGGTGACCACATGGCTAATGTATGCCCATTACACAACCAGAACATGAGAGAAAGGAATGCTCCATATTGCACTATTGAGAGGAAATACATGAACCACATGGCTCAAGATTGTCCATACAATAGACAGGCTGTTAGACATAATTATTAGCAACCTTACCAACAAGGTAGGTATCAGAACCAATACCGACAGCCATATTATAGACCACAACAACAATATCAGGCACCATATAGGCCACAACCAGTCCTAGGAAACCAACCACCAGCGCCTGCCAATGTAATTCCAGTTAAGTATGCAATGGCAGAAGAGAACCTTAATAGAGCATTGGTGCCAGTGACCCCACTGATCTCAGAGAATGACTCTCATGCTCATAGTTCAAACTACTCCCATGAAGGTAGTCCACATGCTTATTACACAGAGTCACCTGA
This sequence comes from Ceratopteris richardii, assembly GCA_020310875.1. Taxonomy (NCBI): domain Eukaryota; kingdom Viridiplantae; phylum Streptophyta; class Polypodiopsida; order Polypodiales; family Pteridaceae; genus Ceratopteris; species Ceratopteris richardii. Next base: position 74,704,661 of record CM035414.1, read on the forward strand.
GCATAGTGAGACTTATCCATATCAATATGAGGAACCACCTATGGAACAAAATTGGGAGCCAGAATACTCCAATGTCATGTACACAAATCCTAACCCTAGGCCCCAATTGAGACAAATGAGACCACAAGCCCCTAGAGGACCATGTTTTAGATGTCAGGGCCACCATTTCATTCGTGAATGTCCCCACTCACTGACTCTGGGACAAGGACAAAACATCACAATACAAGGCTTTTGTCCTGAGTGCGGCAAAGAACACCTCTCGAGAGAATGTCCCAGGAATCCCTCCGGTGCACCCAAGGTCACACCCATAAATGTGGTAGGTTTAGTGGTCAATTCAAGTGTTAGTAGCAGTAACGCAGCTCCTATACAAGCTGTCACTAGAGCACAAGCATCAAAACAAGATAAACCAGTAGAGCAATCGGAGTCGAGTGAATCAGGAGAGCCTAGTAAGAGGAAAACAAGAACATGGAAAGATACTAGAGAGAAGGCCAATCGCAAGTCGAATAAAAAGTTATCAGAAATAGAAGAAAGCCTGAAAGAAGCAAAAACAAAAATAGATCACATTGCATCTCAAAGTCCCTCGCATGCCGAAACTCCATCCACTCCACCTCATCCCATTTCACCACCCATTGTAAATAGACCACAACCAGGGTCTGTTCTTGCAGATCCAACCCCAGAAGGCTTGAACATGATGTTCAAGGCCTACCAAGCTCGACTCCAAGAAGGACCTACAGCTGCAAACCTAGACAAGAGTTACCCTAGAGCAGATTTAGAGATTGAACGAATGAAAATGTGCATGAAAATGGTAGAACAAGCTCAAGCAATGCTCGAGACTAGCCAAAAGTTCAATCAGACAAACTCTGTCAAACCGGATTTGCATTTCCAGGGCTTACTAGAAAGATTAGAGCAGTTGGTAAACAAACCACAAGTTTCTTTACCTCCACAGGCTCAACTAGTTGTTGAGGGAGAAATCTCTCCACCAATGAAAGCTTATGTTCCTAATTCCACGAATGTTGGAACACCTCTGTCAACTCAAGAGTACTCTCAAGAGTTCTTGCGGGAAATACAAGAGGAGAAATGGGCCAAGGAGAAGGGTAATTCCCCTCCTATTCGTGAGATTGATGACCTTCATGATCAATTTCCCCAAGACATTCCATCTATTTACGGAGATGAAGCAAAAGAACAAGAAGGCGAAAGATTAGATTTTGAATCTAATACTTTAGAAGAGTTGCCACAATTCACAGGCCCATGGGAGTCTGAATCTCTCCAGATTAGAGCTCCCACAATACTGGTAAGAAACGAAGACTCAGTTTAGTGGTTCCAAGGAACACCGATGTCGTGAAGAACACTAAGGTTCAGTGTCATCTCACTGTAGAAGAGCTGCTCAAAGCAAAACCTGAGCTATGGAATCATGTGCAGGATCAAGTCCCAGGACTTGATTCCAATATGCCAAAAGGAGGCTCTAAGCAGAAAATACCAGAGATACCTCTAGACAAAAAAGGACATGTGTGAGGGTGAAGAAGGTAATACTTATCTTCCAATCACCTACCAAGGTTACACAACCAAAGCAATCATAGATTCAGGTGTGGGTGTTGCTATTGCGACCACCTCCTTGTGGAAGCAATGGGGCAAACCCACATTAAGACCAACTAGAATGAAGCTTCAAATGGAAGACGGTCATTTTGAAAGACCTCTAGGATTGCTAGAAGGGATAACTCTAACCACATGTGGGGTAGAGTTTGAGCATACCTTTGCTATATGTGACTTTGAGAAAAATAATGTCTACGAGATGATCCTAGGAAGACCCTTCCTACGGCAATTGCAAATAGTACAGGATTGGGGAACCAACTCCTTGTACTTACAGCACTTAGGGGTCACCACCAAGGTCAATTTGAAGGATTACACCTTCAGAGATGTACCACCCCTACAATGGAATCCTATCCACAAAGCAAAAGAAGATTCTATCTCGGTGCATTCGAGAAGTTCACCTGATCCATCCTGGTTGCATGAAGATACTCATTTGTGGATGTGCAAGGTTGCGGAGGAAGAGGAAAAACGCTTAAAGGCAAGAGAAGAAGGAACTTCTCTAGGAGAACCCAGCCTATACACCGATGATCTTTCCAGATGAGGAATTTGAGCCTCATGGTTGGGCAGAAATCTTAGCGACCATGGACATTGCAGTCAATGAAGAACAATGGACACCTCATTGTGATGAGGAGGGTTATGATATTTCAGTGTTCATGTGTCAGCCCTTGCTAGAAGAATGTGACCCTAGTGACTTCATAGAAGAAGAAGAGAATGATGATGATCTAGAGTCCATTGTGATGGATAGTTGTTTTAATTCAGAGAAGCACTATCTAGAAGATGTCGGAGTATTTAATAAAAAAGAAGAACCTCTCACAAGCATTAAAACTGTAAATTCAAAGGATGGAAGTGAAGGAGGTCAAAAGAAAAAGAAAAGAAAAGCAGTGAAACAAGAACAGGAGGAGTCATTGTTAGAAGTACCAGAAAATTTCAAGAAATATGAAGTTGAAGACCAAAAAATTGTGGTACGAATGCCTAAGAGAGAGGCCATCATAGTAGAATCATATGATAATAAAGAAAAGACCAAGAAGATTGTAGTGACCATTGAAGAGAACGAAGAGAGATGCACGTATATAGGAGATGACCTAAGTGCAAGAGAAGAAATGGAGCTCGTAGCTCTATTAAGGGAATATAGGGATGTGTTTGTGTGGCACTATAGAGACTTGAAGGGGGTAGATCAAGAATATGCTCTCATACAATTCCCATGACTGCCGACGCCAAGCCCACCAAACAGAAGCCCTACACATATAATGACACTTATGCAGCTAAAATAAAAGAAGAAATTGATAGACTAATTGAAGTTGGATTTATCTATGAGATTGAGCATACTGAGTGGGTGTCCCCCATTGTAGTAGTTCCCAAGAAGAATGGAAAATTACGAGTATGTATTAACCTCAAAAAAGTTAACGCCGCTACGATCAGAGATAGTTATCCACTTCCAATCACTGAACATTTACTAGAGCATGTTGCAAGCAAGGAAGTTTATAGCTTCCTTGATGGATTTTCAGGTTACAACCAAGTAGCCATTGCCCCAGAAGATCAACACAAAATAGCGTTCACCACTGAGTGGGGAATCTTTGCATTTCGTGTGATGCCATTTGGGCTCACCAATGCACCCGCAACATTCCAAAGGCTCATGTGTCATGTCTTCAAAGAGTTCTTGCGGAAGAGCTTAGAAGTATATGTGGATGATTTATGTGCTCATTCCCAACAAAGACGATACCAGATCCCTGAGCTCAGACAGATCTTCAACAAGTGTAGAGAATATCGAGTGTGTCTGAACCCAAAAAAGTGTGTATTCATGGTACGACAAGGTAAAATCTTAGGTCATATTGTTTCCAAGAACGGAATATCAACAGACGAGGATAAAGTAAGAGCCATAGCAGAGTTTCCAAGGCCAAGGAATGTTAAAGAGGTACAAGCCTTTATGGGCCATTGTGGATATTATCGTAGATTTATCCACATGTATGCGATCATAGCTAAACATCTTTATGGTTTGTTGACAAATTTTGAGTGGAATGACGAATGTGAAAATTCCTTCAATGAGTTGAAGAAACGTTTGTGCACAACACCAATATTGACCACTCCTGATTGGAATAAACCATTCCATGTCCATGTGGATGCCTCCAATCATGCCATAGGATGTGTGCTAGCACAACCCACAGGTGAAGGAAATCTAGATTTGCCTATAGCATATGCTAGCAGATAGCTCACTACAGCTGAGCGAAATTATACAACAAGAGAGAGAGAAGGTTTAGGCATGGTATATGCCGTGAAGAAGTTTAGGCACTATCTATTTGCCAATAATTCAAGTTTTTCATTGATCATCAAGCTTTGTTATATTTGGTCAATAAACCTTGCAATACAAGACGTTTAGTAAGATGGTTTCTCTTACTAATGGAATATGACTTTGAAGTTGTTGTTAGAAAAGGTAGAACCCACCTCCGGGCAGATCACCTTTCTCGCATTACTTCAAGAGAGTCACCGCAAGGAGTGTCTGATGAACTGATGCTTATCTGTTCAATTTGGAAGTTGTTCCTAAATGGGCAAATAAGTTGGTACCAGTCCTCACCTTCGGACCCGCAAATAAGAATGTGAAAACCTCACAAGAAGAAATTGTAAAATCACAAAAATATCACATATTGGTAGGAAGCATGTACAAACAAGATACGGAGGGTGTACTCGCTTGTTGTGTCGAGGATGATGAACATACTAGTTGGTTGCAACAAGCCCATGAAGGATTGCTAGGAAATCACTATTCCAAACAACGAACATTGCAGAATCTAAAACATTTAGGAGTGTATTGGCCTAGCATGGACAAAGAAATACATGAGTGGATTAAGAATTGTCCAATGTGCAGAGAGAGACCCCTAGTGGAGCATGCCACCCTTTATCAAGTGTCATTAATTCCTGATTGGAGTGCTCCATTGGTAGAGTTTATGAGATCGGGAACGTTACCCAAAGAGGCTAGTCTAGCAAGAAGACGAAGCATGGAGCAAGAGGCTCAGGACTATGCTTTAGTTGGAGACAACTTATATCGAAGAGGCAAGGATGGTTATCTAAGATTGTGCGTTCACGAATCAGACTATTTGAAAGTCTTAGAAACTGAACACAACGGTGTTGCAGGTGGAGACTTTGGTCCTGATCGAGTAATCAAGACCATTCTATTATCAAGACTTTGGTGGCCCACTCTTCATATGGATGCACATACCTATGTGAAGAAATGTGACACATGCCAACGTGCACAATATCCTATCAGAAAAGACAAGATGCCTTTGAGGCCCATGATGGGAGGACGTGCATTCTCGAAGTGGGGTATAGACTTTGTAGGTCCTATTAAACCCCCAGCTAGAAATTTCCATGCATAGTACATCATTGTAGCCATAGATTACCTTGCCAAGTGGGTGGAAGTAAAAGCCACAACAAAGAATGATGCTCAAACAACAGCTAAGTTCTTATTTGAGAATGTGTTCACAAGATATGGACTACCAATAGAGTTAGTGAGCGATAGAGGCACACACTTCTTGAATGAAGTCATTGAAAATCTTCTCCAAGAACTCTTGGTGATACATAAGAAGTCTGCCCCCTATCATCCACAAGCCAACGGACAAGCTGAGAGCACAAACAAGATCCTCTGTAATGTCTTGACTAAACTGGTAAACAATAAACGCTCTGATTGGGATAAACAACTTCATCATGTTGTTTGGGCTTATCGAGTTGCCTACAAAACAGTACTCAATGCCACCCCATTTCAAATGGTCTTTGGACAAAATGTTGTGCTACCGTTAGATTTCTTAATCCCAGCTTTAAAAGTAGCACAAGAGCATGAGTGGAATGGACATGAATTGTCCTCTAGGATCTTTGACCTAGAACGCTTAGGTGAGATGAGGCTACGAGCGGCAGCAGGTATCTATGCTGCAAAGAAAAGGCAAAAGGCATACTTTGATGCACACATCAAGGATAAGGACTGAAAGAGGGAGATCTAGTGTTGGTTTACACACTAAAACAACATGCCCGTAAGTTGGAAAAATGAGGATATGGACCCATGATCATTAACAGAATTTCCACTAGCGGTGCGGTTCAATTGGCCACTTTAGAAGGTGATATCTTGCCAAACTATATTAGTGGATTTAGAGTCAAGTTATATCAAGAACCTCTTACAGATGACATGTTAACGAGACTCAATACTGCTAAGAAGCGGAAAGATGAAGAGTTGAGGGTTAGAGAAGAAGCACAAGCAGAAGCCAGAGAGCGTATTAGGCGAAATAAGTTAAGGTGATTAGGCCTAGATGTCAACTCAAAAGCCCCAAAATATCACATGGATATGTGCCAAAAATCAGGCATAATTACTTCTCAAAGCATTGATCGACGTCCCTTTGTGACCATAGAGATAGGACAAGGAAAGAGTGCAAGAACTGTGAAAGCATTGATTGACTCAGGTGCAACAACTAGTGCAGTTAGACTTTCCTACTGCCAAGACTTGCAGTTGAACATCAATCCCATAGAAGCTTATCTCATAGGATTGGGAGGTGTGGAAACCCCTTGTTTGGGCGAGGTGGAATTTCCCATCTACCTTCAAGATGTTCCAATGAAAGTCAAAATGCTAGTATGTCGAGATGAGGACCTTATGGAACCACTTGTCTTGGGTCAACATTGGATTTATGACCATGCAGTCAACTTGAACCTCAGAAGTCGATTTCTTCAAGTTTGGGTACATGAACAATGCATTACATTAGAATTAGAGAACTGCATGCTCACAGATCATGGCACCACACATTCTCTTAGTTCCTCTAAGACTAATCTTCACGAGCAAGATGTTGTATGTGTCAAAAGCTCTATGATCCAGAAGGACTCCATCATGGAAGAACAGTTGCAAAGGCAAGCAAACCCTCCTTCTTTTTCGAAGAGCAAAGCATGCACAGTAGTTCAACCTAAGAAACAAGCACAACAATCCAAGACAACTGCTATAGCAACTAGAAAGATACCATTCAACAAGAAAGGAGTTCCGGGCATGAAGCAAATCTGGGTACACAAAGGAGAGCAACCCAGGCAAGCCAACCCGGCCAGAGGACAAAGGAAGAAGCTCGAACAAGCTCAACCACAAGGTATCCGACAAATTTGGGTGCCTAAGAAATTAGTTGCAGCTCAACAAGGGCAATTACACATGTGGGTACCTAGGAAGCTCTTACGTCCGCAACAACCTATGCTCTCCCATACACGAAAAGTCTCAACAAAGAAACCAAGGTGAGGCAAAGGTCAAAACCAGACACCAAGAACAAAAGTAGACCAACTAACCTCTTCAACACGAGTCAGGTGACAAGCCATAAATGTATGGGTTTGGAAGCCAAAAGCATCAACGTCCCCTACAAAGCCAAAGCGCCAACCACAAGGGACACAACAGTCAAGAAACCAGCCAAGGATGAATAGGCCAAAGGTTCTCACTACACAATCGCAGATCCTTCTCAAATGGACCCCCCCTAAGGAGGAAGGATCAATTGTCATCTCGAGATCCAATGGATACCTCCACGACAGATGGCATCAACATCAGCAAATAACATCGAAAGCCTCGATGCACGACAACCATGTGCTCCTTGCACAACCCTGTCTTTTGCACCATTCAGGTCATGCATTTCCAAAGTATGCATTAATATAGGGCCACATTACATGGCCGTGCATAGACACAATTGAGAGTCCCAAGCACAAGAGCACATTGACACATGTAAACCATTTTTTATACTAACCTTTGTCTTCTTGTTTTGTGACATTGTTCCTCTCAAAAAAGAAAAAAAAAAAGAGAAAGAACTTATTCCCAGGTTTGGCTCATGAAACATGAATGAGTCATGCTTAGTTGAAGGTGGAACTGTTGATTACTAGGCATTTATCAGTTTGGATAGAAGTGTGTCTCAGCTAGCAGATGATATAATTGTTGCCTTATCTGGTAGATATCAAGAACTTGGCATGAACCTGGCCTCCACAACTATGGTTCCCCCTTACCATGGTAGGAGTAAAAATCTCGAAGGTCTGCAACTTGAGAGATGCTTAAATACTGTATGTATGAGAGCATCCAAGGAGATATCTGCTAAGGGTAGTTTGGCACCCTGAAAATCCTTGTTTGTATACTGGGTGAGAAGACTCCTGCTTATGGTGAGCTAAACCGAATATGTGAAACTAAGCTTGGTGTAGTTACCCAATGTTGTTTGTCAAGGAATATAAAGAAATTCAATTCTCAGTATTTGGCAAATGTTGCTTTGCAAAGAGGAGACAGGACCAGGCACTCAAAAAATTTGATCGATGGACCATCAACACGGACATTCATCGACAATGTTCCATCACAAATGCCGGGTGTACAACACGAAGAGATAAACATCGATCAATCCTTCACCATGGTAAGTATCTTTACTCATACCATAACCATGATAGATTAGGAAACCTCTTCGTTGACATACCCTTGAGCACTTAGCTCAAGACCCCCAATTTTTGCACCATACTTCTTCCAATGCATTTTCAAGTAAGCATGCATAGGGCTACATTACAAGGCCATGCAAAAGGCACATATTTTACTCAGCCCATGCACGAACACACTTACCCATCATTCATTATGGGCTACGGGTACTTGGCATGACTCCTATGAACATCACCTTTGGAAGATCTAGAGGCCATCAATGGAGACTCACAACAACACATTCATGCTGGAATCCAAGGATGAAGCACATATCATGGGACTAACACTTGCATAGGCTCAAAGAGACAAATGAAGAACTTGCCAATCGATCTTGCCACATTTGGACGATAGATGGCTCTCGTTTCTACAGAATGGACACCACCTCTCACAACACTACCTGGAACAACAAGGGTCTGTCAGGGACGATAGACTCGAGAAGGGGGGGAGTGTTGGAACTCAAGGTCAAGGGAAAAGCATGTAAGCGAATCAAAGAAGTGGACATACAAGAAGAAGGACCAAGTAGGGAGCTCAAAGAAGTACATGTCAAATTTTCAGAAGAATCCCCTACAAAAATAGTGATTTTCATCACTAAAAACCATTGTAAATACCATTTTCTATTTTTGTAACTCCATTTTGTTCAGCCCAAGGAGTCCTTGAGCTTGAGGATATTAGAAGAATCATCCTACCAATTTTCATAATTTTTAGACTTCGTTTGAGCCCTCAAATAATCCCTGGAACCTAATTTTTAACTAGGTCGGACACTAGGTCTGGGCAGGGCCAAAACTACTCAAAAAAACTATAAAAAGAGCTAGAGAGCTCATTTTTGAGGTTAGCTTGTGAGAGAATAGAGATTTTGTAAGAGAGTTCCTTTGCAATAGAAGCTTTCCATTGTTCCTTTCTTTGATCTTGCCTTGTGTGCGTGTGTGTATGTGTGTGCATTCTTGTATGCTTTCACTCACACACTTGAACCTCACTTGCTCGTGGTCTTCATACCGGTCCTCACGTCTCCACGGATTGACAAGTAAAGGAGGTGGTGCTTCGCTTGAGCTACAATCACTGATATCATACCCTTTCCAATGAACAAGGTACTCCAATCTTCCTCGGGATATTCTCGAATCTAGGACATGCTTGACTTCAAATTCTTCATGATCATCAATCTCGATAGGTGGTGAAGGACCTGGTCTCTCCCCCCTCTATGGTGAAATCTAATATGGTTCCAACATGGACACATGGAAAAATCATGTATTCTCATGGTAATTGGTAATTGGAGCTTGAAGGTGACTGGATTAATCTTGGCCAAGATGGTGAATGGAACAAATCTCTGATGGTCTAGCTTTGCACAAGGCCTCGAAGTTTGCAAATTATTCCTAAGTAACCACACTTTATCCCCAATTTGATAGGATGGATTTTGAACACGATGCTTATCTGCATAATACTTGTACTACTCTTGAGCTTTATGGATCTCTTCCGTTACACATATACATGCACATATATACACACATATACACATAGAGTTACAAATATACACACACATACACATGCACATGCACATACTCATACACACATATACACTTACACATGCACATGCACATACATACATATACACACACATACATGTTGGTGTGTGAAACACCACAAGAACTAAACTAATGTGGTATTAGAAGACCTCCATAACCATCATTAGCTTAGCAAACCTCTAAATATGAACCTTCAACTCTGAACTTAGTGAAAATCAAAAATTTCACTTCACAGAAATCTGCGCCTCTTCTTTAAACTTTCAATCTGACCTGTATCAACTTGATCTTTGCAAATTCTTCTGATCATTTGCTAGGAAAGGTTCTTGCTAATGTTCAGTAACATATAACAAGCAAAACTTTCAAGCAATAACTTCACAATCTTCTGATTTTGTACCAAACTTTACACTATGTCTGAAAACTGGAAATTTACTTCATCGATTTGACATACCTTCACTCTTAAGCTGATTTCTCTGAGTACGCGTCCCGTTTCTCAAAGATCTTTTGACCAAATGTAGTTGAGGATAGTAGCTTTCAAACGAGCTATCACTTACCAAAAACTTTACACTGTGCTTCGAGATCTGACCTTCAGAAGATCAGTCAAATGTGCGCCAGAAAAGTCGTAACTATCAACTACCTTACATAGTCATATGAAATGACTTAGAACTCAATGTACAAGAGGAATTAGACTCAATCCTTCTACACAGACATGTGTTGATTATCAGAGAAGATGTGTACAAAATGGCTTGGCCTAATTTTGCTCACAGCCATGGAAAACTCTCTCAGACTCAGAAGTTTTCTCTCACCATCTCTCTCAGAAATTACACGACTTTTCTCTACTCACTCAGATTACAAAATTGAGTTCTCTCATACATGTTTCTGACTCAAATTAACTTATATACCTAAAGTTTACATCCTTCTAGACTTGAACTCGTAAGTTCTAAAGATCAAATACAAATCTAGACTCTAATTTTGCACTAATTTACAATAGTGAAATTGTCCCTTCACTTAGGCTTGATTTTCTGTAAGTCTTTTCTTCACTTCTTCTTTCCTCCATCATATGTCTTCATATGTCTTCATATATCCATGCCTAATTAGTGAGTGAAGCCCCAACAGCTCCCCCTCAATCACTAATTAGCATGCTTTGACTTCTTTACACAATCTTCTTCTCTTTTATTCCTGCCATCTCCTTGAACCTATTTGTCTTCACTCCATCCAAACTTTTTGTCATAATATCTGCAATCTGATCTTTTGTAGAAGTGTACACCACTTCAATCTCTTTCTCCATTACCTTTTCTCTGAGAAAATGATACTGTATCTCTATGTGCTTTGTCCTTGCATGAAATACAGGATTTGCTGCAAGATATAAAGAACTCATGTTATCTCCATGAATTATGGGTATACCTTGATCAATTCCCAAGCTTTTGAATAATGTCTGCATCCATATTACTTCTTTTGCTGCTTCCACAAGTCCTTTGTATTCAGCTTCTGTTGATGATAAAGCCACTGTGTGTTGTTTCTTTGAACACCAACTCACAAGCTTATCTCCAATATATATCATGTAGCCATGTGTAGACCTTCTGTCATCTTGACTTCCTGCCCAATCTGAATCACTATAGGCTCTCAACCTTATATCTGATGTAAAAGGATAATACAATCCTTCTTTCAAAGTCCCTTTGATATATCTAAGAACTCTTTGACCTGCAATCCAATGTGGATCTTTTGGACAATGCATGAATTGGGAAAGAACACCCACTGCATAACTAAGATCAGGCCTTGTTAGAGTTGCATAAATCAAACTTCCCACTAAAGATTGATACTTCCTCATGTCTTTGAATTCTGCTCCATCATATCTACTGAGTTTATGATTGACCTCTAATGGTGTAGATGCCTCTCTGCAATTCTCCATGTTAAACTTCTTTAGAAGATTCAAGAGATACCTTTCTTGTGATACATAAATACCATGCTCTGCATAGGTGATTTCCATTCCAAGAAAATATGATAATTTTCCTAGATCACTTATCTTGAATTCCTTCTCAAGTAGCTTCTTCACCTCCTTGATTCCTTCATTTGAGGTACCTGTAATTATAATATCATCTACATATATACAAATGTAGATCATACCTTCATCTGTTCTTTTGATAAGTAGACTTGCATCTGCCTTTGAACTTTGATATCCAAGGTCATTAAGATACTTTACAAGTCTATAATTCCAAGCTCTTGGAGCTTGCTTCAAACCATAAAGTGCTCTTCTTAATCTGCAAACATAATTTGGAAACTTATGATCTGCAAACCCTTGAGGTTGCTCCATGTACACCTCATCTGATATATATCCATTCAAAAATGCATTCTTAATGTCCAATTGACTCAATATCCATCCTTTTGATGCTGCAATGGCAATGATTGTCCTTATGGTTGACATCTTTGCTACAGGACTGAATGTCTCATCATAATCTATGCCAAATGTTTGAGCATAGCCTTTAACCACCAATCTGGCTTTGTATCTGGCTATAGTTCCATCTGCATGCTTCTTAACTTTGTAAACCCATTTATTTCCAACCACTTTCTTACCATTAGGCTTTGGGACAAGTTCCCAAGTTTTGTTCTCTTCAAGAGCATCAAATTCTTCCTTCATTGCTACTTCCCATTGTCTCTTACCTTTTGCTTCATCATAGCTTTGAGGTTCTTCATCTTCTTTAACCATGTAAGCATAATTTTTCTGAGTCAAATAAGAAGTGTCATATGAATACCTTGTAGGTTGCTTCCTTATTCTGGTTGACCTTCTTGGTTCACACTCTTCATGTATATCTGGATGTACTTCTTCATCAAATATTGGCCCATCTTCATTTCTTCTGTATGATCCAACTCTTGATGTGCTTGCTTGCATATGTTCTTCATCTCCATCTATCTGCATATGTGACTTACCTCTTGCACTCCTTCTTATCTCTTCTTCAAATGTTTCAAGATCACATTCTTTATCTGCATACCAACTCTTCTGTTCATCAAAGGTTACATCTCTGGAAACAATAAAATGTTTAGTTAAAGGACTCCATAGCCTATAACCCATTTGCTTTTCATCATACCCAATAAACACATATTTTTCTGCCTTTGGTTCAAGCTTATGTCTGAGTTGTGATGGTACATAAGCATAGGCAATTGACCCAAACACTTTACAATGGTCAAGTGTTGGCTTCTTACCCCACCAAGCTTCATAAGGGGTCATACCATTCAAAGCTCCACATGGTAGCCTATTCACAAGATATGTGGCTGTATTTACAGCCTCAGCCCAAAGATAATTAGGGCAATTCTTTTCCTTTAACATTGCTCTTGCAAATTCAACCAATGTTCTATTTCTCCTTTCTGCCACCCCATTATGTTGAGGTGTATACCTGCAAGTTATCTCTCTTTTAATACCTGCATTCCAAAGATAGTCATTAAACTCTTGGGAGAAGTATTCTCCCCCTCCATCAGACCTTAGCCTCTTGAGTTTGTGACCTGTAACTCTTTCTGCATAAGCATGAAAATGTTTGAAGGCTCCAAAGACTTCTGACCTTTCCTTTAGAACATAAAGGGTTATCCACCTTGTAGCATCATCAATAAACAAAACATAATACTTAGATCCATTTATTGAACCTTCTTTTGTTGGCCCCCATACATCTGTATGTATGAGTTCAAGCAAATCATCATGCTTGAAACCTTTCTTCTGAAATGGTTGTCTATGAGCTTTTCCCATCTGACAAGCTTCACACTTGTATATCATATGTTGATTCTTCACATTTGGTAGTCCCAATACAGATTGGTTCTCCACCATAGTTTTGATTCCTCTTTCATTGAAGTGTCCCAATCTCTTATGCCAAAGATCTAACTCTGTAATTACTTCATCACCATGTGTGATTAGGGCTTGACCAACATTTCCTTGTACTTTGAGAGTAAAAAGTCTACCTTCCTTCTTACCACAAACAATGGATTTGTAAGCATCCTCTGGATCTTCAACAAATACCCCTTCATTTGTAAATCTGACTTGAAAACCTTTTTCCACTATTTGTCCAACACTAATCAGATTCTTTGGTATTGTTGGAACATACAAAACATTTGTTAATAAATCAGCTCCACTCCTGCACTTCACTTTTCCAATTGAATGCACATTATGCTTTGTATTGTCACCTGTTTGTACTGTATGACTTGAATTTCCTTCTTCCAATTCTGACAACAATTCTATATTACCTGACAAATGATTTGAACAACCAGAATCAATATAGAATACCTTGAGATCCTCCTTCTCTGATGAACTAATTGAATTCATCATCAATGTTGTATGGTTGTCATTCTGTGTATCATTTGCATAATTATAATATGTGGTGTTGTATGATTGGTTCTGATTCCAATTTCTACCACCACCTCTTCCATAACTTCCTCTTGAATTTTGTCTTCCTCTTTGAAATTGATTCTGAAACCTTCCACCTCTTCCTCTGCCATTGTTGTTCTGATTTTGGCTTGCTCCTTGTTGATTGTGCCAACAATCATATGCTAGATGATTGCTCAATCCACAAATCCAACATGTCTTCTTGTTATTGTTCTGATTACCTCTACCTCTTCCATTTCCTCGACCTTTACCTCTGCCAAAACCTCTTCCTTTTGCATAATTTGCTTGAGTTGTTGACTCTTCTTCATCCTTTGCCTTGCCTTTATCTCCTTTCTTTTTATTCTTCACATACATTGCAGAACTTTGACCTTTGTCTCCATCTGACTTCAAGTCTTGCTCAAATGTGAGCATCAATCCAAGTAATTGATTTAATTCTGGCACATAATGATTTAATGAGAGTTCTGTTGAAAGTACAAAGGGCTTCCACCTCTCATCACCTCTTAACCCTGCAAGTAATTGTGCTATCAACCTATGATCTTCAATATCCTCATCAATAGATCCAAGGCTATCTGCCAAATCCTTCATCTTAGTGACATAATCACTAATGCTTTGATTCTGCTTTTTCTTGAATGTGGTGAACTCTGACCATAAGCTAGCTTTCCTAGCTTTAGTAGTGTTTTGGAAGTGGTCTTCCAAAGCATTCCAAATATCTTCAGCTGTTTCTAAACCTCTGATGTGAGGCAACAAATGATCTGTAATAGTGTTGTATATATAAGCTCTTGCACTTGCATCTCTCTTCTGCCATAACTTCAAAGCTTCTAGCTCTTCCTTTCTTGGATGACTTTCATCTTCAAATTTAGGCTTCTCCTCTTCACCTGTCACATATACCATTAGATCCTTACTCATAAGTAAGGCCTCCATCCTCATTACCCAAGCAGGATAGTTATCTCTGTCCAATTTGTCAATGGACACATGATCTGCCATGGTATCCTTGCTTCTGCTTCAACCTGTAAGTGTAAGGTTTAAGAATGATACCTTTTGTAGACCTTTACCCTTGGAATCAACTTCGAAACAATCTTCTGATGACTTTTGTTGTTGAACACCTCAGCTTCCTCCTTCTTTGATAAAGAACTCTTCAACTCTTCTTGTATCTGCTCTCCTTTACTTCTCGAGGACCTTATCTGCTCTGATACCACTTGTTGGTGTGTGAAACACCACAAGAACTAAACTAATGTGGTATTAGAAGACCTCCATAACCATCATTAGCTTAGCAAACCTCTAAATATGAACCTTCAACTCTGAACTTAGTGAAAATAAAAAATTTCACTTCACAGAAATCTGCGCCTCTTCTTTAAACTTTCAATCTGACCTGTATCAACTTGATCTTTGCAAATTCTTCTGATCATTTGCTAGGAAAGGTTCTTGCTAATGTTCAGTAACATATAACAAGCAAAACTTTCAAGCAATAACTTCACAATCTTCTGATTTTGTACCAAACTTTACATTATGTCTGAAAACTGGAAATTTACTTCATCGATTTGACATACCTTCACTCTTAAGCTGATTTCTCTGAGTACGCGTCCCGTTTCTCAAAGATCTTTTGACCAAATGTAGTTGAGGATAGTAGCTTTCAAACGAGCTATCACTTACCAAAAACTTTACACTGTGCTTCGAGATCTGACCTTCAGAAGATCAGTCAAATGTGCGCCAGAAAAGTCGTAACTATCAACTACCTTACATAGTCATATGAAATGACTTAGAACTCAATGTACAAGAGGAATTAGACTCAATCCTTCTACACAAACATGTGTTGATTATCAGAGAAGATGTGTACAAAATGGCTTGGCCTAATTTTGCTCACAGCCATGGAAAACTCTCTCAGACTCAGAAGTTTTCTCTCACCATCTCTCTCAGAAATTACACGACTTTTCTCTACTCACTCAGATTACAAAATTGAGTTCTCTCATACATGTTTCTGACTCAAATTAACTTATATACCTAAAGTTTACATCCTTCTAGACTTGAACTCGTAAGTTCTAAAGATCAAATACAAATCTAGACTCTAATTTTGCACTAATTTACAATAGTGAAATTGTCCCTTCACTTAGGCTTGATTTTCTGTAAGTCTTTTCTTCACTTCTTCTTTCCTCCATCATATGTCTTCATATGTCTTCATATATCCATGCCTAATTAGTGAGTGAAGCCCCAACAATACACATGCACATACATACATATACACACACATACATATACACTTAGGTACACACATATGAATGAATTATATAATTAAAGTATTAAAACACATATACACATGCACACACACATGCACATACCTACATATACACATATACATGCACATACACACATATACACATAGAGTTACACATATACATGCACATACACACATATACACATAGAGTTACACATATACATGCACATACATATACACACACATACACATGCACATGCACATACTCATACACACATATACACTTACACATGCACATGCACATACATACATATACACACATATACACATGCACATACATACATATACACACACATACATATACACTTAGGTACACACATATGAATGAATTATACAATTAAAAGTATTAAAACACATGCTTAATATAAACAATAATAACAATCAATAGAACAAAACTCTTCATTACTTAATACCATACACACAATTCAAAACATAACTGGAATGAAAAATATATAGATAATATATATATATATATATATATATATATATATATATATATATATATATATATATATATATATATATATATATATATATATATATATATATATATATATATATATATATATATATATACCAATGTAAATACATATAATCCAATTTCATAATCAACTAAAATCCTAATCATCATCAGCAGCAGCAGCAGTATCATGATCATCCTGATCATCCTCATCCTCATCGTCATGATCACCCTGTGACGATCAAAATCGTCCCTCCTGTGTCTGTCTCTCCACCTCATCCATATTTGTCTCTCCATAATACTCTTGTATTACATATAACAAACATAAATAAATAAAACAATTAAACCATTCATAAAAATAAAATAATTATATAAAATTTAACAATACTCACAAAGGCATCAGGATGATCTCGCAGATACTCGCTCAAACGCCGATATCCAAAATGTGTAGCATACTCGATCTCATGTTTCGTAGGATATCGGCCATAATTCTTCCGTTGCATTGAAACAAATAAAAAAGATTAGTTGCTTGCATTTTAACTAAAATAAAAAATATACTCACAATAACACATATACTTACAAATGTAGCTACAAAACCATTATGGCCCATTTGGCCTAGGTGGATGTGTAACTTCTTGTCCCTCCAAGCATGTACATCTCTGGAATATAACACCCATGGCCTCTCTGGAATGGGTAAAGGTTGCAAGAGGCCATGAGGTTTATGTCGAGGTACTTAGATCTATTGCAGGTGTCACAGGTTCAGATATATTCTTTGACTTCTTTCCACATTTGAGGCCACCAAAATTCCTTGATATCAGGCCTATTGTTTTATTCACTCCAAAATGTCCTGCTGCAAGGTTGTCATGACGTTGTTGAAGTACTTGGATCTTGGGCTTTCCAGGAGGGACATACAATAGGTTCTTATAGAGTAGTAATCCATCCTTTTCTTGAAATTCATTTATTTCTTGGACTTTTCCTTCTTGAGCTTTCTGCTTAATGTTACAAAAAAAATCATCCTGTGGTAGATTCTCACAGATCAAATGATTCAAGGCCAAGTCTTCATGATGGCTTGAAGAGATAGCTGCTAACTGGAGATGCTCAGGCTTGAGTAATACACTCTCTTGTTGATCAAAGGCCTCTTCATGCTTCTTTGGTGCAAGGTAAGATCTTCTAGATAGGGCATCTAATTGACATTGTTGACGTCCTGGACGATGTGATGACAAAGTCGAATCTAGATAGAAAGTTACTCCATTGAGATTGCCTTCTGTGGTCATAAAATACTCTAGGTTCTTGTGATCTGTATACACAATAACTTTATGAGCTGCTCCTTCTAGATGGTGACGCCAGGTATCAAACGCGTCCACTATGGCAAGAAGTTCTTTATCATGAATTTCATAATTAATTTATGGAGGGGAAAATTTCCTTGAATGATATGCAACTGGATGTAGGTGTCCATCATCTCCATATTAGGAAAGAATGGCCCCTAGGGCAAAGTCTGATGCATCTGTCTCTAGGAAGAAGGGCTTACTAGAATCAAGATGAACTAGAATTGGAGCAGTAGTGAATGCTGATTTCAAGGTCTGAAAGGCTTTTTCCACTTCTTTGGTCCATGAGAATTTGGAGTTCCCTGTAAGCTTGGTAAGAGGTGTCAATATCTTGGAGTAATCTCTGATGAATATCCTGTAGAAGTTGGCGAACCCCAGAAAACATTGTACATCTCGAACACATGAAGGTGGTTGCCAATCAAGGATTGTCTCAATCTTCTTAGGGTCCATAAAAATTCCTCTATCTGATACAATGTACCCTAAAAATTCCACTTTGTCTTATGGAAAGAGCACTTCTCCAATTTTTCATATAATCCTTTTTCTCTTAGTTTATTTAGGACTATCTTTACATGACATTCATGATCCTCTAGATTTTTGGAGAATATCAAGATATCATCAAGGTATATTACAACAAAATCATCTAAATATTCTCGGAAGATGTCATTCATCATATGTTGGAAGACATATAGAGCATTTGTAAGACCAAATGGCATAAATACATATTCAAAATGGCCATACCTTGTTCAAAATGTTGTCTTCCATTTGTCTCCTTCTCTGATCCTGACAAGGTTGTAAGCTCCTCGAAGATCAATCTTTGTGAAGAATTTGGATTTTCCAAGGCCTTCCAAGAGCTCTGATATGAGTGGTAGAGGGTATCTGTTCTTTATAGTGACTTTATTCAATCCACGATAGTCTACACACATCTGGAGAGTCCCATCCTTCTTCTTTACAAATAAAATAGGAGCTCCTACTGGAGACTTTGAGTGTTTGATAAACCCCTTTGCTAGATTCTTATCAATGTTCTTGCGTAGTTCTGTAAGTTCCTCTGGGGATAGTCTATAGATTGGTCCCCCTCTTGAAGATCTATGGGACAATCATAAGGTCTATGCTCTAGGAGGATATCTGCATTCTTCTTTTCAAAAACATCTTCAAAGCCTTTGTATTGATTGGATAGCTGCACTGGATCATCTTTATTGGATTCTTGAGCTTGTATGGCATAGATCATATATGTCGGTTCCTTCCTTACTGCATGTATGAAGGCCTTGGCTCCAACATATGTTGGGTCCTTCTGCACATCTCGATGGGTGATTTTATTCTTTTCCCAATTGATGTTTGGGTTATGCTTCTTTAGCCAGGGCATTCCAATGATAACTAGATGTAGTGAGCTCGATAATACATTGAAACATATGTGGAATTCATGGTCACCAAGGTGTACTCTTAATGGTGTGGTTTCCATCTACTACTTCAGCTACTATTGGTTTGTTCTTTTGAAGTACAAGAATTCCATGTTTCTCAACCAATCCTTCATCAATGAAACATGAGGAGGCTCCTGAATCTACTAGGGCTGTAAGGGAAAAGGTCTTCTTGGGCATGATTAACTTGATAGCTGCAAGACATGTTTCTATGGGTGTAGCTGGAATTATGAGACCCTTTCTTATATCATGGTCCGACTGTACGGTCTCTTTTACAACTGGACTTCCTCGTTTCCGTGCTCTATGAGGGTGGCTACAACTATGGAGTTTGTTCTCTTGTTGGGACAATTAACTGTAATATGCCCATGGTTTCCACAATAGAGGCATAACTTGTTATCTCTCCTTCTCTATTTCTCTTGCGGTGTTAGGGGCTAGAACCTATTTACATCTATTTGCATAGGTTCAGGCATAGACTCATCTTGAGGAGTGGGTTGGAAAGGTTTCCATTGGCGAGGTTGTTATAACTTATGGAATATGTTGAACAATGCATTGTTGGAGTGTAACATGGAATATGTTGAACAATGCATTGTTGGAGTATAACATGGAATATGTTGAACAATGCATTGTTGGAGTGTTAAATTATTATTGAACAATGCATTGTTAGAGTGTTAAATTATTAATGTATTAATGTGTTTTTGATGTTTTTGATATAGCAGTTGAAGGTTCGTGAGGAGCGTGCAAGGCGTGAAGGGCGGATATCAATAATCTGAATAATTATTATTTAGCTTGTAAATAAACCTGCGTAGAAGGTTCTATTGTTAGAAACAGTTAGAAAAGTAATGGTTAGTATAAGGGTCGTTGTAGACCGCAGTTTCTGCTATTGAAAGCAATGGCTTTCTGTAAAAGTTACCAACTTTTAGTTTCACGCTTGCTTTTCGAAACCGCTCTCATGTAACCACTCTTTTCGATGTAATCAAAATTCCTATAAATACATGCACTCTGTGGACTGTCGAAACAGAGTGCATGGGGGGAGATTGCACCCAATACTACATTCAATCTCGTCTCTTATTGTCTCTATTCTTCTGTGTGTTTTCTGCGTTCGTAAACTCTGTATGCGTGTGAGCAAGATCCTGACAACAGTGGTATCAGAGCTCTGCACGCGTCAATACGGAGGGTTCTATTCTCTGTTCTCTGTTCGCGATTCCGATTCCGTCTTCGTCTCCGTCTTCGTCTTCGGTTTTTGTTTCTGTTCCAGTTCCAAAACCAGAACCTATGTTTACACTTACGTTTGCTCCTTCGGCGTCGACTAAGGCGTCGACTAAGGCAATAACTTAGGCAATACATTGGCAACATTGGCACCCAAGGCTCCCTTGGCGACCGTTGGCAGCTGTTGGCTACGCGCGAGGCAATTTTAATTTTGAGTGGCAATAGAGAGGTTTAGATTCCCTAAGGTAGGAGGATTTGAACCCACAACCTCCTACTTATAAGGGAAGTATCTTTACCACTACACTCTTTCTTGGAGTTGTCACTCAAGTTCTCTCCTCTTATATTTAACATAACTTGCAGTTTTTCTTACTTTTTCAAGGCGGCATGGTGCGATGCGACGCGACGCATTTCAGGGTACACTTTTTAGGGTACACCAGGGTACATCCAGACAGGGTACATCCTGTCAGGGTACATCAGGGTACATCTAGACATGATACATTTTACTAAGGTACATTTCCTGAGGGTACATCCCGAGAGGAAAGCACTAGCTTAAGGGTCCAGGAGCACCATGGAGGATTACAATAATTCATCTCTACCTGAGGCAACACTCGAACAACAACTAGAGCTTTTGAAGCATGAGCTTCGAGGAGCTCAGAACGAGATCCGACAACGTGATGAAGTCCTCCAAAAGATACAAACTGAGGTAGACAACCTTACAATGGTAGTTGGTTTGGAGGTGGGAATCCAAGCTAAGCTTCACACTCTACGACCTACAACCCTCAACGAGGCTATATCTTTCGTCTATGATGCAGAAAAAGAATTCCAATTCATAAACAAGTCAATCTGTCTACAACAACCACGCCAACGACCACTTTATGTTAAACCTACGTTTCCTATGAAGCGTACTTTTAATGCCCCATCTTACCCTAGTTTTCCTCGTCCTCCACAATCCAATTACTCAACTCCACCTGTTGCTTCATCTCTTCAACCAATCAAACCACCTACCCTTAAAACTTCAATGGTGGATGCCCAACAGAAGCGACCATGAATCACTTGCTGGAATTGTGGTAAACTTGGACATACAAAAATAAGGTGCAGATTGCGACCTCTTCACATGAAATCGGCTACAGCTCAATTGCATAACATGGAGGTCCATAATGAAGAAATTCCTCTTGTTTGGACAGAGGAATCACTGGAGAAGGACTTAAGTACCTTGGGTAACGATATCTCTCTTCACTCTCTACTTTGCATGCAGGGTACAATAAATAATAAACTAGTTAAAATTCTACATGACGATGGTAGTTCACATGACTTCATTTCACATTTATTAGTACAAGAACTTAAATTACAAACGTTTCCTTCTTTGTATAAAGTGAAAGCTGCATTTCAAGGTAGTCGTTATAATGTAACATGAGAAGTGCAAGATGTTACGATTAGCATAGGCCCATATGTTGATTCACGAACATTTTCAATTGCACCTTTGCAATCTTACAATGTTATACTAGGTATGCCTTTTCGTCACCATTATAACCCACGTATTGACTACCATACGCATACCTTTAACTTTGAATTCAAAGGTCAGATCATTAGTTTGTCTGCACGACATGATTTCCAGCCATTTCCATTGATTACTCATACTCAAGTAAAGCGTGCATTTAGGAAAGGATTCAACTCATGCATTGTTTTTGTCAATGTCATCAATGATTATACTCATACACTTCCTGATGCATATAAACCTTTCATGAGTACTTATAAGGATTGTTTTATGTCTGAATATCCCTCTGAACTACCACCATCTTGAGGATCCTTTGACCATAGCATAGACTTAGTCCCTGGTAGTTCTCCTCCTCATAAAGCACCTTATAGACATGGCCCACTACACCAAAAGGAAATAGAAAACCAAGTAAAAGACCTACTACAGAAAGGACTTATGGCCTAGTTCTTCTCCATTTGGAGCACCAGTTCTCTTAGTAGAGAAGAAGAATAAAACTTATCGAATGTGCATTGATTATAGAGCCCTTAACAAGATCACGATAAAGAATAGATACCCTATTCCTCGAATAGATGATCTCTTAGATAAGTTACTAGGAGCTCGTGTCTTTAGTAAAATTGATCTTAAATCGGGTTACCATCAGATTCGTATGACACAAAGTGATATTTTTAAGACTGCATTTAGAACTCAAACTGGCCATTATGAATTTATGGTAATGCCCTTTGGACTTAGTAATGCCCCTGCTACATTTGCACGAATGATGAACAATATTTTTCTTGATTATCAAGCTTTTATTCTTGTATTCTGTTATGATATACTTGTTTATAGTAAAAATGATAGTGAACATGAAAAGCATCTTGAAACAATTTTTCATTTGTTACGAGAGAACACACTTTATGGTAATCCTGAAAAGAGTTACTTCTTTCAACGTAAGCTAGAATATTTAGGACACATTATTTCAAGTGAAGGTGTGCATGTGGATCCGAAAAAGATTAGAGTTATAGTAGAATGGCCTACACCACAATCAATCAATTTGCCTCTTACCTTGTTGTTGAAAAAGAAAACAAAATTTGCATGGGGACTTACCCAACAACAGTCCTTTGAAAAACTTAAACAAGCACTTTCACATGCACCTGTTTTACAGTTACCTAATTTTTCACAACCCTTTCATGTCGTTACTGATGCTAGTGGTTCAGGAATAGGTGCTATTTTAATGCAAAATGACCATCCCATTGCATTTGAGAGTAGGAAGCTTAAGCCCTCAGAACAGAATTATAGTACGTATGATAAAGAATTGTTAGCAGTTGTGCATGCTTTGCGAATTTGGAAACACTATCTTATGGGCTCTGAGGTCTTAATCAAAACCGATCAACAGGCTATTAAGCATTTATTAAGTCAACCTTTAATCTCTGATAGGCATCTTAAATGGGCATCATTCATTCAAAATTTCCAACCCATGATACAATATCAGCCTGGTAAAGCTAATGTTGTAGCTGATGCTCTTAGCCGTTTTCCTTCGCATTCTGTTGTTTTGCATAATATTTCTGCCATCCAAATACATTCTTTTCAAGAAATGGTTTCCACTTATGCATCTGATTCGTATTTTTCACGTGCATGGCATGACTTCAATAATGGTGCATCCTTATCTGATGAACATTATACATTTCATAATGGTTTTCTTTATTTTCAACATAGATTGTGCATAACCCAAGCTTTTAAAGATTTTGTTATTAAAAAAATGCATGAACCATCTTACATGGGTCATAGAGGCATACAAAGCACCATTTCTGCTTGCAAAGATTTCTTCTTTTGGCCACACATGGAAAAAGGTATTGCACATTATGTTTCTCAATGCATTGTATGTTAGCGTGTCAAACATCATCATGGTAAACCATTTGGATTTTCAATGCCAATTTCCATTCCAAATGAACCATGGGAACAAATTTCTATGGATTTTATCACAGGTCTTCCCATCACTTCCTCACATAATGATATGATTTGGACAATAGTTGATAGGTTTAGTAAATATGCATATTTCATTCCATGTAGAAAACCTTTGACCGCACCTCAGGCTGCAAAATTATTCATTAAATGCATTTTCCCATATCATGGATTTCTTAAAGTAATGTTATCTAATCGTGATGTTAGGTTTTGTAATCATTTTTGGGTTGCTTTATTTCAACATTTCGGTTCTAAAATAGATTTAAGCTCTGCATTTCATCCTGAAAGTAATGGACAAAGTGAGGCTACAAACAATACTATTCTTGATTTATTGCGTTGTTATTCATTAGATAATCCTAATAATTGGGATGAAAAGTTGCCATTGCTTCAATTTGCTTACAATAACACTGCACACACCACTACTGGTCGTGCACTTTTGAAATTGTTTTTGGTAAAAAGCTTCCCACTCCCAAGTCCCTCACACAAACCGACATTCCGATGGCTGATTCTATTGCTTAAGATCACGTTTTTATACTTCATGATGTTCACGAGAACATTAGGAAAAGTCAAGAGCGATACACACATAATATCAATACTAAACGATTAGCCAAAGAATTCAAGGAAAATGATTTTGTATGGTTGCGTATCATTAAACGACGTCTCAAAAATATTTTGCAGCATCCTAAAATTAAACTTGCACCACACTATTATGGACCGTTTTGGATTATAGAAACAATTAATGATAATTCATTTAGATTAGATATTCCATCTCATTGGACTATACATAACTCTTTTCATATTAGTTTACTTAAACCATTTAAAGGAATTTTACCACTCACTCCACTTCTTGATGACCCTCCTTTAATTGAAGAACAATTTGAAATCTTAGTTCCTGAGAAAATCATTGATCATGATGTCACTACTACACGCACAGGTACTCAATATCATCGATATTTAGTTAAGTACAAAAATCACTCTATTGGAGAATCTCAATGGATACATAAAACACAATTAACACCCCAGTATGACCACTTACTTTCTGCATATCATACACAAACACATTAATGTAACACCTCCATGAACATTTCCATGCATGTGTTTTTACATGGAACATGCTTATTTTTCATTCAGTGATGAAACATGTGACTGGCCATCCATGTTTAATATTTTATCAACTGAGGTCAGTTGCGTTTTCAACTGAGGGGCATGTTATAACTTATGGAATATGTTGAACAATGCATTGTTGGAGTGTAACATGGAATATGTTGAACAATGCATTGTTGGAGTATAACATGGAGTATGTTGAACAATGCATTGTTGGAGTGTTAAATTATTATTGAACAATGCATTATTAGAGTGTTAAATTATTAATGTATTAATGTGTTTTTGATGTTTTTGATGTTTCTGATATAGCAGTTGAAGGTTCGTGAGGAGCGTGCAAGGCGTGAAGGGCGGATATCAATAATCTGAATAATTATTATCTAGCTTGTAAATAAATCTGCGTAGAAGGTTCTATTGTTAGAAACAGTTAGAAAAGTAATGGTTAGTATAAGGGTCGTTGTAGACCGTAGTTTCTGTTATTGAAAGCAATGGCTTTCTGTAAAAGTTACCAACTTTTATTTTGACGCTTGCTTTTTGAAGCCGCTCTCGTGTAACCACTCTTTTCGACGTAATCAAAATTCCTATAAATACATGCACTCTGTGGACTGTTGAAATAGAGTGCATGGGGGGAGATTGCACCCAGGTACGGTGATTACCTTGACGTAACTTTTGAAGTTTTATTTTTTCCACTCGACTTGTGACTGCATCTCCAAATGTGGCGGTGAGTTCTCAAAGAAACCCCTCATAGTCCTGAAGTACTGCCATGTTATTCTCCAAGATTAGGGCAAACCATGATAATGCTTGGCCACAAAGCAAGGTTCCAATAAAGCTGACCTTGGATGCCTTGTCAGGGTATCTATCAGGTTGCATACGAATGTACAATTTAAATTGCTGGAGAAATCCGCGAAACTTCATGCGATCCCCATCGAACTTTTTTGGCATGCATATCTTGGGTTCCCTCATGAAGGATGTACTAGGCTGTTGATTTACTTGCATACTCCCTTGATTTGTCTGAAGACCCCCGATTCGTTCTTGTAATTCTCGGAGGAGTGCACCTACATGCACTAGATGTCCCATGTCGACTTGTGTCTGTCGATGAGTTAGGAATTCAAGACCGAGAATGAATGTGGCCAAGCCCTCCTTATATAGGTTTTCCAAGGGCGGTTAAGGGTGGTTACGAACCATTTTGATTTGCCAAGCCGCATAGCTGTGTCTATCAAGCTTCGGAATCATTGAGGGAAATCCATCACCCATCTTGATCTAGCTTTGATACCACTGGAAGAACTTGGAGAAGCTTGTAGGAGGTAGAAAAATGAGTTGCGAAGTGATGAAGTTCGGTCTAGCCAACCAGCACAAGACTAGCCCTTGAGCTTATGGAGACTCAAATAGACCTTATAGACATATGATAAAAGCAATAAAATCCACTATGTACTTTGGAGCATCAAGGAGAAAGAGTCAATACAAAACACATAGGTTTGCGCATTGTCTAGCTCAAAAAACTTCCTATCTTTGGATGAAATAATCAACTTCAAATGCTCATAGCAGCTAGCATGATTACAATTGGAAAAAATCCTTTTGGAGGAATGCTACACATAGGGTTGAGTGTATAAAATGCACAAGAGTATAAGTAATAAGGAAAATATGCTTTTGGAATGAACTTGACACGCAATAGTGGTACCTCCTATTTTTCAAGACTGCATAGAGATAGACCCCGAGATAGAAAAACTAAGATTTATCCAAATTTATGAAAGCAAATAGTTTGCAAATTTGTACACATGAATGAGACTTAATACCTTTCCAATGAATGCTCAACCATTCAACTTGGAGCTTTGTATAGAGAGCGGTAGCCTTTGCAAGTTCACTATTGTTGAAGAAGATGATATAGAGAAATGAAGGAGCAAGCCAATGATGGCCAAAAGTGTATGTACATAAATTCCATGTAATTTACAAGTGATTTGAAGTCTTTATATAGAGTCTTGAAGTCTTCCACGACTTCCACAATTGGATTTTGAATTCAAATGAAGGTAGGATTAGTTGATGAAGAGAATCAATTCACTTTCCTACAATCTAGGAAAAGTGAAGATCTAATTTGATCTACTTTTAGGTGATTGATTGATTCATTGATTGTCAAGCTCAACCACCTCAATTTTTGTGGAATTTGAGCTCTCTTTTTCTCCTTTTACATGTGTAAAGCTCTACCCTTTACGTTGGTGCATGATCCATAAAAAATCTTAAAAAAAGATACAATAAATGAGCATAAATAGATGAACACTTCAATGGATATTTTGACATAATCCAAATGATATCTTTTTGATGTAGATCAAATCCACCTCAAGCATAGTGTAAGCTTGATGTTCCAACAATATTCAAGGTTATCGAAAGATGGTAGGGCTAGCTATCATGACCAGAACCATGAAAGATGCATATGAACCTTACACTGATAGTGATTTTTAAAAGCACTATTATGCCTTATAGTTGTGTACAATTCGATACCACAAGACATATCGCATGTACCTCAAAAGGGGTATATAGAAATACAAAAGAAAGGGGGTTTCGAGTTGTGACACTAGTGGAAGAAGGATACTTACATGTTCTCATTACAGGCTCTAGGTGCCACACCTAAACGATCAGTGAGCACAATAAGACTACGATACATGTTAAACATATAACATTCATTCCTTACAATACTTAGAAATGCTAGTATCTCAAAGGCATTTAGGACCACTTGATGCTTCAATAGTTAGGGAAAGAAGTTTCGTGTAGGAGTTGGATTTGGAACTCAAAACGTTATAGCACGATGGTGCCTTCACTACAAGTGAATAGATGGGAAACTGAAAAGATTGTAGGAAAATAGTGTCCTCATGGAGAGGGAATGTCCTACAGAATTAATGAATACAAAAGGTTATAACATGATGGTGCCTTCACTACAAGTGAATAGATTGGAAACTGAAACGATTTTAGGAAAATGGTGTCTTCATGGAGATGGATTGCCCTATAGAATTAATGACACAAGAGGTTGGCTTCCATATGTATATAAAAACATAGGTTTGCTAGCTTTTAAATATTTCTCACACTAGGTCTTCTCCCCTTACTGGATGGACCCAAACCTACACAATTTGAGGATTGTGGGATATCTTCTCATCTCGAGAGGAGGACATACTAAGTATGCTCTATGTGTTTCGCCAAAGCTCTAATGAATGAAAAGATGCTACATTTTATATATTCTATGTGTTTTCTTCATCCACGCGTCCAATTAATGGATTGACAACATCTTCAATCACATGCCTACCAAGTTACCGATCCATATAGGTGTGCCTTAAGAGGCACAAGATACGAAGTGGCTGGGGTCAAAGGGTTTGTTTCCAAGGGGAGTTGGAGCTTGAGACCTCATGCCATGGGGATGGGAGGTTCCTAACTATTGAATAAAAAGCTCACGATTTCAAAGAGGTTTATTGGGCGCCCACCTTTCTCTCCCCTTCCTCGAAACTACCTCAAGGGTTCCTTCTCTGTAGCCTACCCGTCCTACACAGGCATGCGCGGGTGGGTGCTAAGTGTCATTGCGCTCCTACCATTTTCCTTCCTCCCCGATGATATTTTTCTCGACTGTTGTTTGCTCACCTTCTCCGGCCCATTAGCTTGCTGACTCGCCTCTCGCTCTCGAGATAGCTGCCACAGCACATATATTCATCTGAGATTGATCCTCGGGATCGGCTGCAATATTGAATAGGGGGAACTGTTTACAGGCCTCTTATGCTGTTCACCTTCGCAACAGGGCCCGCATATAGAAAATACAGTAATTGAACGTCCATTAGATCCTCCAGCAAGCAATCCATCAGCTTGTCTGAAGACACACCTTCCTTATGTATCACATTTTCGGATCGAATCTGTTCCGCTTCCTTTCAGAATTGTACGCGCGCACACACATTCAATGAGAGCTCCTTCGCCATATGTTAAAAGCACGTCTGCTTGTAGCGTCTTTCGGAGTTCTTTGAGAAGCTGCCATCTGGAAGCCTGTGTTTTTTCAGGTTTCTTTTCTATTTTGTCCCTCTTCCTTGTCTCATTCTATCCCCGTCTTTGTGAAGTTCTGGTCTGCACTGAAACATTTTCATTCTTCCCTGATAGTAAACTTTTTAGTCCTTGCGCACTTTCCTTTGTTCAGAAGGGACGTGAATCAACAGACATTTCCTCTTTTTCAAATCAGTGATCACTTCGTTGTTCACATGCTTTTTCTTGCACTTGTAAGATCTCGCTCTGTAACGTACAAATTATGTTCCTTCTTTCTCTGTGTGCATACATGTGATGTTTGGATTTGGGATGCAGTAAACATGCATTAATCTCATTTCCTTTACAGAAGGATCGCTCTGCTAGGTTTCAAATGATGTTTCGTGCAAGAATGAAAACCAAACTAATTGCTTTCCTTGTGCATAAATCAATGACAATGCGGTCAGATCTATTAAGATGCGTATGTGAACTTGATAAGATAATAATACGAGCTCTTGCGTGCTCACAAATGGATTCTTTCGTCCAAGTAATCTTCCGCTTCTGCAGAATGTTGTAATTGCTACAGATTGAAGCTTCTTAGCTAGACTATATGACCGATACAGTTGGCTTGTTTGGTTGCTGACTATATAGGAAATCAGCATAACAAAGACTCGGCTGTAAGAAGTACATGTCCCTTTTATCGTCCTGTTTTGGAAGTTATGCACGTCCATCTGAGTACGAGAATTCTCTACTCTTTTTTCGGCTTGGATAACATATGGGTAGGTATGCAGGACGTAACTTCTATGTTGCATCACAATTTGGACATTGTAGGATGTTTCGCGTCAGCTCAATGAAGCAGTGCTATTCCTGTACGTTTTGTGTGCTAGCTCCTTCATGCTTCGAATTTATGAGTGCCATCGGGTGTGAAGATTCTGTGGGTCCCCTAGGCAGGTGAAAGGATTGCAGATGGAAAATGGAAGGCTAGATTGATGCCAGTCTTCGTGATATAACACGATAACCGTGTCAAACTTTCACATGTTCATTATTTCTTCGTCAGTGCTTTTAAAGATAATAGTTTTGAAAATTGGACTTCTAAACACTCACAGATTATAATTTTGCACTTTGCAGGCATGTGAAATATTAGTAATCGCCTAGCTCTATCCTCCTCTCTCTAATAATGGAGGAGAAGTCAATGAATGGTTCTGGAGCTGTCCGTGCAGTTTCTGCAGTCTTTCAATGGTGGTGTTTCAATGTCATTGTTATAGTGATGAACAAATGGATATTTCAGGTCTCTCTCTCTCTCTCTCTCTTTTTTTTTTTCTTTTGATTTGGATTATGTTGCAAATATATCTGAATATGCTCCTTTTGACTTGTTGATGCCACATGGGCACTGAGTAATATTTTCCTCTATATTAGCCTGCACAATAAAATGTCATCATTAAGATGTTGATTTTCCCTTTCTGTTCATGCAGAAGCTGGATTTCAAGTTTCCTCTCACTGTATCTACTGTACATTTTATCTGCTCTTCAATTGGTGCATACATTGCTATCAAGGTTCTGAAGCTCAAGCAGTTGATTGAGGTTAACCCTGCAGATCGCTGGTCCCGCATATTCCCAATGTCTTGCATCTTCTGTCTAAATATTGTTCTTGGCAATGTGAGCTTGCGTTATATTCCAGTTTCATTCATGCAGACAATCAAGTCTCTAACTCCTGCAACTACAGGTGTAGAGTTGAAAGTGTTCGTTATTGTTCCCTCATTACGGCCGTTTTGTTGCTTGAAAGAATGGCTCTTAAGTTTTAAGTTTAAATGCAGTGATTTTGCAGTGGCTTGTTTTGGGCAAGAAATTTGATCGACGAGTATGGATCTCATTGGTGCCCGTAGTAGGTGGCATTATGTTGGCCTCCATCACAGAAACAAGTTTTGATGTTTTTGGATTCCTCGCAGCATTCTTTGGCTGTGTTGTCACCTCGACTAAGACAATCCTTGCAGAGTCTTTACTTCATACATACAATTTTGATAGGTAATCAAAGTTTGATTTAGTGTTTAATAAAATCTGTAGGTCACTAGCTACTTGCATGATGGTACATTATGTGCACACAAGTGCTAATGCTATCACATTTTGAATTGTTTCTGTTTGTTTCCTCCAGCATCAACACTGTGTACTACATGGCACCTTATGCAACTATGATACTTGCTTTCCCAGCCCTTTTGCTTGAGGGAAGTGGTATTATGGGATGGATGGTCACACATAATTCACCTGCTGAAGCATGGTCGATCATTTTCCTCTCAGGAATATGTGCATTTTGTCTTAACTTTTCAATCTTTTATGTGATTAAGACAACCACAGCAGTTACCTTTAATGTTGCCGGCAACATGAAGGCATGTATTAGTCTGATTGATGAGAAAGTATTTTCCATATTTTTGATTATTTACTCGGTTGCTAACATGTCCTTTCATCCTGTTCATATAAATAATTGTGCAGGTTGCTGTGGCCATTATTGTGTCATGGCTTATTTTCCGAAATCCAATTTCTGCTCTGAATGCTCTTGGCTGCACAGTCACGCTGCTTGGCTGCACCTTCTATGGTTATGTGAGGCATAAGCTTTCTGAAGAAGCAAAGGCTGCCAGTTATCAAGTCCTTGAAAAAAGTGAAGCTCCTCCCAGTGATAAAGTTTAGATAAACAGTTTTTTCTTTATTTCTGAGCCAAATTTGATTCATATTCATTTTATAATTTCCCAAGGAAGGGTGTAGATGCAAGTTTGAATTGTTCACAGGGTTATGAATTTCTGGACTGTCCAGGTAAAGGTGCTGTGTAGGAATGTTGTTGAGTGATGGACGAAACATTATAAAGATGAGAGAACTCTGAAGCCCTGCATTCTTTTTTATGGAGCTAATTAGGTATGCCACACGTAAGCTTTGTTTATTATGAGTGTTTACCTCATCGATGTAGGTTGGGCTCAAGATAAACAAATGTCAGTAACCAGCCGATGTACCTTGAGGATTTCAACCAGCATGATGCTGTTTTATTAAAATATATATTATATACAAATATACATGAGCAACTTCATTTGGTGAATGTCTAGTCCCATACGAGGACCCTTAAACAAGGCTTTGTTTTGAAGAAATTATGTATAGATCTCATATTACCTCTACATTGTTGATAATCAAAATAGAAGGCTATACTTATGCCATAAGTGCATGATGCTTAACCATGATTGTGCTAGCATCTTATAATCTAATAGTTTTTCTCAATTTTCAGGCATTGCCATTGAAATGTGTGTTCTCAAATATGAGTTCATATATTTTTGAACGTAGTGTTATTGAACTGATTAAGTAATTAACATGCCTGTCTGTTTCCGTGATTGATTGATGCTTCCTAAGGCTAGCTATTGATCCCTTAAGTTAAAGGCAGAAGTGGTATGACATTTACATTAAACTTTGCTATCATCTTGATTATCTACCTTCTGATTTGTAAGAGAGTTTTTTAAATCTGTAAATGCTGAAATTTGTACTTGGGATAGTTTTTTTTTTTTTTAATTTTTTTAAATTGAAAAAAAAAAGATTCTGTTTCAGGTCCACTTTTATTTATTAGGTACTTCTATCACATATAATTGGTATGTTCTTATATATTTGGGTTCATGGTGTTGAGTCTGAGGTTTGAGATTTACCAAAATGTCAATGTTGATTGTCTTAGCTGTGGAAGATTGTTCACCAAGACCTTTAAACACTAGAGATGGAAGCACACATGGTAGAGTATGTTGACAAACTTGTTGAAGATGTCAAAAGTTATTTGCAAAAATGCTGATTGTGTGAAGTTCAAATACAAAAGCAGCCAATAACATACATATGACTGTACACGTGCAGAGTACAGATGCCTATTGGCTTATGACAAATATGGCATATCCAATAACAAATGGGTAGAGGATATAAGTTAAACCTCCTCGAACCTCATTTAAGTTTAAATTCTTTCTCAGGCTTTCATGAAAGAATACATCTTCATGTAAGGAAAGAAAGTAACAACATGCATACCTTCTCCTATGCGTCTCTGCAATGTTACCCATGGCCTCCAAAATTGGCTGATAAGAGTACAAAGTCTAACCTATTTTGGGGGCAGAATCTTTAATAAAGAAGGTTCAAGTAGAGGTTGTAAAGGTCTCCTCGAAATTCCCTTAAATGTTCCTCTGTAAAGAGGCAGAAAATTATTCTCTTCCAAAGCTCTAGTAGATGCTTTAGGATGATGATAGAAGAATGTAATGGGCTATAATAGATGGAGGTTCACTTTCGTTCGAAAGTCACACGCAAACATAATGCTAAAAATTGTTTATCCAAGATTTTGAATACGCAAGAGATACTACATGATGTAGAGTATTGTGTTGGATGACTGTTGAAAATAATTGAAATTATGTACAAAAATGTTGATGCTCATGGGTTTAAATACAGTTGCTCTAAGAGAGGTAGATGATACGACATAACTACCTCCAAAGTTAATCAAAGTTGAGTTGAAGTAAATCCTCCAAATACAGCCGACTAGTGGTTAAGCTCAAAGCGCATGTAACTAAAATTAGGGATGTATTATGCAAAGAAGGGTATAGTAGAGGCTATAAAGATCCCTCCAAAATTATCGTTTCAGCTTTTGCTGTGAAGAGGTAGAAAATCATCCCTCTCGGAGCTACAATAAATGTTTTAGGATGATTAGAGAAGAATATGTTGTGGTCTTCTTATTAGATTACAAGTAGTGTTGATATATAACCATGGAAAAAGCCAAATGTAGTGGAAAGAGGAATATGTTGTGAGCTTCTTATTAGATAATAAGTAGTGCTGATATATAACCATGGAAAAAGCTAAATGTAGTGGAGTTTCGTTGGCAACAATTTTTTTTTTCTTTGATCTCTTTCGTTATTGATGCTTTTTGTAGGGTTGGAAAATTAAGTCGCTTTCTACATACTTTCCTTCTTTGAAACACATTAAAAATATAAATAAATTAATAAAAGAAAGTTAGCTTGAGGTGGTCAAAGTCATCTTTGAAAATGATTGTTGGGACAAACATTCTTAGTTCTACTTTGTGCAATTTAGTTTTTTTAATGACCATAAGGATTGAGAATAACATGATAAGGGCTCTTTATAATAACTCGGACGATTTTGGACCATATCTCCAAGATGTAGCTGTGGTTTATAACCTTCCACAACCTTGGTAACGACGGTTTAAGGATAGTAATTAGGGTAATAGGAATCAAGCAAAAGATCTTAAAAGTAGTGATCAAGTGCAACAATTTCAACTTTTGTATTGATTTGTGCCCTGTCACACTTCCATTGTTTTACACATCAACTTTGATAAGAGGTGATATATATTGGAGTTTGGGCCAAGGATTTTACACAAACAGCATGTCATCAAAGATGCTTAGGAGCACAACATAGTTGTTTAGAAAATATGTTATGTGGAAAATTAAGTAACTTACTAGGGTTATGGGCATATTTACAAGTTAGATGGAAACCTCTGAACGAGGGAAAGATAGTTCTTCGACGTGCCTAATTGTGTTTAGGCACATCATTATTAAAATTCTCAATGAATCCTTTTGAAGAGTTATGAGATGAAGAAAAAATTGGCGCTAACATAGAAGTGACAAGTTATGCAGTTATGGACAATACACACAAGGGTGTAAGCCCAAAGCTTTGTGAAAAGCTTAGAAGTTCTCACAAGATAGTGCCTTTGTGAAAAGGCGTGCAAGAGTTTATGTAGGTAGATAAGCCATATTTATATATTGGTTAAAGATTCTCTCTTAGACAATGCTAGTGCACTTCAATGTGCTTTGCGCAAGCACAAAACATTAGGTCTCTTGCAATTGTCAATGTGCTATGACTTTTAGTAAAGATAATTGGGTTAGATGATTGATCAACACCAAAATCAACCATAAGGTATACGAGCTATAGAGGCTTAGCAATAGCTATGAAAGTTACTCTATACTTAACCTCACATTTTGTAATTGCTAGAAAGGACCCGTCTTGTTTAGGAAAAGAGATACATGGGCTACCAAGCATGGAGCAAAAACTTGTGGGCACACGTGTCATAACAACCATTCCAATATGAGTATGGAAAAGCATGTAGATATGGTGGCATTGATCCTTCCTTGTGATATAATGACCTAAGCTATTGGGTACCATTCAAATAGCAAAATTTATGCTTCATGAGTTACTAATGCTTCACACCTAGGCTATTCATAAATTTGCTTGTATGAGAGAAAACAAAATGAATGGCAAGTCATGTAATGCATACATAAATAAATCATCCTATAACTTATTGATAGAGCATGCATAAAACAAAAACAACTCATGGGCACACAAGTGGCCAAGTGGCACAACCATTCCAATATGTAATGCAAAAGGATGTATACCTGGTGACATAGATCCTTCCTTGGAATAAAATAACCCAAGCTATTCGGTACCATTCAAATAGCAAAACTTATGCTTCATAATTAACTAATGAGTGACACTTCCGTGCAAAACCACAAGGTTGGACTGCATACTTCCTCCTGTAGATCCCCATTCAAGAATGTAGATTTTAATTCTAAGTAAAAATATATCCTAACCAGGTGCAAGTGCACATATGTTATGAATATGTATCATGTGTCATATAGGAACAAATATTTCATCAAAGTCAATTATCTCTCTTTAGCATATCCTTTGTAGCAAGTCTAACCTTACAGAAATCATGTATCCAATCAAGCTTATGTTTTGACTTGTTGGCCCATTTAGTGCATACAATAACTTGTGTGGGCATATAAGCCAAGCTAATGCTCCACCTGAGAGTCACTTCTTGGCATAGTCATAGTGCATCTTAGTGTGCTTAATGTGAACGTGGAACATTGCGTTCCTTGCAATTGCCAATGCACTTTGATTTTTAGTAAAGAAGGTAGTAATAGAAATTTTACCAACACCTAAATTAACCACAATACACATGATCCAAACACACTAAATCATAGCTTTGCAAGCTACCCTACACTCGACCTCACAACTAGAAGTGGCCATAATAGGTTACTTCTATCTCTCAACTAAGATATGCATGATCTACCAAGCATGAAGAAATTACCACATGGACATATGATTTTAATAGCATCTAGCCCAATGAAAGCTAGGAAAAAGCATGTAAATATGGCAATATTGATCCGTTCTTAGGATAAAACTACCCAAAATATCGAGTAACAAACT
This sequence comes from Ceratopteris richardii, assembly GCA_020310875.1. Taxonomy (NCBI): domain Eukaryota; kingdom Viridiplantae; phylum Streptophyta; class Polypodiopsida; order Polypodiales; family Pteridaceae; genus Ceratopteris; species Ceratopteris richardii. The sequence goes on from CM035414.1 coordinate 74,740,956, forward strand.
AAAGGTGAAAGATATTCTTAACTACCCATCAATGCTTGACACCTGGGCTATTGCGTAAATTTTCTCATATGAGAGACAAAAGACTAAATGTTGCAGAGAATTTGACTCCAATATGCACAACAAAATCTAGTGAATCTTCAAAGAATATGTCATGTAAAACACTTGCTTATGAAAACACGATTCTATCATAACTTAGTGATTTGATCATCTTAAGATGTTTTTCACACAAATAGACACCTCAAACATTCTGAAAAGATATAGATGACTCCAATTAGAGTTGAAATATTCAAGAAATTAAATGCTAAAGGCTACTAGTTGTCACTCATGTTACACTAAAATAGAGGTTGAGAAGAATTGCTCTCAATAATTACTGGAGATGAATTTAACATAGATGTTTGGATAAGAAGAAGTGCATGAGATAACTATTCCAACAATATATATATATATATATATATATATATATATATATATATATATATATATATATATATATATATATATATATATATATATAGAGAGAGAGAGAGAGAGAGAGAGAGAGAGAGAGAGAGAGAGAGAGAGAGAGAGAGAGAGAGAGAGAGAGAGAGAGAGAGAGAGATGGCTTCTACAAGATTGTGTACAAAAATATGTACTAAGATGTGCCCTGTATCACACTATTATGATGAATTTTGTTATGATATGGTGCAAGGGGACTAGAACTTGCTTTCTCACTCTCTTCTAAAATTCTCGAAAACATTCCATACCCAAAATCCTTTTATTGGGAGAAATGTCCTGGGGATCATGTGACTCTTCATTTACCCTTGCATTTCTCTCTCATCATGAACTTCCATTGCTTGTCCTTTGTCCTTTCATTTTTTTTTGTGACTTTTGGTGCTCCAATCCATTGTGTATGGATAAGGTGGCACCTTCCTTGTGTTCTCTAGCTCTTCAGTCATCCTTTTACTCTTGTCTCCACCCGCATGTCAACCATCACTAAAGAGATTATCTAACTACATAGCTTTACAAGTAGTAAGAGGTAATGCTCTACACTCAATTTTTTGTAGAGGAAAATGCAACTTTTGGTTGTGACTTTGAGATCCAAGTTATGGATTTTGTACCTATCATGAATACAGGACATGAGGTAGGCCTTCTATAATAATTTCAATAGCCCAATTATTGGTACATATGGCAAGCCTAAGTGCTTGGCTATAATTCATGGAATTGATTAAACTTTGAGTGTAGACATATGTACACAAATGTATTCTCAGAAGTCATTTCCAAGGTTAGAATTCATATCATTTTTATCCACTTATAAAAGGTTTTATGAAAAGAGAATCTTGTGATTGTAATGAGATATGAGTCCACTTCTATTTGAATTAAAATTCAAATAAACTTCTGAAAATAGGGGGAATATTAGGTAAGATCTATCAAACAGTCACATTTAGAATTGTACATATACACTGTCTATTTAGTCATGGAATAATATCAGTCCTTTCACTCACATTGGAGTGTGCATTGTACTTAGCTCGAATCTCTTGGAGTCTTCCAACACCTCCATGTACTATACTTCACATATCAATACATATACACCAAGTTTGATCATCATCTCTAGCTACTGCTCTCTACTGTTGTGTAATTCTCAAAGTCCGTAATCTTCTCTAGGCCACAAAAGTGAGGCTATGGTTTTTTTTTATTGATTGTACCTTGAAGCTAACACTCTCATAAGTGTGCCTAAAAAATATTTTAGTAATTGAAGCTTTGTGTTGAGATATGAACATATCTTTGTGATTGTTTGTCTGCATCATCTAATTCCTGAAAAGTCGAGATCACCGGTTGACTTCTTAGATAACTAGCTCACAATATATTCACTCTAAATTCATGAAATAACTTGTGTTAGCTCACTCACCTTCTTATTTGAAGTTGTGAAAAAGGATTCGGGTCAATCCCTATTAGTTTTTGAGCTCTTTTTTTGAGAGCCTTCTTCCATAAATAGATGGTTTTCTCTATATGTTCATATCTTGAAAGTTGTTTTTCATGACTCAAACTTTTGTGTTCAATGCTCCAAGGTACTTATGGTCACATTACTACATAGATTGCAAGGTTATGAAGTCTATTAAAGAGTTCAAGTGAGAAATAGGTTGGTTTGGAGTAGGTTTTTGCCAAGACCCTCTCATCTTTGTAAATTGCCATCACTGCTCACAATGGTATGAGAGCATCATCATATTTTAGACATTATTTGTGATGGATTCCCTTTTACCAATTGACAAATTGGGTCAAAGCAACTACTCATCATGGTCCTTAAGGATGGAAGCATACCTGCAAGGGGAAAATCTTGATGGATACATCTCTAGAGATGACCTAATTGCCTATGCTAAGGACCAACAAACAACCAACACAAAAAGAGTAGGAAATTTTGAACACATGGTGTATAAAGGATGCTTTGGCAAGGTCATACATTCTAAACTCTATCTTTGATTTCTTACTTTCAAATATTAGGAGCTGTAAGACATCATATGAGACCTTGCCAACACTCAATCAGAGGTACACATACACTTGAAGATTCAAGTGATTCAGAGGATGATCAGAAGACTCCTAGGAGGGATATCAATTCATGGAACTTCAAAGGTTATAGCAACGGTACAAGAATTGAGGGATGTTGCAGGATCCTCTCACTGAACTAATAGAAGATCCACAATGGAGAAGAAGAAGCCAAAAGGATATGGTTATGACACCTCATTGGTAACTAAGCACTCTATCTACATAGCTCAAGAATTGAACTTTGAGGAGCCCTCATCTTATGAGGAAGCCAAGAAGAAACCATAATGGAAGCATGCTATGGAAGAAGAAATTGAAGCTTTACAGGAAAACAAAACATGGGACTTAGTCCCCAAAACATGACACCATGAAGGTAATTGGAGTTAGATGGATCTATAAAGTTAAGAAGAACTTTGATGGAACCATCAACAAGTACAAGGCTAGACTTGTGGCCAAGGGCTATGCTCAGACTCAAGGCATTGATTATGAAGAGACATTCTCTCTTGTGGCAAAGATGCCTACAATCAGAGTACTCATGAGTATTGCAACTACCAAGAATTGGAAGATGTAACAGATGGATATGAAGAATGCATTTCTCAATGGATGCATTTCAAAAGAGATATACATGGCTCAACCCCCTAGGATTGAAGACTCACATTATCTTGAATATGTATGAAGATTAAGTAATGCCTTATATGGGATAAAGAAAGCTTCAAGGGCTTGGAATCATAGACTTGTAACTTGTAGGATAAAGGTTTTGTGGTGAGCAAGGTTGATCCTTCCCTATTCATTAAGAGATCACATGGAGAAGTCATATACATTTTTGTATATGTGGATGGCATTATACTTAAAGTTAATGATAGTGAAGGTATAAGAAGGATCAAGCATCAAATGAAGGAAGAATTCAAGATCAATGACTTAGGAAAACTCACTTATTTACTCTCTCTCTCTCCCGTTCCTTTCTCCACGTCGGCTTTTCCTTTGAACTTCATCGCGATCAAATTGGAGACACATTGCCTATCCTAAGGGAAAGCTCTATTTAAGAATGTTTGAAGCCTGCTTATGTTGAAGTGGTTGTACCATACATCTAGACGTGTATGATGTGACTACATAGAACTTGGGAAGAATGATCGCTTTAAACTCTCAAAGTACCCGAGTCTTATTGGATAAAGACTAAGTTCAACATGGTTTTATTACTAAACTTATATGATATGAGTGCGCAAAGAACACAATCTGTACAGGAGAAACATGATCTGCCTTAAGTCTTGAAGTACGTAAAGTTTTTTGGATACGAGTGCGCAAAGAACACAATCTGTACAGGAGAAACATGATCTGACTTAAGTCTTGAAGTACGTGAGGTTTTTTGGAAAGTTTTGTTACCTCTTCTACATCATGGATCATTCGTTCGCTATCGTATCGATGTCTGTTGCAGCCCAATACAGCCGATTTGCGCTCTCTCTCTCTCTCTCTCTCTCTCTCTCTCTCACACACACACACACACACTCTCTCTCTCGTGATACGCAGAACTTGGATCATCTCTTCTCTCTGAGGCTCAAGTATAATTCAGCTCATTATAGACAGAATGTAAACAATCATAAGCGCGTGATGGACACAATTCTCGATCAATCCTCGGAGATTTCATATTCACTGTTCGAGTCTTGACCAAGCATAGGTCATGCGTGTAGCAACAGTCATGACAAAGCGACCTACAATCATGACAATGCAAACTGGATACAAATCAAACGTCTATTATGGCTCACTTTCTTCGACTCTTCCTCTCTGTGTAACTTCAAGAATGTACACTGGCTGGACAAGGGCGCCAATCAATGCCTGCTTCCACCTTCATTCTCTGCTTCCAGTCGCTCCCTTCTGACACTAAGGCACAACTCTCTCTCTCTCTCTCTCTCTCTCTCTCTCTCTCTCTCTCTCTCTCTCTCTCTCTCTCTCTCTCTCTCTCTCTCTCTCTCTCTCTCTCCCCAGAAGCACTCTCTGCCATGGTATTCTCTCTCTCTCTCTCTCTCTCTCTCTGCCATCTACACACCATATTCTCTCTCTCTCTCTCTCTCTCTCTCTCTCTCTCTCTCTCTCTCTCTCTCTCTCTCCACATTGCACACGTCTTTAGCTGCTGCCCTCTCTCTCTCTCTCTCTCTCTCTCTCTCTCTCTCTCTCTCTCTCCACAGCGTCCTCTACAGTGCTCCTTCAATTAGTCTCTGTTGATGAGTGTCACGCTCTCTCTATTCTCCATAGTCTCTATGCGCGGCCGAGTCACAGTTCACCTGTGCCCGATCTGCAGGGATCTCTCTCTCTCTCTCTCTCTCTCTCTCTCTCTCTCTCTCTCTCCACAGCGTCCTCTACAGCGCTCCTTCAATCAGTCTCTGTCGATGAGTGTCACACTCTCTCTATTCTCCATAGTCTCTAAGCGCGGCCGAGTCACAGTTCACCCATGCCCGATTTGCAGGATATCTCTCTCTCTGATAAGATCCATACCTGCAGAAGACATTAGGAAAAACATATACAATACATCACACCTATACATACACAGACCTTAAGTGTTTGTGAAACCTAATGAATGTGTGTGTAACTATCTAATTAACTATGTGATGTGGTGTGTATATGTGAAGTGTGTGTATGTGAAGTGTGAGTGTTAAGTGAGAGAGATGTTGTGAGTCGTGTGTGTTTGCATGTGCCCACATGTGTGTGCGTATGTGCTTGACCCTATGGGACTAAGGGGAACAGTATAAACCTTATGTATAATCCCTATTTGAAAAAACACATATTGGGTATATTAAGTGAGTGAATGATGAAGAGGAAACCTAAATGATTAAGTGAAAACCCTAAGTGTGTGTATCCTATCTCAATGAGCTTGGAAACACAACCCTAAATCTCTTCGATTGTATGTGTGCATGACTAGAACCCTAACTAATTGTGCAACCTTGAATATAAACCTTAATTGTAGAACCCTATGTGTGTACTAAAACCCTAGGAAAATGTTTCATCCTATGTGTTTTGTGAGATCAAAAATGTGTAACCCTCCATGTGAGTTACCTTAAATATATGTATATGTATGTGATGTATGTGTGATACTGGTTATGTATGTCATGTGATTATGAGTGTGTATAATACTATGTGTTTAATTTATGTGTTAGTTCCTAACTTTGCGTGTGTATCTAACTAAGAGTGAAGTGTGTGTGATATCTAAAGTGAGACATGTGCATGAGATGTGTATGAACATGAGTTCAGTAGTGCATGAAAGTGAGTGCCCGTGTATGTTTTTTGTTAAGTGATGTGTGAGTGAGTGTGAGTCATGTGTAACGAGAGTGTGCGGTGTGCATGAGTGTAACTGATGCATGTGCATGATGTGTGAGGTGCATGTGCATGATGTCTGAGTTAAAAGAAAAAGAAATTGTGTACGCATATGTGAGAGCATGGGGTGCATGAATAGTGGCCGTATTGTGTGCATGTTTCTTTCACACATTCACTTGGTTCCAAAATATATAGGGTAAAACACACACAAATTCATAGGGTAGTCCTCACAAACACATAGGGTAATAATCACAAATACATAAAATAATTATATCCACACATATGGTTCACATATATGCTTAAACTCATCTTCCGATTTTTCTTTGCTTGGAGGTACTAAAGAAAGAGATCATTCAATTAAAAAAATCACATTTTGAGAGGTTTAGAGATCACCATTTTTAAGAAGATTTTATTTTTTTTGAATGTAAGTTGGAGTGGAGAAATCCATCCAACAACGGTCCTAGTGTGTTCACACATATCATTACCTAAATATATCAACAAATACCCCCTTCTGAGTGATCCAATGAACAAGGAGCTTGCACTCATGTATAAGGAAGTGCCAAGCTATGTGGCATCAATCCACATAAGGAAGTAAGCCCAAAGCTTTGCGAAAAGCTTCAAACTTATCCCTAGTCATAGCCTTTGTGAAAAAGTTCTACAATGTTCTCCTATGTGAGCACATATGCCAAACTGCTCTTTTCAACAGAGAACCTCTCCAATGATAGTGCACGTCAATGTGCTTAAGTGTTTTCTTTAGGATGCTTCTTGCTCAACCAAGATATGCATGAGCTAGCAAGCATGAAGCAAAAAGCACGGATGGACACACGAGTTTCTTAGCAACCAGCCCAACCAAAGTTAGAAAAAGCATGTAAATTTGGTGGTAGTGATTCCCCCTTGGGATAAAACAATCCAAGTAGCTAGGTACCACTCAAGTATTGAAAGATGCTTAACAGCCTGCCAATGCATGAACTTGCTCATCTGTGAGACATTAAACGGATTATCTGGCCGAGTTATGCATAAGTAAATCAAGCATCCAACAACCTGCTGATAGAGAACATCAAATGCATCTCCAACATCATGAAGACTCAACCGTTAACCTATTTCCATAGGAGTGCCAATAGGTTTGCAATCTTCAAGGCCAAAATGTTGCAATAATGTGTCAATATATTTTGTTTGAAACAAAGCTATTCCACCATCAATTTGCATAAAATAAATACCAAAGTAATGATGCAAATGCCCCAAAGCTGACATCTCTAATGAGGGATGCAAATCAGCCTTAAAATCAGTAATATGCTTTTCATGAGGACTAGTGAGCAATATGTCATCAACATAGATAATAATGATTAGAAGCACATCATTTGCATGGTTACCATATAAGGTGCTCTCAATTGGACTGTTCTCAAAGCCATGTGCAATCAGTTAGGCATGTATCTTCCTATACCAAGCACATGGTGATTGCTTCAAACCATATAATGCCTTTTTCAACCTACACACTTTGTTTTCATGCCCTTTTTGCACAAAACCACGAGGCTGAAAGACATACACTTCTTCATGCAAGTCACCATTCAAGAATGTAGTTTTAATATCCAATTGATATACATTCCAACCACGATGAGCTTCAAGTGCACAGATGCTATGAACAGTAGTCATTCGATATGTAGGAGCAAAGGTCTCATCAAAATCAATGCCTTTTTCTTGAGCATAACCCTTTGCAACAAGCCTAGCCTTATACCTGTCAATTGTTCCATCAGGCTTATGCTTCAACTTGTATACCCACTTAGTATCAATGGCCTTCTTGCCACGAGGCAAGTCACATAAAGACCATCTACCATTTTTCATAATAGCATTATATTCTGATTGCATAGCAACCATATAATTTTTTGAATTTTATGCTTCAAAAACAGACTCATTCTCATCACAAAGACTAGAAGCAGCCATAACATGGTAATATGATGTAAAAGCACTATGAGAGCCCGAATGAGTACGATATGATAGAGATGCATCGATTTGCTATCTCGCAAAGTCTGCACTAACTATACATGCCTGATTTTTTCCTCCTCTACATCAGACTTGTCATCAACAAGTGCATCATGTAAATCTGCATAAAAAATGAAATGATTTTCATCATCATGTGGAACTTGCAAAGGCTGAGAAATTACCTCATTCACAACAACACTAGACTGTCCACTTGTAAAAAGAGGAAGCAAAGTAATATATACATCTTTGGAGCTAATTGATGTCTTCTTAGTACATGAAAGTAATGATTGAATTGTATCTTCCACGAAAACAACATCATGTCTAACCAAAATGCGTTTAGTCTGTGGATGATAGAGACGACAACCTTTGCTTTGAGAACTGTACCCAACAAAAATACATTTCACTACTATATCATTCAATTTCTTACATTTTTGTTCAAGTGCTAATGCATACGCCAGACAATCAAAGACATGCAAATGAGCAACAGATAGCTTGCGACCATGCCAAGCCTCATATGGAGTGATAAACTTCAATGCTTTAGTGGGACACCTGTTAAGTACATATGCTACACACATAATAACCTCAAGATAGAAACTATGTGGTAAAACATGACTCTTGACCATACACCTCGCCATATCCATGAGTGACAGATTCTTCCTTTCAACAACTCCATTCTGTTGAGGTGTATACAACACTGTACATTGATGTTTTATCCCACATTCAAGAAGAAATGTATTAAAATCAGAAGACATGTATTCCCCTCCTCGATCAAAATAGAGGGTGCCTATTTTACACGTTGATATATTTTCAGCCAAAACGAGACATTGTTTGAAGCACATAAACACTTCAGACTTTGCTTTCAATGGATATACCCGTGCATGCCTAGAAAAATCATCAATGACAGTCACAAAGTAAAGATAATTCCCAAAAGAAGGTGTTTGCATAGGACCATAAACATCATGTGAATAAGTTGTAATTTTTGAGTAGCTCATACTCAACCATCTTTTGGGAATGAGGAATGCTCCATTTCGCCCAAAATACAACCTTCACAGACAAGTGCCTCAAGTTTAGGAGGAGAGGACACCATTTCAGATTTCTGTAGATGTAGCAAAGTAGCAAAATTCAGATGACCAAAGCATGCATGTCAAAGCTTTGCATGTGACATAGCTTGAGAATCTTGAGCTGCACATGCTGAATCATTCACTGATTTTGCATAATTTATGAGCTTATACAACCCATAACATAAAATGCTAGAAGCAATAATGATATCACCAATTGACAGATCATGAACTATACATCTATCATCAACAAATTTCGCAACGAAGCCAATCTTGGCTAATGCTGAAACTTATAACAATTTTTTCTTGATCCTTGGCACAAATAAAGCATCCGAAAATGTAAAAGAACTACCATCCGGAGTAGTCAAAATGATTTTACGAATTTCCATGATAGGATAAGAGGAGTTATAGGCACATGTGACATTATTCCCTGTAGGAGGAGGATCAAGTGAAGTGAAGAAACTGCACCGCGAGATAGTATGTTTGGTCCCCCACTATCAAAGTACCAAACATCTGAGTCCACTGCAGATATACAATGTTCATGAGAAGATGGGTCATAACTGCAAACAATAGTAAATGATCATTCTTCATTCTCCACAAGATTTAAATATTGTGATTTGGGTGTAGAGGCTTGTGCAACAACCATTCCAACCTCTTTTTTCTTTGCCTCTTTTGTAGCTAGTTTCAGACAACTCTTTATGATCATTTCCTTTACAGTATTTGCAAAAGAATTTCTGCTTTTTTGTTTTCTTCTTGTCTTTGTCATCCTTCTTTGATTGTGCAAATTTCGATGATTTTTGCTTACTAGTAAATGAGATCCATTTACCTTTGCCCTTCTAACTAGCGAGGAAAGCTTGATTTGCAACATACATAATGGACTTGTTTTGCCTAGTCTGATCTTACTACAACAAAATAGAGACTAAATTCTCAAATGTTAAGGCATTTGGATTTCCTTTCATCATCAATCAAAGAGTAGAATCAAAATTCTGATATAAATTTGGAAGATGATTCAGAGCAGTCTGCACAAGAGAAATGTTAGGCAAGACTTCATCAACATAAATCAAGTGCTTCTTCAAATCTTTGATCTTTGTCAAAAAACTGTACATGGATCTCCTTCATTCATGTGCTCACTCTTCAATTGTTCTCAGAGGTAAGCAACATGAACCTCATTTTATGCTTGTTATAAAGTGGTAAGTGTATCCCAAGCATCCTTTGCTGTTTTGCAAGAGTGAATGTGAGAAATAATGGCATATACTTGACAGACAAGGCTATCAATGCATGTGCTTGAGCATCCCTGCCATCCCAACAAAGATGCTCTACAATAGGTGCAGCAAGAACCGCAACATAAACATGACCCTGAAGAATATCACCATCTTGAATGCCATTTGCATCACCTTCAATAACTGTATTTGCAAGTATAATAGGATGTTTTCCAACACCCTACACAATATTCCTCAGTCTTTTTGCAACCAATACATGAAGCATCATATAAATCCATAATGAGTAATTGGTACCATCCAATTTATCCTCAATAACCAACATACAAAATACATCACCGCTTTCAACCATAGCCACTAACCAAAATACCATGACATAGAAAAATGACTATATCTCAAAAAGCTAAATATAACTACCCTGTCAAATTTTGCTAAACTTGTAGTAGGCTTTGAGATGCTTATACTCAAACTGGAATCTGTGTATATATTTGGCACAAAAAGATAAGTTCTTGTCGAACTAATAAGGGTTGGAGTCTAAAACCTTCCCTATGTAAGAATAAGTTCTTTTCAGCATCGTAAGTCATTTTGTTCTTTCATGAGGGATAGAATATAGCAATATCATTCATTCTTGAGGTGAAGTCCCAAAGTTTGAGGCATATTAAGTAGGCAATAATGGTTACATTTTGCTCTTCAACATGAATGTGAAAAACATAGATGAGTTCTTTATCTTAGTCAAGGAATCCAAACTCGAGTCTTAAGTTCTTCTTTATGGAGATGGTTGATACGTCCAAGTATCAAAGTTCAAACAATAAAGGAACTTTAAGGTTTATTATTAATGCATTGAGATATAATAATTGCCACAACTCGAAAACACCACCCCATGGTACAATTAGATGCTATGATTGTCTTTTTCCAAAAGTTCAACGTAAGTCGAGAAGCACTTACTTGGGATAGGGCCTTAACATCGTTTTGGATAGAGAATCTAGCTGTACAAGTATTGATATTTTGAACTACAATGGATAGCGACATTTGAAGGTTTAATACGCAATGTGTGCTTTTTCCACAGTTTGTGTAGTTTGAGGCTTATTGGAACAACAGAAATCAAAGGAGCAAAGAGAAGGTTGTAATTTTAGACCATGTATCTAACAGTATCATTGAAGAGTTGGAGTAAGAACAGATGTATGCGAATGTGCGAAAACAGACATAGTACTAGCAGAGGATGTGAAGAAGCAGAGTAGCAAAGCATAGATAGTATTAGCGAGAAGAATGGATACGGTAGGGGGGAAAGTTTTCTTAGATAGGAAGTGTTGAATTCAATCTGAGAGATTGAATTCAACACTTCTCTCCAAAGGATGTGAAGAAGCAGAGTAGCACATAGATAGTATTAGCGAGAAGAATGGATACGGTAGGGGGGAAAGTTTTCTTAGATAGGAAGTGTTGAATTCAATCTGAGAGATGTACTCTGGTTGCTAAGTTAATTGTTTCCATTACGAAGCCAACTGCAGTCGTTTTACTCAGTCAAAATCGCAACATGACGAACATATTTTCGAGAAAACTTTAGGGAAGGTTTACAAGGAAAAATAAAATAAAAGGCAGCAAAAGCAGACTGTCTTTATCCACAACCAGTGCGCTTAGAGTTTCTTAGACAGGATATTTGTCGATCCAATGCGAGTAATTGATGAACATGTCATACCCAAGACCTGACAAGTTTATATGGCAGAAGGAACCCCCGAGGTCTCATGCTCGCATTTCTAGAGGGAATGATAATTCGAAGATGTTTATATAAAGATCGTCAGGAAAATTTGGAACAAAAAAATATTGAAGCCCATTCATGCAAATTCACGAAGGATATAGCTTGGATAAAAGGGTATAGCATCATTACCCAGTCAAATACTAAGCGCACTAGTAAACTCCGATTGAATAGAATTTTATGTTCATGCGTAGCACATTTTATCTGCATAATCGGTGCCCCCTGTGCGATGTGACATGGAATTGGCATATCAAAGTAGCGATTGCAAAGAGCAATATGGAAAAAAATTGTACGACGATATGGAAAATTCAAACTCCTTGAACATTGGACAGTTTTTGAATGACATATTTGTCAGCTGAAACATTGCAAAGTTACAGCAGAAATGAACACACTTAGGTGAAAAATGGATTGGGTATCTTCTGCATGATGGAATGAACTTTTCTTGCTTGATAAAGAAGAACACAGCTTTTTCTTTTCTTGTTGTGGGGCTGAAGGGGGAGTCTGATCTGATGATCTGCTTTCCCTATAAGCTTTTTAAAAGAACAAATGCACATAGCCATGGGACCTCCTTTCGCTCCCACATCAGATTAATGTGGCATATGCTTCAAATATGCTAGCTTCCAAAAGCATTAAGATGAGCCACTAGGTAGCATTTATACACTATGTAAGCTCAGACAGCAAGCGAGTGATGTGCATCCAAAATTTATGCAGACATCCTGCACAGATTTTAGACATACATAAAATCACATATGATGCCCTTACATAACGTACAAGAACAAGAATCCCATGAAACAGTTCTGTAGATATAAGCTTTTCTGACACTCCATATACCTTGGCGCTTGCATTAGAAATCGAAAATCATTAGACTTTTGAAATCTTGGCTTCGATTTCTTCAAGGGTCAATCCCTTGGTTTCTGGCACTGATGACATGATGAACAGCAGGGATATTACTCCAATAACACCGAACGTCACGAAGGTCATTGAGGCACCCAGAAAATTCTGTCGACACAAGATAAATGTTCAAGAAAAACATCAAATAATTTACAGATTTGTTAAAACTAGGAGCATACTCTCAGTTTCCTTATGCACTTCACCTGAATGGGTGCAAACAACAATGTAACCAAAGCATTCGATGCAAAGTTTACAAGAACTGCTATGCTCAGGGCACGCCCTCTTGTCCGCAAGGGGAAGATTTCAGATACCATAAGCCAGGATATAGGTCCAAAAGAAATCTGAAACCAAGAAACTAGATCAGATAGTGGATACTGCCAAATGATTGATTTTGAAAAGATTCCTCTCCACTAGTCACTTTTGCAGTAACTCTGAATGGTCAACTGTCAATGACTCAATGTGCTTTGTATATGTTCATTGTTTATACTTTAAAAAACACCTTTTTTCTATGGTCTTTTTGTTTTTGGTCATTTCACATGTACAAGCAAACAAAAAGTTCCATGAATTACATATAAAGATGAATTGAGGCACATTCACCACAAAAAGAAAGTGAACAATAAGATCACGGTAGTCAAACACATGACAATACAGCCATTGGCTCCATTATACTAGTATTAACCAAGTATTATGACATCCCCACTAATGTCTTTAATGCCTAACAGTGGGTGTAGATGTTTTCACACACACCACACACACACACACACACACACACACACACACACACACACACACACACACACACACACACACACACACCCCACCCACCCACCCACCGAGCATGAAATCATCAGAGAAAATTGAACTGAGTTTCTATCACCTCTAGAAGTAATGGGCAGATTCAACCATAATGATTCGTCGATGGGGTATTACTAATTGATTGGATGCAACATACCTAAAAGTTCCACATGTGAAATCTGGAAACATCTATACCAATATGAATCCAGCCTGAACCCGAAAAGAAAGTGCAACTATAAGCTGATGGTAGTCAACCATACAGTTATATACATGCATAGTTCAACAAAATACTATGACATCCCCACCAACTTCATCAAAATCTGATGGTGGGCAAAGAACTTAGAATGAATGCATGCTCGGGCACACATCACGAGAATGAACTGATACGAAGCTCACTACCCAATTCTCCTCATGGAGGGTAGAAGTGTTGCTCTATAATCAATATTGCAAACATAGCTTAGAAATTTATCCATCAATGACATTCAAATTCAAGTCTTATAGATATAATGAATAAGCATCATGTATAACTTTTCCAACAAAACCCTTGTGGCACTAGTGAACCACCTTTACATAAGCAACAGCTTGAGAACCCTAATATCCCTAAGTCCTAGGAAGATTTTTATGGCCTATTTATGCAAGAACATATTAATCCAGCTCAAAAGTTGTAACTTAATAAAGAAGAAACAACAAACGAAAAAGCTGTTAACTAGAAACATTTCTTGCTATCCTTTCTTTTCTGTTCAGCAATTAAACATTTACTATGAATACTATGAATTCTGAGCATGAAATGTAAGATGAAGACGGTTGGTTGGAATGCTATAAATTGATTGAAAGTCCATATCTTCATTGTACACCTTAGAATTATCTCCATTTCAATATGTAAATATTATAATTCAATCACTGGAATCTGCTTAAATTTTTCTTTATTGCTGCTTTAAAGATAAATGAAGATAACTGACCTGATAGCAACTGACATAAAGAAGGAGCGAAATAACAGCCAACACCGGATACCCTTGTCCTATTGAGTAGTAACCCGCAAGAAGGAAAAGTGACAGAACCTTCAGTCCAGAAAAACAAGTGTTAATATTGTTGATAAGACTCACAAAAAAAGGATGCCACTTGATATAATTGTGTGAACAATCATTACACCATAAAGATTCCACAGAGAAAATCTTTCCTTCAAAATAGATTATTTCAACAATTTTATGGCTATAAATAATCACAGGTTCTCCCACCAAAATTCTTCTCATCAGATATCTGCACATGAATGTTAATGCTTCAGCACAAAATCAATATGGATCTTCGGAGATGCCCAAATAATCTAATATATTGTATCACGTTTATGATATTTAAACTTTGCAATTGGGCATGTATACATACATTCCTCATGCTGTCTCTAAAATATAAAGCAACTACCCCTGTTCACCCCAATTTCCCCACCCTTTTCTCCTCCGCACCCTCTCTTACCCCCTCCAGCCCTCTCTATCCAGCCCTCTGGTACTTCAGAGAGTTGCCTTGTGAAACCAAATTATTGCTATTACATGTTGTAATCGTGTTTTAACAAGTTGACATCAGCAAGTTTTGAAGAACTTCAACCTATCTCCCCATACCTGCTTGAGCTAATCCCTTGCTTCTTTGAGGAAGCTTGTCCTTTCACAATTGCTTTCATTCAACTCACCCTAAGGGGCTCTTTTGGATTTCATGCAATAATCTTGAGTTTCCATGCAAGACATCATGTGCAAATATTTACAAGTGCAAACTGCCTCATTAACTTTGTTGCATTTCACATCAGAGCAAAGAAATCAACGAAGCAGAGAACGAATGTGCTGTGGAAAAAGAGCTTGTGCTCATCATCCTCAATTGTATCTCTCTTTGAATCTCTCTAGCCTCTCAATGTGGTGGAATTGAGAGATTTTTTCACCGACCTCAACCATAAAGCGACAGGGTAGAGAAAAGATGCACGGGAACTGGCAGCAAGTCAACCACATTAAATTGGAAAACTCAACAGCTCATCAAGCAGGATGCTTTCATGGCAAGAGGACTACTACTTATGCCCAAATCTGGGCATAAGCATAATAACATTATTCAGTATACAGATTGCATAAGCCCCCTATATCAGCAATTTTGATACATCAAATGCATCACAAGCATGCCTTGAACCTCCTTACGAAAGAGAGCAAGCAGACCTAAACAGTAACATTAGGGAGGCAATGCTTGCCCCCATCTAGTAACATTCAAAGGCAACCTCTGCTCCCATGGATCAGTTGATAAGGTAAACAAAGAGACCTCCACAAGCGGCTCACTGATGTAAGAATGGCAGATGGAAATGTTCGTACTTTGACTTTGATTCATAATCCAAAGAAGACGACTCTTTTGCCCATTGCAAAGACATTGTTCCCAGCAAGTACAATGACCAGCAAGATTCATTCACATTGGTCAAGTGGTTCCTCAAAATAAGAGTAATAAAATATGAACTGAATGGATCATAAACAGTGGGTGCATGTGCTCTCGTTATTCTTTAGTCATGATGCATAGAAGTGGTTTGAAATTAAGGAGATCAATTCAAAACCATGCATCTCAGTTGAACTCAAAACGACAAGGGGAGAATCAAACAGAATAATCAAATACACGGGGAAGCCTTTAAT
The DNA here is from genome assembly GCA_020310875.1 of Ceratopteris richardii. Classification (NCBI taxonomy): domain Eukaryota; kingdom Viridiplantae; phylum Streptophyta; class Polypodiopsida; order Polypodiales; family Pteridaceae; genus Ceratopteris; species Ceratopteris richardii. Next base: position 74,757,106 of record CM035414.1, read on the forward strand.
GAGAGTACTCTGAGAATCAATTTCT